>OX589615.1:9140445-9577846 GCA_951329385.1 Polia nebulosa
CTTGCCAGCTAGCACACTCAATCATGCCATTAAAAACAAACTCTAGCATAAACACTAAACCAAATTAAAGAAGCCTCCATACATAACTGGTGTGCCTGCTTACAAGAACAAAGATAGAAACTATCAAAGGGCTCCATCACAGTCGGCTTCCATCACAGAGGAAGCCTTTTTTTTTGGTGTTGGGAAATCATCCAATGACATCACCCGCTCTGGGTGGAGCGGGAGGGCGTGTCAGACTCTTACGGACTAAAAACCACCCCTGTTCCTTCCCTGCCTGAGTACCCAGAAGTGAGGTAACTCTGTTACAAATTTATCCGCTACCCCTAGGCATGCAGTCACCGGCCATGACGGACCCCGTCAATGGTGGCTGACAATCATCTCTTTGAAGCGCGCGTGGAACACCTCGCGCCGTCAACTCACGGGCCTGGTGCTGATCGGACGCGAGCTACCCACTGTTCGCCGTCCGCAGGCCCGGGTCTTCGGTGGCTGGAGATCGTCCCGCGACGTCCTACGCCCAGGGCGTCTCCTGCGGTGGCTGCGGCTGGAGGCATGACGGCCACTCCGTTGAGCCTCCCTCACCGGTTCCGCCTCCTCCTTCGCGAGCATTGCTTCGCAGAAGGAGGAGACTGCTTCCCATTCCCTCTCGCTCCGGACCATGGCCTGAACCAGGGCCGGGCGCGAGAGGTCGCTGCCGCCTATCGCATCCACGTGGACACGGCGGTGCTCTGCCCAAGCGGGGCAGACCTCCACCGTATGCTCCACCGTGTCCTGTGGGCGATCCGCGCAGTGGTGACACCCGGGCGTTTCCTCCCGCCTTATCCGACACAGGAACCTCCCGAAACATCCGTGACCGGTGAGGACCTGCGTCAGGCGGAAGGTGAGGATGCCGTGACGCCTCTTTAGCCACTTCTCAAAAAGGAGCACTACCGCCGCAATGGTGGCGTGCCCAGCGCTGGGTTGCGACAGTCGCTGTCTCCATGTCGCCATGAGATCCTGCCGGAGCTCCGTCCGCCGAGCCGCGAGGTGTCGTGGCAGCGGAGTTTCGCCTCCTCGCGCCACTCCCAGAGAAGGGCGAGAACCTTGGCCTCCAGATCCCATCAGAATCAGAAGATCATATATTTCTCTAGTTTTATATTACATATCACTTAAATATTTATACTTTTACAAATTGATGCGTAGTTCAATATGTTCACGAAGTGGGAGCTTTTGAAAACCTATCCTAGTTGTTTCCTCATATTACTAGTGTTTATATAAATATAGTTGAGGATTGCGATAGCCGCTTATTATTTATTGAGTGACTGAGTGACTGTACGGTCAGAGCCTACGCTGTCTGAAGGGGGCCAGTCGTTTGAAGAGCGGCTTGTACTTATCTTTTTTATTAATGTATTTATATTTCACCTGCTCTTGTAGCAAAAAGAAAGAGATTGTGTTGCCCGTAGCGCATATATTCCGAGCCTTGTTCTCGTAGTCCCTCGATCGACAGAGATTTGAGGCGTTCTATCATGTCGCCGTGAAGATCGTGTGCACGAATGTGCTACGCGTCCTGTTGCAATATTTCTCAGAGTAGGTCAGTATCAGTGCGTCTGGGTAACTGTGCAGAACTCTTCAGTGCCATTTTATACTGCCTCTCAAGTTTGAGCAGGTTCGTTTTGCTGTACCTCGGTAGCAGTTGTATTACTTCGTAGTCTATCACTGGCAGTAAGCATGCTTGGATGACAAGCAGCTTGATGTCGACGCTTAGCTTTAAGCGGTAGCCAATGATTGGGTATAGCGCCGCTTTGACTCTCTTGGCATTTTCGATATTTTCCTTGGCATGTTTATTCATTGTGAGCCTTTTGTCCAGCCAGACTCCGAGGTATTTTACTTTTTGTTTGAAGGGGATACGTTCGCCACGTATTAGAACGTAATTACGGTAACCCGTGCTCAAGTTATTGAGTCTTGGTCTCTTGTGAGAGAACATGATGCATTCTGTCTTGTGTACGTTGCATTTAAGGCCCCATTTCTTGTGGTAGTCTATTATGTCGATGGCGGCCCACTCCGCTCGGCGCGTAGCGTGGTCCTTTTAGCTGCGTTGAGTATGCACAGGTCGTCGGCGTACTGTGACAGCATCTGGCCTGCTATTCTTTCATTTGGAAGGTCGGCTACAATATATAGGTTGAAGATCGCCGGACCGATTATCAATCCCTGAGGTACCCCGTGAGGCACACACTGCTCCGTTCCCAAAGTGGTTCTGAAACTAACCCTTGTTGTTCTATCGCTCAGGTATAGTTCTCCACCATCTTTACGATGTTGTTACGTGCTCCAGCGTCGATCAGCTTACGACAGAAACCTTTGTGATTAATTGAATCGAAGGGTTTACTGAGGTCAGTTGATATCATGGCCACGCTATGCCACCTATTCAACGCATCGGTTATATATTTACCTGTACCTCCAGATCCCATGGCAACAGTCCGGCAAGGAGGCTCGCCGCCTCACTGGAGGCCGTGCGGTATCCCCGGACCAGCCGGAAGGCCATGACCCTTTGGTACACGCTCAAGTGGCGAGCTGGTCGCCGCCTCAAGGAGCGCGCCTACACCGGTGCCCCGTAAAGGGCCATGGACCGCACGACCCCCGCGTAGAGCCTACGGCAGGAGGCGTTTGGCCCCCCCAGATTGGGCAGGAGCCGCTTTAAGGCAGCCCCGGCCCGCTCCAGTCTGGGAGCCAAACGTCGAAAGTGCTCCACGAAGTTACATCGGCTGTCGAGGACGAGTACCAGGTACTTCATCGTCCCCTCGACACCGATGTTAACCCCTCCTACCGTTATCTGGGCACCCGACGGTGGCGCGTTCCGAGGACCATGAAAACACATGGCTTCGGTGCCCTTAGTGCTCGGCGGCCTTGTGCAATGCCACCTCGAGTCCCAGTTTCGGATCCTCTCCACGACTGTCGCAACCCCGCGTGTCATTAAGTCGGCCGCCGCCTCGTGCGACCACCCCTGCGCCAGAACCAGCGTGTCGTCAGTGTAGCAAACTACGCTGACGCCGCTAGAGAGGTCGGCGTGCAGCACCCAGTCGTACCCGATGTTCCACAGAGGAGACCTCAGGACCGATCCCTGTCACCGCACGAAATCTCTCGCCGGTTCCATTTTCCCTGGTGACCGGGGTAGATGACGGCCCTGTCCGTCAAATAAGCCTCGACCACGCGACGGAGGTAGGGCGTCACCCGGTGATACCGGAGTGCCTCCACTATGCAACTCCAGGCCAGGGTGTTGAAGGCATTGGTGATGTCCAGAGACACCGCCAAGACGACCCCACTCCGGGCCACTGCATCCCTCGTCGTGAGGGCTCGTACGCGCATGATGGCGATCACAGAGAAGGCCTAAGTTACCAGCAGTGGGAAGATTATAGGCTGTTTATCCTATACCTGTATTTCTTGAAAAGAGTAGGGAGATGTATGATTTACTACCATTTCGCCAGTTATGTAGCTACTTATCAAAATTCGAGGGGCGAGTATCTTTAGTTGAAAAAGTTAATTACGCAACAGTTTATTTATAATGTATTTTATTGGCATTTGTAGCTTAAAGCAGTAAATGCTAGGAGCAGTGATGGTCCAGTAGTAACGGCCTCAACTTACGAGTCGTGGGTTGAAACCCAAGTAAGCGGTTTACTTTTTAATTTATTTCATCACCACTGCTTTCAAAACGGTGAAGGAAAACATTGTGAGGAAAACGGCATGTCCTAGCTAGAACCATAAATTCGAAGAAATGTGACATTCACCAACCCGCACCCGCACTGGGGCAGAGTGGTCAATTACGTCCCATTCCCTCTCCGAAAGGAGGCCTTATTCCCAGTAGTGGGAAAGTTATAAGCAGAGGTCGGAATTAGTTAGAGTTATTTATGTACTTACACTGATTTCATACAGTGAAAGAATAAAGTGGATATTCCTCAAATCCCGAGACTAATTTTAAAGAGCAGAAAAAGCCCGTGATTTATTAAATAAAAAAGCTATTTACTTTTACACAATTTAAACCACTACACGCGCGACGTTGCTAAATTTACATCAACGACATCGGATGTCCGAAGTTGCAAAATTCCAATGGGCAGACGCGTGATGTTGCCACATTTCGAGTTCACACAACATAGCTTGTGAGAACAAAAGAAAACAATAGAGGTTATTATTATTATTTATTTGTAATATTGTTAGCCACACGGGATTGTCCATTAGAAATCCCGGGAAGATCCACATTAATATCAACATTTCAATGCAAGTACATAAATAACTCTGCCTAATTGCGACCTCTGGTTATAAGGCTGAAAAACTATACTAAATTTCTTCCGGTTCAACTAACCTGGCAAACAGCTGGAAGGACAAGGGCATATCGAGGAGACATCGGGACTGGTGATACGGATGTTGGCGTACGAATGTTTCATTACAATCTTCTCCTTGTCGCAGCCGCATTTTCCGCAGGGATCCTTGCGTTTGACCACCTCTTTTGTTGTATAAATACCTGGAAAAAGATTTGGAACTTCTGAAAATCTTGCATGAAACTCTTTCGAGAAGACGTGTGAAAATTTCGCAGGAAACTTTTAGGAAATTGTTTAGAAAGGCCTGTGATAAACTTCCTTGAAAATATTTAATAATTCCTGTGATATACCTACTTCTTTGAAAATATTTGGAAGGGCTGTGAAAAACTTCCTTGAAAATTGACTGTTTAGAAAATGGTAATCTAGAACAGAATTGTGAAAAACTAAATTGAAAATGTAAAGAAAGATTCCTCAAAATATAGTCTTTGGACGACTAATAAAGAAGGATGGAGAAAGAAAAATAATTGTGCCGACCAAAATTTATTATGAAACCGGCCAAGTGCGAGTCGGACTCGCACACGAAGGGTTCCGTACCATGAAACGTGTTTTTTTTTGGGCTGTATCTCATTATCGTAATCGGTAGGCAGTTGAAATTTCCACACAGCGTCTACGGCTCCCTACGGAGCCCCTTTCATTTTTTATTTATTTTTATTATTTGTTGTACATCAATACATGCATAAGACTTTTTTTGCACACAGGGGAACAAAGACTTTTTTTTGCAACAGGGACAGAAAGGGGGTCTTAAAAATTAGAAGTGGGGGGCTACTATACAAAAGAAAAACCTTTTTTCTTTTTTTAGGCCGTATAGTTTTCGACTTTTGATGACAAATTAAATAAAAATACCGTTCCGCCTCCTTATCGCCGAAGTTTGCATCTGAAATTATTCTATGTGACAGAAGTTTATGTAAAAAATTACAGTAATAATAAAACAATGTCTCTAAATAGCCCACTTTTTCAGAAATCATCATCCAAAATTATATTAGTTCCACTATCGGTCAGGAGATGGCGTTGAATTAAAACTGCAATATTCTTCACCGCAGCGTTATATATAATGGTACGGAACCCTTGGTGCACAACTCGCTCTTGACCGGTATTTAATTTGGGAAATCCCGCCACACTATACTCAACCACAGCAACTCCTGAAAGCCACAATCAACAGTGGCCAACACCTGAAAAACGCCGTGATAATGAAGCTCGACGAGTCCGGGAGATTTATTTCGTTGCGAAGAAATCAGAGAAGAACAGTGGAGGAACGTAAGAAAAAATAATTTCCACTTCCCTCCTTATCAAGCAGGAGACAGAACAGAATCAGGCCAATAAACACCAAGGTACATTTATAACTTGATATTACCTTGTTCTCCTTTAGAATAAACGAGGGGGATTTCAATGCCGGCACCGCCGACGCCGAAACTGCCGCCATTGCCGCCGCCCAAGCCTCCCCCTCCACCCCCAGCACCCCTGACGACAACAGTCCCACCCCTCCCGCGGTCTTCCATGTTCTTCTTCATCTTCCCAGGCGTGATGGTCGCTAAAACCTTAGTAATTTATTTTTATTTAGGTCCTCTAACAAAAGATGTCTACTCTAACCTAATTAGCCCATTATGTCCCACCGCTGGGCAATGGCCTTAGTCTCCCTTTTCCACACATGTCTGTCCTCCATCATTATCATCAACATTTTAACCGAAAGACGTCCACTGCTGGACATAGGTCTCCTCCAAGAGTCGCCGCAATGACCGGTCACATCCATCGGCTACCCGCGACCCTCACCAGGTCATCGGTCCACTTTGTTGGAGGCCTTCCAACACTGCGTCTCCCGTTACGCGGTCGCCACTCCAGAACTTTTCGGCTCCATCGACCGTCTGTTCTGCAGGCAATGCCCTACCCACTGCCACTTCATTGTCACTTTAAAAACAAAATCAAAAGTCATTTATTCGAATTAGGCTGAGAGCCAGGGAAGGAACAGGGGTAGGTTTTGGTCAGTAAGAGTCTGACACGCCCTCCCGCTCCACCCAGAGCGGGAGAAGTCATTGAATGATTTCCCAACACCCAAAACGAAAAAAAAAAGTTCTACACAGTCCCTCAAAAACGACCCCCGTCACCATTTCCTATTGTTTTAGCTGTGAAGAAGAAGTGGCCAACAAACTCCCCAGCAACACATCTGTCTGTTAAGTTTGAAGAACTTGAATCTATATAATCAACAACAATCTTAACATATTTTCTATTTTGTCTTCTCTTCACACATTCCTCCGCTATTGCAAAAACCACACGGAGTTGAAAATTAGTGCATTCCTTCAATTACAGGAGACCGCAGCATGCTTTTGAGTATCAACTAAATTAAAACTAATCATTTTCTGTAGTTTCGAAAAACTAAAAACACACTTTATTTTTTCATTTTTGGTGTTCTCAGCAAACCCTTTCATTTGTTACACATATCATGGGAATGCATACAAAATAACTAGTCCGCCATCTTTGGGAGTATAAAATGGCGGATATTGAATTTATAATGACGTCAATTATCTAACCATGCATGGTCATCCAAACTTTACATAGTTACAAGTGTAGCTAACATAAGTGTGTTAAAAACAAAATGTAAATTATTTACCTTCTTG
The DNA here is from genome assembly GCA_951329385.1 of Polia nebulosa. Classification (NCBI taxonomy): domain Eukaryota; kingdom Metazoa; phylum Arthropoda; class Insecta; order Lepidoptera; family Noctuidae; genus Polia; species Polia nebulosa. Next base: position 9,147,398 of record OX589615.1, read on the forward strand.
AGGGAACGTGATATACTCTTTTTCCCTCCCCCAGAAGGTGCCAGAAGGGAACAGATGCATTCGTCAACGGGCCCCGATCCCTCTTTCATCTTTATTGCCGACTCTTCGTCGAGTTTCTTCAGTTGAGCGTAATTCATTGTGTTTTCTTGTTTTTACGTTCTGGATTTTTTTTGTAGGGTTGATTTTTCTGTTGAAATGTAAGTAGTTGATATTATTAGTTGTTGGAGTGTATTCGAAAAGAATGCTAACTTAAAGCAAATATCGAAAGAGACAAAGAGATTTCTCACGTGCCTGTTACTACTCCGACATCCATACTTTTCAAACGAGAACACAGCAACACTTTATTTTTCGGGTTGGTAACACAGAACAGTTCTGTGGTGGGTAATCATCACTCACACATTCTTCCGAACAATCCCGCAACTCTTGCAGGCATCAGCACAAGCAGACCCCGTTAATTTTTTTTTTTTTTTTTTTTTTAAACGTTGCCCCACACTAGGAATTACTCCTGTATCGTGGGTGCGTTCACAAACATGTAAACTCACATACACAAGACACCCAGACCCGAAACAACTATCTGTAGATCATACAAATATTTGTTCCGTGCGGGAATCGAACCCGCGACACGCAGCGCAGCAGCCGAACGCTCAACCACTGCGCCTTACTAATTGCTGACCTTATCGGACGGCGAGCTAACCAATGCCCGCCGACCGCCAGCCCGCGCCTACGGTGACCGGGAATCGCCCTGTGACTCCTGACGCCCAGGGCGTCTGCAGCGGCCAGGGGTGTGAAGGCATGCGAATTGCCTCTCCCTCACGCACCCCGCCTCCTCCTTCGCTTGCATTACTGCTTCGCAGAAGGAAGTGACCGCCTCCTTTACAGTGGGCCTAGTGTGAGTTTTTTAACGCGCTCGAACGCGTTTGCGTAAACGTTCGCTTATGTCAAATCGTATAGAAAAAAAGAGGTTACCCGCTATTGTCACCACGCGGCGCTTATACAGTTCTAGTACAAATTGACGTTTACGCAAACGCGTTCGAGTGCGTTAAAAAACTCACACTAGGCCCTCTGTCTCACTCCGTACCATGGGCCGGACGCGAGAGGTGACCTCCACCGATCCCCTCCACGAGGACACGGCAGTGCTCCACCCAAACGGGACAGACCTCCACCGTATGCATCAAGCTGTCTCCTCCGAGCAATCCACACAATGGTGACACGTCCCGGGCGTATCCTCCCGCTAAATCCGAAATTTGTACCTCCCGAAACAACCGTGTCCGGTGAGCCCCTGCATCAGGCGGAAGGTGAGGACGCCGTGGCGCCTCTCTAAACACTTCTCAAAGAGAGGACTTATCGCAGCGATTGTGGCGTGCCCAGCGCTGGGACAGATCCCGCTGGAGCTCTGTTTACCATACTGCGATCTGCGGCAGCGGAGTTTCTCCTACGCCCGGCGTTGTACCTCCACGCGCCACTAATAAGTGTGCGCGAGGACTCTCGCCTCCAGATCCCATGGTAGCAATTCGGCAAGGAGGCTTGCCACCTCACCGGAGACCGTGTGGTATCCCCGGCCCAGCCAGTATGGCCAGGACCCTGTGGGACGCGTTGAGCTCTAGGCTATGCTACAATTTTTTATTCAATGAGGGCGCCACTTGGCCGGTAGTAGATCCTTAAGGCGACGAGGTGGTTGCCTCCCCGACGCCTCCTTTTCTGAGCGGGAGATAGTAAATACCTACTTACATGATTTTCTATAGGTAAAATGATTAAGAGTTATACATATTAAACTCATCATGTTAACCTTTTATTTGAAACAAAGCTTATGTATTAAAGTGTCCGTAATGATCATTCTATTTTGTTTCTCTGCTTTTAAATTCTTCACCATGATTGAAACCTGTAATGAAAATTATGCATAAAAATGACTCTCCAACTGCCTTGCCTTTTCCAAACTATCGGTCGACTTTAAGTCTTATTGGATGCATGTGAATACTAGTAGAAGATTATAGAGACTGCCTATCTGAACTCCACAATACAATTTAAAAAAAAAAAAATATATCTTTATTTCAGACCTTGCAGTCCATAAGTTGTTAGTGGTTAGTAACAGATTGTGCTTACATGCTATGTTAGTGTTATTAGTACTTACATAAATTAAGCTATGCCTAAACTTATCCCCACCCAGTGTCTTTGGATGGGGCAGTCCACTCTGCCAGCAATCATTTTCAGGATGCTGTTCCGAGTGCTACGCAAGCGTTGCAGTAACGATGCAATGTGGTGTTGCGACGATAAGTTAGTTATGTATCCCTTTTTAGTCAGAAGCGAGAGCGTCTGGGATGCCTTGGTCTCCTTTTGCGTGAAAGTGGTGGTGGCGAAGGAGGGGGCGGAAAGAGAAGTAGACGCACCGGGCGCCAAAGCGGAACGGCGTTGCCTGCAGGTAGCAGACTTGGAGAGCCTGTTACCTGAACAGAGGAATTGCGGCTGAACGCGGCCTTAGAGGGTGACGGGGTCCGCATGAATTCATGTGGGTCAATACCCTGTCCGGGGAAGCGTGATGAAATGCACATGCACTCCAGCGCCCGCCCAAAGGTAGCTGCAGAACACCATGTGGTTTTAGTCAGTAAGAGTCTGACAGCCCCTGCACTCGCACCGGGCGGAGGGCATCCAAGAGGATTTCCACAAAATAAAAGGTATCCGTTAGCAAGATCGACCGTTCGACTTTCAGGCTTGTGACTATAACTAAGATCTAGACCAACGGCTCTCCAAGGCACGGTGGGGTATCCGTATTTAAGAGTGAGATCCGAGAGGCGCCAAACATAACTTATTTTCTGATTAACAAAATTCGTGGGATTGCTTTTGTTTTATTATTGTTTATAGGCACGCGTTTGACCACTATGTCACCTGATGGTAAACGATGATGTGGTCGAGGATGGAGCACGCTTGACTTAAAGACTCCCAGGTTGTAGCTATCAGGAAACCGTTGTTATTTGAACGTACGAATACCTACTAGTTAGGGTCGAAGATGGCCAATTTTCCGGTATCAGGCCCTAAAGTTACGTTCATAATATACATACGGTGCGTCGCCCTTATGGAATTATACCTTCCTCCGTTATAAACTTCAACCCCCATTTCACCCTCTCAGGGGTGGAATTTCGAAAAACCCTCTATTAGTGGATACCTACTCTTTACAAAGAACACACCCTTCAAATTTCATGTCTCTAGGACCAGCGATTTAGGCTGTGCGTTGATATATCAGTCAGTCAAGATAGGCTCGTTGAGTCGAAGCTCGAAAGTCTTGAGCATAGACGCCGAGTTGCTAGCCTGTCGATTTTCTATCGATTAAATTTTGGAGAGTGTGCGACGGAATTGCATAATTTGATTCCGCCAAGCCCGTTTCACCAACGGACCACAAGACGTACGGCGAAGTGCCACCGGTTCATAGTGGACATCCCATTCCATACGCACAAAGCGTTTTGAGAACACATTCATTGCGCGTACAGCTGGAATTCTCTACCGGAGTCTGTGATTCCTGATAGCTACAACCTGGGAGTCTTTAAGTCAAGAGTAAATAGGTTACTTCGAGGCAAGCGTGCTCCATCTTCGACCACATCATCGCTTACCATCAGGTGAGATAGTGGTCAAACGCGTGCCTATCAACAATAAAAAAAAGTCAGTCATGACCTTGAATTTTAATTATACAGATTATTCACTTATTACATTTAAAAAAAGCAAATAAAACTTGGCAACATGGGGCTTTAAAGACTCGTCTAATACCCAATGTGAGTGCGGTGCCCCTGTGCAGAACATGACTTACATACTGGAATGCCCCAAGTACCAATACACCTGCACTGTGGACGCTGCAATTATGTGACGAGCTTCGGGGGCCCAAAGTATTTAATAAGGTAGGAAACCATTAATTAGTAGGAGAAGTGCACCCGGAACTGTAAAACCTGTTTAAATCCTTGCTGACTTGATAATGTTTTGACCATGAGTACAACATAGTTCAATAACATCATTTAGGCTGTGTCGACAAGTTTAGTATGAGGATAACAATAGCATTTATCAATTACCTTGAAGCAAAAGTTAGTTGCAAATTAACACCATTTCGATTTCTTTGGCTATTGCATATTTTTCATGGCTTTTCAGTAATAATGTTTATGAGGAGACCCTGTAAGACGATGGGTCGGTGACAACTGATGACAACATAATTATTGTAGTCCATAGATAATACACTATTTCTTACTCTTTGATGACAACTCTCTAGTATATAAATAGTCTATGATGACAACTTTCTATCAAGATTATTACCTATTCCTTAAAAAAGTTTTTATGAAAAAGTATCTAATACATACAACACACCATAACGCCTTGGTCTATCATAGTCATAGGCAGAAGTGTCCACTGTCTAGTAGCGGATCCAGGATTTAATTTTGTTTTTTTTTTGGGGTGGGGAATCATCAAATAACTTCTCTAGCTCTGGCTGGAGCGGGAGGGCGTGTTTGGGAGGGACTTCGAATGTTTATCAAGTTAAACACTAAATACGTACAAAATGTTTTATAAATATTGCTTAACTTTTCCCGAATTCTTTAATGACTTCGTTAGGTGGTATAGACTGCCAGACATCTCTCAGTGAATAATACTGTTCTCATACGAAATGTCTTCCGCGATTGGCGTACGTAGGTACTATTTAAATAGTTTAAGCGAAAAGAGGGCAGAATTCGCAACACGACGTTGCGTTCCAAAACGGGTATAGTAGACGTAGACAAGAAGGCTGCCAGGCTAAAGTTGGGATTATAAGGGTCATGTCTGCATGCACGACGACCGCTGGGTAAAAGTCTCTAGGCAATCGGTGCCTGAAATAGGACGGCGCCGCTGTAGCATTCATACAGATATTGAAATTCCACAGTTGACTTCAATATAAAACATTGAAACTAAAGATGTAAGTGCAAGCACCTTGGACAGGTTAGATTTTCTTTTTACTATCCACTAACTAAGGTATAGAGTAAGTCTTAGTAATTTTGTCGATTATGCTTAAAACCACTACAAAACAAATAAGGCTGCAACAGCGCGCGAAGCGAGCTAGAAAAATAAAAAATACACATTGGTGCTCCGTATCTATGATTAAGCTGAAGCTTACAAGCACCCACGGATTCAACACCTCTGAACAAGCGTTATAAAAAATCTGTCACTCCGGGAATACCGACAGAAGTGAAAACTTCAAAAAAATCCGCTGCGAGTGCTACGACGGTCGGTGACGGTAACGCGCGATTTCAGTAGTTTTTCCCCCCATCTCAAAAATGCCCAACGCGCCTAAAGAAGTATTCCCTTCAGAAACCGTTTAAAACGTTTCAAAATTTGAAAACAATGCATTGATGAAAATTGTGCTATAAGTTGGGCTAGGGTACCATTTCTTCAAAAGTTTAGAATAATATCAAGTTTAATTTAAAATTTGTCACGGGAGGACTCTGAGGCTTTTGGGGGGGGGCTTGAGCCCCTTACCCCCCTTCTAGATCCGCTACTGGTGATGTCTTACCTACACCTTAACATTGTCAACACACCTACCCCTACCTACCGCTTTTAGGCTTGCAATGTGGTGTATTTCGCAATAGTGCGGCGGCCAGTCTCCGCCACAATTTATTATATTACATACGTTATTATAATACAGTCCCCCACCGCGTCTGTCTGTTCGCGATAAACTCGAAAACTACTGAACGGATTTTCATGCGGTTTTCACCCATAAATTAATGATGTGAGGAAGACTTAGACTCCGTACACCGTAGACCGGTCCGGGTCTACGGTGGCCGGAGATCGTCTCGCGACGTCCTTCGCCCAGTACCTCTCCAGCGGTGGTAGCGGCCGGGGCCGTGAGGGCCACTCCGTTGAGCTTCCCTCACGCGTCCCGCCTCCGCCTTCGCGAGCATTACTGCTTCGCAGAAGGCGGAGACTGTTTCCCATATCATGCAACAAATAAATTTATTATTATTATTATTATTTGGGAAAAACATGGACTGTTTCTTAGCACTTTGGCTAGTTTTAAGCTACATTAACGGGCCATGCCAAGTCAATTTAGCGTGTAGTGAGTACACTAAGCTGTAGAGTGTATGTTCTGAGGAGAAACTTCATTTTCCTCTATCTGCATGAACTTTCTAACTATTCTACAAGTATTCAAAATTGCAGCTTTTTGGAGTGTTATGTAAATTGAATCTTTCAGTTCTATAAATTTGAGGCTATGGTGGAGATGGTTGGGTATAACCCCTATAGTGGAGACAACTATGGGCACGACATATACTTTTTCTTGCCTCCAAATTCTAGTCACTTCTTCTTTAAGTTCTGCATATTTGCTTATTTTCTCTCCTATGGTCTTTTGTAAATTATGCGTGTTGGGGACTGCAATATCTATCAGGTATGTGATTTTGTTTACTTTATCTTAGAGAGTTATATCTGGTCTATTGTAGTGAATAGTCCTGTCAGTTAGAATGGCGCGGTCGTAGTAGATAATTATTATTATTATTCCCTCTCGCTCCGTACCATGGCCTGAACCAGGGCCGGGCGCGAGGTGTACGTACGCGCAGCGGAATGTTGTTGAATTTAAAGATTTTAATTATGCAGATATTTAGTGTATGACGTCGTATAATTGTGTATGGTAAAAAAAAATTTGTGCACGCAACCATTGTGGAGAAATTCACCAAAAACTGATTCCGCTGGGCGAACGTTGTCCTGGCGGAACTTTTTTTAATCCATTGACTTTAGAAGAAAAGAGATGTGTCCAAAAATTAGTGTGTATTTGTGTGTAATTGTGTATGTATGAATAAAACTAGTGCATGCATAAACTTCGGAGAAATTCAAGTTTCCGCTACGCGAACGTTTGGCCATTAGCTAGTTTTCATATAAAGCGCTTACATAGAGAACTGTAGATTTTTACATACGTTGTTTTGAATTTGTTTATATTTGTTTAAAAAACAGATTTAGAAAAAATCGTAGGGCTTAAAAGATAAAAATATAAACGTAAAATACGCTTATTAGGTCTTAGTTCTTAAAGTATGCACTTTGGGGTCTAGATTTTCACGTTAATACAAACCTTGTAAGTGTCTGCAACATGTTGCCAAGTATCAATGATGTTCCGTTAGTAACTAAAGAGTTATAGGATAAATTTACCATGAACAGATCACTGTTTACAAAGCAGTCAAATATCACGACGTTCTGAAGGAATTGCATGGTAATATGTATGTCAATAATTAGTGTATTCATTCAACTATTCTTATGCAAAATTTCATGTCATTAAATTCAGTAATTAAAGAAAAACAATTATAATACTGACGAAGCATCGAAAACCTACATAACCCGACCAAGTTCGGATGGCTACCAAAAAGCGGCCGTGCAATATATTTAGGTAACATCCCAAAATTTACAGTATAATACCGGTATTTAATTGGTATAGGTGATAACACAATTGTTGTTTCGATATAATTTATAGGGCATTTATTTTTGTACACCTACTTTTTTAAATGTATTTGACTATGACAGAAAGTAGGTACTATTTACGTAGGTACTTTATTTAAGTATGCGCTTGAGACTTGAGATATAATCTAAATATATTATTTAAGACAAATAAAATTCATCCTTAAATTCATTCCTGAGGCATTAAGTCCGCCTCTGTACTTGTATGTGTGTGAAGTGTTAAATAAATAAATAAATTCATACAGCTAATTTCTATTGAAGATTTCACGGATCAGGATTCTAACTATAGACCCCTTAGGGAAATTAAATATTCAATTTTAATTTATATATTATTAATAGTCAGAAGAAGCACATCTTGTCTGGTGTCGGTGCTATACGGTCACGCGGTGGTGGGGCGTGACCTTTTCCCCATAGGGGAAACCGACCTGGTGACTTGATATTTCTACCTGTCACAAGTGACGGATTCAGTAGGTTTGTTACCCTAGTTTATTATACTACATAAATTTTGTATAGTAAAAAAACTAAAAACACACTTCATTTTCGTGTTCTCAACATTTCATTTGATACATATATCATAGGAATTTGATAGGAATGCATTCAAAACAACTAGTCCGCCATCTTTGGGAGTCCGTCATATTAGATTTAGAATGATGTCACTTAGCTAACCATGGAATGTATTTTCATCCAAACCAAAAGCAAAATTTCAGCTCAACCGGGAACCGGAAAATGGGGCAAACTTCTAAGATTTTTTTTACATAGTGAATAGGTGAAGTTCACAAAATCGTGTTAAAAAAGATTATTGTTTACCTTCTAAAACTAAAACAAAAAACTTTTTTACAAGAAATACGACTTCCAAAAAAGAAAATACACTTAAAATTGGAAATAACTTTAATTTCGGAAGTCGGTGTTTGTATTTTATTTCTTCGTTAATTGACACCAACTTCCGAAATTAAAGTTATTTTCAATTTTAAGTGTATTTTCTTTTTTGGAAGTCGGTTGTATTTTTTGTAAAAAAGTTTTCTATTTGTCACCTTTTAGTTGTTATACCCCAGAACTAAAACTAAATATTAAAGTTACGTCCGAATTGATAACCCCAATATCATGGAACATGGAATTTGAACATACGCGTAATTGGAGGAGACCAAAACGTCATCTACATAATCACAGTTTTTTTGTTTTTGTTGATTTTTTCAAAAAGCGCTGAAGCAATTTCGATAAAATTTATATGGGACCACCTCTGGAGCACTCTCTTTCAGATAAAAAAAGAATTTTGAAAATTGGTCCACAACTGACAGAGAAATCGGTGGACATACATAAAAAAAAAGAAAACACATACAGACGAACATAGAACCTCCTCCTTTTTGCGAAGTTGGTTAAAAAATGTATTTATAGGCTGCTAGATTTCAAAATGGAACCCACGATCAAACGTGTAATAGCCTATCGATTTATCCATAAGGCTCAGTTAATACTGTAGATACTTAAACTTGATTGCATTACTGCCTAATAGTGCAAGGAGAGTGCTTCAGACTATTTAGAAAATATTAAGTTAATGTAGAAATGTTGTAGCCCATCTTAGTTGCCGTCAACCTCTTAGCGATACGAATAATGATTCTTTTATGATATCTTCTGATGTAAACATTGATGGGTGTTTAATACTTGAGAAGTAATAAGGCTAAAGATATATAGTAGGTAGGTACATATACGAGGATAGGTTAGGGCCTGGGCAAAAAAGTAGGCAATCAGTTAGTCAACCAAGCCATCGTTTAGCTTTGATTTTCCTATGTAAAGCGTATAGGACTGTTAGCAATGAAGCCTTACCGGTACTTGCAGGGGTACTTCCAGTCGATCTTGAGGTGTAGAGTGCTGCAATGTACTATTCTGCACGAAAGACTACGGACCCAGACTTTTTACCTCAACGTGACCGTGCCAAGATTTCTAGATTACTTAAACCTCAAACTGAAGTTTGGGAGGACCTTTTATCCGAATGGCAATGTAGGTGGGAAAGTTCCATCAAAGGCAGACACCTCCACCAGTTCTTCCCATCGGTTCGCGAACAGCTGGATGTGACATGGCTGGAGGTGGATAACTGTGTTGCCCAATTTCTCACAGGTCATGGCAACTTTAAGGGTACCTAAATTATTTTCCTTGAAGCTTGTTGCCTCACCTTTATGTCAATGTTCTACACCTGATTGCGAATACGAACAATCCGCACATCATATCCTATGGAAGAATACTCTTTGGCAAATTAAATGCAATATTATGTTGGATAGTATTCAGCCTACGTCTGGAGTTGTCTATTACATGGACCTTGTGGAAATTAGACAGAATTTTCGTGCGTTCAAGCATTTTTGCCATACCTATTATTGGAATCAAGTGTAACAGCTCACAATTTTAGGACCCATTAATATTAGTGTTTATAACCAGTGGTGCTTGGCAACTGGGCTTACCCCAGTTGTAAATAACTCCCTTTGTGCCTAATGGCCTAGCTTTGTTCTGTCTCCCGCTTGATTAGGAGGAAAGTGGAAATTATGTTTTTCTTACTCCTGCGCTGTCTTTTCTGATTAATTTCGTTGCGGGACCCAAGACAGTTTAATCGTTTCTCTGGGACTCGTCGAGCTTCATTTGCCTGGCGTTTCTTCTGGTGGTCGTCACTGTTGATTCTGGCTTACAAAAGTTACAGTGGTTTGGGAATAGTGTGGCGGGCTTGTGACAAATTCAATTAGTTAGTCGCAAGTGTTGGTTGACTTGAAAATATACTTACCCAGATCAAGGATACAGGGATACACCTCATCTACATAAGTATTGCCACAATAAAAAAATAATATTGAAAAAAACCGACTGTAAAAAAACAACTAAAAAGTTGCAAACAAGTCACTTTTCAAGCAGTCTGACGCAGTTGGTGGCAGTTATTTTAGTTCAATTATTGATTTGATCGCTTTTTAGTAATATTTAACAGTCGAGTTTTTTGAAAATATTCAGTTTTTTATTTTTTACATTTTAATGAGCAAAATTTTTGGAATCGGCTCCTCGAACTCTTTATTTTGATACCCCATTTTTTTCTTTTTATAATATGGCGTCTGGTTGTCGCTATATTGTATTTTGATTACTGTCACGTCTTTAGCCCTCGTAAGATTATTTAAGACGAATCAATTGACGTGAGAATTATCAAAATCGGACCACGCGTTTCGTCTGTAAAGCGCTAAAAAGGAACGAACATACATGATATACTTACACATTACCCTCGCTTTCCTCGTGGATGCGATAGGTGGCAGCGACCTCTCGCGCCCGGCCCTGGTTCAGGCCATGGTACGGAGCGAGAGGAAACGGATAGCAGTCTCCGCCTTCTGCGAAGCAGAAATGCTCGCAAAGGCGGAGGCGGGACGCGTGAGGAAAGCTCAACGGAGTGGTCCTCACGGCCCCGGCCGCTACCACCGCAGGAGAGGTACTGGGCGTACTGGGCGTAGGACGTCGGGAGACGATCTCCGGCTACCGTAGACCCGGGTCTGCGGACGCTGAGCTACCCACTGCTCGCCGTCCGCAGGCCCGTGAGTCGACGACGCGTAGTGTTCCACGCGCGCCTCAAAGAGATTAGTGTCAGCCACCACTGACGGGGCCCATCGTGGCCGCTGCCTGCATGCCTAGGGGTAGCGGATAAATTCTGAAAATGAGTTACCGCACCCCTGGGCACTCAGGCAGGGAAGGAACAGGGGTGGGTTTTAGTCAGTAAGAGTCTGACACGCCCTCCCGCTCCACCCTGAGCGGGAGAAGTCATTGCAGGATTTCCCACCCCAAAAAAAAAACATTACATTATGATTAAAATGATAAAATATGGGTACCGGCCGATTAATAATGATCGTACGCGTGGTCAGAATATGTCAAAAGGCCGAAAACTGTTCGAATCCGGGCATGTCTCTTAGAAGTAAAAGGTTATGTTTACTTACAGATTTATTTGTATTGAATAGTACCACTACATACAAAACTTAGCTATTTTTACAAACAACATTATCAGTACCTAATTCCTAAGTGTTTTTGAAACTCATACTTACATGTTTTTATAGCATTTATCCACTTTTGTCGTTTCTCACATAAAATCATGGAAAGTGAGTACTATTCGTAGGTACGTAATAGAATTTTACACCATTCGAATAATTTTTTTTTTTTGAAGTGTTCAAGCATCCCGAAATGCAACAATACACTTTCACTTAGTTAAATGGTATTTTTCACTTCTATAATGTGATTATTTTCTAATTGTTTCTATAAATGATTCGGATTGCGCCACCAGGTGGCAGAGTCTTCGTCATGCACGTTCCCTATAGAAATGGACCACTATCTTCAAGATAGACATATTAGACAATGGTGCGGATTCTGATTTGTACGAACTAAACATACGAGTAATTTAAGCTATTCCTATCTTTTCCTCTCTAATAAAACAAGAAAGAGACGGACGTAAATTAGAGCTGTCAAATTTAGTTGAACTAATATTTCCATACAAATTAAGTGTACACGTAAAAACATGTCGATTAAAAACACGGTGATGCGCAAGGCGTAAACTAGTTTGACATCTCTAACTTAGTTCATAGCTATAGCCGTCCTTTTCTCGCACTGCCTTTTAGTAAAAGACAGCGATTCTCTAATTTTAGTTTAGTTATTATTAAGAGAATCGGCACCAATACCGAAAAAAAAAATTGGTTCGCCAATACTAATTTTGGTCAGCTGATGATAACTTTGTACGGAATGTACAATATTTTTCCTCGACTGGCTCAGATGGGGTTATGTTTTTCGAGAGTAGTATGTATGTATGTATACAGCATGTAACAAAAACCCTGTCCGATCCAATAAAGGCGTATTCCTGGTTTAACATACACACTAGAAAAAATAGTAAAAAAACATTAACTCATAAAATCCAAAAGTTATTAATTTTTTATTTTTATAAAAAATGCGAAATTTAACACCAACAATGGCAAATTTTCATAAGTTGACAACACTCCACCGGCCGGAGAATCATTTTATTTTTACCTATTTTTATTTCAAAGCGTACCGCCCTGCACTATCCGGGCAGTAGGCACAACTTCTCGCTTTGGCTCAAGAGAGCGCATAGCAAAGGATCAAAAATACCGTCTCGCTCAGGCGGCTTTTTTCACACTAAATTGTAGGTGCCACCGAAGTGACTTATGAAACAAGAATTTTGAAAAAATAACCGACGAAAAAGAACTAAAAGCAAAAAATAAATAAAACTTTTAAGTCTTGAGTATTGAGCTTATTTACCTACATAAAATATCAAATTTTACTAATTTTGAGTCGGCGCCAAACAACAGTCTAATTATTAAATATCTAAATTTTATATGTACGTAGAAATGAAGACGGCTAGGTGTAGGTAATTAATCATTTTATTAGTTGTGTTATTGTGATAAAAGCAAATAAGTATAAAAGAAATGTTTCTTTGGGGAAGTTATTTGTTATCATGATATAACATCATATACAATCACGTGTTTAAGTATCGGTCACTAATTACCAGTCACCCTATATAGTGGTATGTTTTGTGATCTGGTCATGTGGGGTATCAAATTAAAGAGCTCCAAGATGACGATTCCAAAATATAACTTACTAAAATGTAGGAAATAAAGGAACATTTTAGTTGTTTTTTATCAGTCGGGTTTTTTGAAAATTTTGCTGTTTTGTTTGCTTGTTTGGGAATTTAGTATGACTGCCTTGATGCTCGCGTTTGACCACTATCTCACCTGATGGTAAGCGATGATGTGGTCGAAGATGGAACACGTTTCCATGGGTAGAATTAAAATTTAAAAATGACCACGCTTTTTCTTTACACCATGTAGAACGGGACGACGTGGGACAAACTTTTTCTTAAAGTCGACGTGTTATGTTCCGCCTTTGCTAGTCGCCATTACTCAGTCCTAAGCGCTCGTCTTTATAATAAGGTACATCGGTTAATTGATATTTACACGCTGCTCAAGTTTGCGCTGAAAGCAAAGCTGACTAATTGGTTGCAGAATATATCTTACGACGATACAGAAGACATTCTAACTGTAGAGAAAGCGCCATCACTCTAGTCCATATTAAACGTATAGATAACGTAGTTAGATTTATTATGTTTCCTTATGTGTGTCATTGTTGTAATGTCTAAAAAGTAAAGGTAAAAAAGTTGTATTAAAGTTTAAAGTTTACTAAAGTACCTTTACACTACAGCGCAGGTAGTGTATGTCGTAACATCAAAATTGTCCAATTGGAACAAAGCCAGTAGTTGGAATTCTGGCAAGCTCGCTATTGGTTACTTAATGTCATGTTTTCCATGTATTAGTGCAAGATACAGTGGAAAGTTTTTAAAGCCCGCTATGTGTCTAAACATAGACCAATGTAAAGCTTATATACCCCTAAAATACCTATGTAAATTTGGTTTGTTTTTATTGTCGATTACGGGTTTGTGTGTAAGTTAAAGTAGAATCTAAATGGAAAATATAACGTAGATTTAGATTACTCATGTAATACATTTAACTTTCTTTGAATATGTTAGTTTTGATGTTTTATACAGAACTAAATATGTATCCAGTAAATATGCAGGTGTTCATTACCTAAACAATTAAAGTAGCGGTTCTAATTGGTGAACCAAAGTAAAATGTAGAGCCTGTGATTGGCCGGTCAAAATGTTAAAGTGTAAGCTTGAAATAAGCAACATGGATTGGCTGTTTGGGTTGCATTTGCCGCACTACTTGACCCTTAGTGTTTTGGTCATAAATATAGGTACCCCAGGCAGTCAAAATCAGCTGCCGTGGCCCAGGCCACCACCACAGACGTCCACGAGGCCCGCAGCACCACCCTCATGGCGGCAGCAAACGGGCCCACCAGCCGAGACACAGCCCCTCCAAAGAAGAGGAGGAGGAAGAACCGTGGAGGGAAGCCCCCTCCATCCACCGATATCCAGCAGCCCCAACACATGAGTCGGAATCCACCCGGGGCGGCCTCTGTATCAGAGGTCGTCCCTACGGTAAAGGTTCCGACCATGTACCGCCGCTTTCAACAACGGGTGCCAGAGGGCGCCACCGATGCCGATTGCCTACAAGCCATGCGTCCACACTACGCGCCACTAGGCGCCACTGTGGCCGCCATCCCACAGCCGGAGCTCCACCAGCGGGCCACGGGCCTCCTGCTGGACCTAATTAAGGCCATCAGGAGGGGCCAAGACCCGCTCATCACCGTGCTGGAGGGCATGGTGGCCATCCTGGCCCTGTATTAGGGCGGGACAGCCGCCAGCAGCCAGCCGCCAGTCGACGCCGAGTAAGTCGTTTCACTTACACGCGACCTACTCGCACAGGAACACTTTACAACAGTACATACGCTGTGCGCGACGTGTTCTAAGTTAATATAGGCACGTCGCGTAACATAAGCCATACACTCATGACTCCACACACATGTGAACTCACGCATTGTATGCATGGCTTGTTACGCGCATACAATGTAAACATGGGCGGTGTTACACACTCAATACCGCCCACACATACACCTACGGCTCCGCGGTCCGGACGGCAACCGGCTAGCTCTGGAAACCGGGCGGACGGGGGCCACTCACTGGATGTTGTGGGCTCACCGTAAGCCGGCGGCCTTGTGCTGGTCGTCATCCGCTGGGCCTCCTCCAGGGAACTGGAGGTCTCACTTGGCGGTGACTGACCGCCTAGCTGCCGTGAACATACGTTTCGAGCCTACAGCATTACACTTAGCAATACACATGGGTGATTGCTATGAGAGCCTCGGCAGGCGTTAATCGCCTGTTTGGTAGGTTCTTGTATGCAGTCACCCTAAAACCGCCGCACCTATATTGGGACCCCCACGAAGCACCCGTATTAACGGGTGGCAACTGATCCCACGTCGAAAGGCTAAGCCTAGTACGTCCGTCGCGCCCCTCACGGGGTAGCAGCGATTTCCCGGAGAGTCAAAATCAGTTACTCAGTGATCTCTGTAGTCCTCGGACTTCCTCTCTCTATTTGTATTTTATGTCTTGTGCTCGTATAAACTGTGTCTTGTGTGTGTGTCCACTATTGGGCAAAACCTATCTGCAATTCTATTTTACTGACTTTTTAATTTCTGTGTTTTCTACTGACTCTTAAATCCGTGCTTTTTTATGACTTTTACCATTTTAATGTGCCAATATACAAATTTTATATGCAACTGTGTCATCAATTATTGACCCACCTGCTCCACTCATCTCACGAACGTGTCGCAAGACTCCAATACGCCGGTCACGCACAAATCCATTCAACCCTCGCGCCTATCGCGAAAAGCCCTAGTCAACACTAACGATCACCTTATAAATTCGTAGTCTACTGATATTCCGATACAGTTGTTTGCCATGTCATTGTTTGTCATGTCATTGTTGTGTCAATTACCGAATCACTTTAACCTGATTGCATTTAATTAGGACAACCTATGTATATGTGAAACTTTGGCTCCTGAGATACAAGTACCTTTTTACTTACTTCAGGAGCCAGCTGTTCAACTTGTGTATTTTTACCGCCGTTTGTACAATTTAGTTATGTGTATGTGTATGACTAACTTGTGTGTGTTTCCATTTGTACAATAAAGTATATTATATTTACGGCCGGTTACTATAATACAAGCCCAGTTTCAAATTATCACAGGATTAATGTGACAAATTGTCTAACGAGCATTAGCTGCTGTGATTAGCTGAATGAATTTTCAACCTAAATTAAATTATTAAATAAAATAATAATTTAATTATTATTGAAATAATTATTAAAATGTAACATTATTAAAATTATTATTAAGATATTCAAACATAGAGAGGAGGCCTGTGCCCCAGCAGTGGGGACATTAAAAGGCTGATGATGATGAACTCAATTATTATTAAAATACATATTACAGAAATTTCTTGTCTTAATGTTTGAGCGCAACTTTTTTTTATACATTTTTTAGATATATTTTCGTCTTTAGACAAACTAACAACAATTTTAAAATTTATAGTCTTGTCTAACTACGATTACTTTTAAAACTATTCATTTTTAGTACTGAGATGTAAAATACAGGATGTAACGAAAAGGTGTGGTCATATTTTAAGAACTGCATCTGCTCATCGATATGAAAAACTTTATTCAAGAAACCTGAGGAAATTCACAAAAAAAAATTTGACCTCCTATACAAAATATTGATCAGCTGATGATAATTTTGTGTGGGAAGTCCAATTTTTTTTTGGAATTTTCTATTTTTCTTAGAGAAAGTTATTCATTTCCATGGGCAGAACCGGTTCTTAAAATATGACCACACCTTTCCGTTACACCCTGTATATCAACTGATTAATTTTATGAGCTGCTTGACGCGCTGAGTCTCAAGAGAGAGGCCAAATATACAGAAAGTAACGGAGATGCGGTTCTCCCCATAGAAATGAATAACTTTCTTCAATAAAATAAATAGAACAATCCGAAAAAAAAATTTGGATCTCACATACAAATTTTAAAACAATACATTTCTGTAAACGTTAACGCTAACGCTTCGTGCAAAATGTATGGCGACGACGTTTTGCACGAAGCGTTAGACAGAGAACTGTCACGTGACTCACGCCCAGTAATGTCTTTGCCATACATTTTGCACGAAGCGTTAGCGTTAACGTTTACAGAAATTTATTTTGACTAAGGGGGCAGCTGCCATAGAGTACGATGTTTTCGAGAGAGGGACAGATATATTTGTTTAAAATTGTTATATCTCGTTTGTTTTTGATCAATTTCGATACTGGTATTACTGTTAGTATTCCTTCTATGTATATTTATCGAAAAGAACCAGTTAGGTATGAATAAAAAAAAAATTCAAGCATATTCCCTATTAAAGAAAGTTTTTCATTATCATGGACAGAGACTGTGTATAAAATATGACAACGCATTTCCGTTACACGCTGTAGATAATACAGAGGCAAAATAAATTAACTAGTAGTACTCCGCAGTGCTGATGGGTATCGGCATTTAATGACATCTATACAGGGTGTAAGGGGAACGCTTCCGAAGCCAGAACGTAGATTAAATACAACCTAAATGCAAACGGATACCAGTAATATTTCGCTTTACTTCGGTGTCGTGTCGACGTGGGGTCTGGAATGAGCGAGTGTCAGCTGATATTTTACGAATATTACATTGCATACTAAAATTGTAAAGAAAAAGAGTGTCTTTAACTGCAAATAAAGGTTTCATTTAACTGTTCTCTTAGCATAATGTACGCAAAATGCTAAATAAATTAGGTAATTTTTTTTCTAGATTTTTGATGGTATCGTATCGAGAATCACTAGCCTTATCGCCTGTCTCCGTTTTCGGAAGCGTTTTGCTTACACCCTGTATACAGGCTGTAAGGAACAATATACTGCAAACTTCGCGAAAAGGTTACACCTAATACCACTAACAAAATTATGATAGTAATTAATCTCGGTAATGATCGGGAACAGAAGGGTAAGTAATGCGATCTCAACGCTCTGCACTACTACTTACCTACACTCGCGCCGGCCGAACGCGCCGCGCCGCCCGTATGTATGTAGGTATTAGGCCAGCGACGTGAATGAACTCTAGCGAAAAAGCTGTGCATATTTTATTTACATTGCTGTTTTTAGTGTAATTAGCGATTTAATTACTTTTTAATTAAAACTCTTGGATAGGAATAACGATTTTGAAGTCTAAAATTAAAAACGCTCAGCAGTCGCATTGGCGACCACTAGACCATCGGGTTATTCAAGTAATTAAACTATCCCCTTCCCACCGTACTCAGCTCTATTACTCGAAATATTTAGATTTTTTTTTTTTGTTCTATAGTCATTCGACATTTATGTAGGCACCCAACACGTCTGGGGAGTTTCACTACTTAGTTTTGGACCCTTTACATTAGGTTAGATGACTAAAATATATATTTAGCCCGTGAGTTAGGGTGTTATTACACCATCCGATCGATCGTCAATCGAACATTGATTGACCAGTATCCGTGTAATAGCTTTGGCTGTTCGACGGATACCAGTCGACAAACAATCGATCAATTGGTGTAATAACATCCATAGAATACCATAAAATAATGGACACATGTTTTTTCTTTGGTCTCGTAAAACAAAAAAACTTTTTTACAAAAAATACAACCGACTTCTAAAAATTGCAAAATAACTTTAATTTCGGAAGTCGGTATTTGTATTTTTTTTGTTTCTTCGTTATTTGACGCCGACTGCCGACTTTAAAGTTATTTTGCAATTTTTAGAAGTCGGTTGTATTTTTTGTAAAAAAGTTTTATATTTTTCACTTTTTAGTTGTTATAGCCCAGAAGTAGAACTAAATATTAAAGTTATGCCCGAATGGATAACACCAATAACATGGAATTTGAACATTTGGAGACAACCAAAACGTCATCTGTGTATACATATTTTTTTGTTTATGTTGATTATTTCAAAAAGTGCTGAATCAATTTCGATAAAATTAATACGGGACCACCTCTGAAGTACGTAACCTACCAAACAAAAAAATAATCATCGAAATCTATTCACAAATGGCGGAGATATCGCGTAACAGACATACAAAAAAAAAAACATACAGACGAATTGAAAACCTCTTTATTGAAGTCGGTTAAAAATTAGGACGATACAGTGCTTTGACATTTTGCGTGACGTCACACCTTGCTACACTTTTTACTCAAAAGTGACGTAATAAGAGCGCACTCCTGAACTTTGATGCGCTTTATCTATGTCGTTTTTTATCAGATGTGTCCAATATGTTTTGATAATCTAACTAACGGATTAAATATATTTCTTATACCTAGGAATCATCTTTATTGTGTCTAATTAGTCAAGTTTAGATAAAGCCATTGATGGCATTAAAACTTCATAATAACTCTATGAAGAATAACAAATAAACTATCTAAATTAATTATGTAATAATAATTATACATCCATATTTATACTGAACTAAATTAGCTAGCGAAACCTAACAGATGTACTAACAAATCATTAAATAAAACAACAAAAAAGTATAATTTCAAAAACCAATAAATTCTATGGCTGGCTATTTTAAATATAACCCATACTTAAATATATAAGGTCGAAAGTCTATAACTTTTATGTATATTAGAGTCAACAAGAATGTTGACTAAAATCAACATCAGGTAAGTTAATTACAGTTTACATTGGGCGCCTTTTCGGGTTATTTTGGTGAATGGTAACGGATGCGGGTACAATTTTCGTCGGCATTTAAATTCGACCAGGTCTATTATTGGTGTGGGCTGAAACAAAGAGAAAATTGTGTTAAAAATAATAGTAAAAAATATTTTTGGAAAAAGTTTTTAGATTAATACACAGGATTTCGGGTCCTCGGAAAGCACGTTAAGCAGTTGGTCCCGGCTGTCAATCGTGACCCCTGGGCACTCAGGGCAGGGAAGGAACAGGGGTGGGTTTTAGTCAGTAAGAGTCTGACACGCCCTACCGCTCCACCCAGAGCGGGAGATGTCATTGGATGATTTCACACCAAAAAAAAAAAAACAAACCGTTGGTTCTCCTCATCATCATCAATCATGGATCTTTGACAGTCGTTACGGGTCGTCAGAAGCCCAAGTCTGATATCCAGTCTTACCACGGGGTATCGTCATCATCATCTTCTTGCCCTATCTCATGTTACTTGGGGTCAGCGCAACACGTTTTTTTCTTCCATTCTATCTTGTCAGCCGTCACGCTATCACTAACTCCCTTTTCTTTCATATCACTCCTCACACAATCCATCTGTCCTTTCTTTGGCCTCCCTCTCCTCTTCATCCATCCACATTTATATTCATAACTATTTCAGTTACATGTGTTTCATCCCTCCTCTTCACATGACCATACCAAGATAAGCGGTTCCCTTTCAACTTTTCTGTGACTGGCGCCACTTTTAAACTACCTCTAATGTACTCATTACTCACTTTATCCATTCTCGTTACTCCACACATCTATCTCAACATTCTCATCTCCGCCACATGCAATCTTTTTTCATCCGTCTTTTTCACAGCCCAACATACCAAGGGGTATCGTATTACCCAGTAACTAGGTTGTGGAGGTCAAATAGGCAGTCGCTCCATGTAAAATACAGGTATACAGCTGCATCCGGTTAGACTGGACCCCAAGATAGTTGGGAAAAGGCGCGGGCAGATTGCATAGTATAGTCACGGGGTCTCATCTCGAACAAACAAAGTTTAGTTCAAATAAATGTCAGTAGATGGCGTAATATGCATCGATTTCTTATTGAAGTTTAAGGAATATTGATATTTTGAAAATAAATATGGTAAAAACTGTATTTTCTTATTTAATAAACTGCCCTAAGCATAAAATTGTGGAATAATTGGCTTGATTGATGTTGAACGTTTAAGAGTTCCTTTGTCTGAAGCTTATCTTGGTGGTCGATTCAGATCATACTTCATACTTATCATAAAAACCCAATAGCACTGTGTGCCCAAAACCTTGGAATCGAACCCAAATCCTCACGCTCAGCAGTCGCACTTGTGATCAAAAGACAGTATATGCACTATACCACAGATATAATACTAGCGTACAGATGCTTCATCCCATACAAAGAAACGGTACCGCCGTAACTACGGGTTTTCGTCTGGCACAAGTAACTTTTGTTCTTCGTTCGGGCTCGTCCTCTACACCTCGCTAGATGGTGTTAGCAGCGACGGCTTGCAAGCTTAATGAATTTACTTAAAGTCCTACCAATATTTTCTCACACATTGAGGAATTATTTTATAGTATTTTTGGCACTTCATAGCAGTTTTACTGTATCAAAATTGTTCACTATTCAAATTTAAAAGAGGCGAAAGGATAAACTCTAAAACTACAAACAACGCCATCTATTGGTACAAGAAATATAGATGTCTAAGGATTTCAATAATGGTCTAAATTTTAATTACAAGCCAATTAATCCACAATTTTATGCTTAGGGCAGTTTATTAAATAAGAAAATACTGTTTTTACAATATTTATTTTCAAAATATAAAGAAAGAAAGAAAGAAAAATAATTTATTCTGCACAGATTTAACGCACATTACAGAAAAAATGGATTAAATAACGTAAACATACATGAATGCTAAAAGCCTCGTATTCAATCAATGTAATATTCAATCAATGTAAGTCTTCTGTTCATTGCCTAATGTCAGAGTCCGCCAACAACCAAAGACAATACATATATTGCGTAATACTATGTAATCTGTACTGCGACACTGGCAAATGACAACAAACAGACCATCAAAACGAAACACAAAAAAAAACAGTTTGTGAAAGTGGAAAAACAACTAATCTCTTAACAAACACGAACAAATTGAGCGGTGCGTCGCATCCGTGCAAGAACAGGTCGTTGCTCAGCAAAAATACTGTGACTTCAGGCGAACTTATCGTCAACAGCGCTGGTTTTCAGCAAAGTACCTATCACGCGAATGACGTAATGACGCCCCCCTGTGACGTATTTTGTTGTAAGTATGTAACCATAATCTCTCACGGAGTACAACATACCATGAACAAAGCATGGAAGTACACATTAATAGATATATATATTTATAGTGTTCCTATATAACTCAACTATTTCTTTATTTCTTTTAGTGGGTCGAATGGATCAAGGATCCTTCAATGTAGGAAGAAGCAAGATCCCCCAACATCCAAAGAATGCAAAAATATATAAAATATAAAATAGGGAAGAATCAGACAGACCACTCACACTGTTGGAAAACCATAACCATTGCCTGTAGGCCATGACCTTTGAGGTTAGTACAAAAAGAGCAGCTATTATTACTAATATTTGTTTCTAATCATGCAGATTGTTGTATGTGCATGAAATATTTCTTTAAGGTATTCAAAAAATGCTTTCTTGTTCTCAGGACTCTTACTGGTGGAGGAATTTTGTTCCAACAGCGCGTGGCGGCGTATCTGAAACTTCCCCTGAATGCTGCGGTGTTCCGCTTTGATCCACAAAGAGGATTGGTAGAAAAGCGTGGTTCGTATTTGCTCTGTCTCCAACTTAACTTTTCAAACAGATAGTGTGGTTTTTGTGTAGTGACTACTCCAAATAGTAACCCAGCCATATGTAACTTTCTCCTAGCAGCCATTTTCAATATATTAAGTTTATTTATAAAGGGAGTAACATGACTTCTACGAGGTATATTCACACAGAACCTTGTACATGCATTTTGTATGCGTTGTATCAACTTCTCTGTTCTTGCTAACAGGCATGGGCCATACACAGTATCACAATAGTTAAGCCTTGATAATATTAGGCTATCCACTAGTTGTTTACGTAGATCAACACTCAGGTAGTCTCTAATAGAATATAGGAGTTTCAATCTGTAAAAACAATTCCTCATTGAGTTACTGATATGCTTCTCAAATCGTAATTCTGGATCCATGGTTAATCCAAGATTGCAGGCTATATCTACCCTATCTATTTTTTCCCCTCTAATAACAACTTCTGGCTTGGCTGACAGAATGGCGCTGATCATTTGCCTGCTTCCCAAAACCATAAACTTGGATTTCTGTGGGTTCAGAACCAGAGAGTTATTATCTGACCAGACCATCACTCTTTCAAGATCATCATTGATTTTCTCCAATGCCTCTAAGGTATCAGCTGGTTTGAATGATATATATAATTGTATATCATCAGCGTACATGTGATACCTGCAATGCTGGAATGAGTTAATTATATCTGCGCTGTAAAGAATATAAAGTGGGGGCCCTAAAATTGATCCTTGAGGCACACCCCGTGGCACCTGACGAGGGGTGGAAGACATCCCCGATCCATCCTCCTTCTGAATTTCCACGAGCTGTGACCTATTTTGCAAGTAGCTAGCAAACCACTCTATTGTTTCCGTTGTAAAACCATAATAGGCCAACTTGGAAAGTAGCAGAGTGGTATTTAGTGCATCAAAGGCCCGTGAAAAATCAAGAAGTGCAAGGACTGTTCCCTCCCCCCTATTCCGTGCCTCCAGGATATTCCCTACTACGTCTGAAAGGGCTGTAGCCGTCCCACGGCCTTTCCTAAAACCAGACTGAAGGTCAGGAAGCATGTTGTTTGCTTCTAAATATTCCAACATTTGGTTGTAAACCACCCTCTCTAAGACTTTCGATAAACAAGGTAAAATGCTAACAGGACGTAAATCTTTAAAAGTGCTTGGGTTGGCAATTTTGGGTAATGGGCGAACAATAGCGCATTTCCATAAGTCAGGGAAAGTGTGGGTATCTATCGACTTATTTACAATTGTCGTAATAACCTGAAGGGTGGTTGGCAACGTTAGCATTATCATATCCAGATTAACCCCATCAATCCCTTTAGCGTTTGACCCCAAGCTCTTAATAATTTTCGAAATTTCTTCCTCATTAACATTATGAAGCTCGAAGTGAGCTTCACCAAATCTATTTGTATCAAAATATGTTAGCTGCGATGTAGGCAGTATGGACTGTCCCGGTACATTAAGAAATGCCCTGTTTATCTCGTCTGGGTCATTAAATTGCCCAGGAAGCATTCGTTCACTATGTTCTGAAAATACATCTGATTTAAGATTTTTCCAGAGTTTTTTGGGATTTTTTATCTGGCTGTTAATGTGCCTGTCAAAGTACACCCTTCTTTCCTGTGTTAGTGCTGCATTAGCTTGTTTTTTTAATATTTATTTTTCGCTTTGTCTCGCAGCTTAAACATTAATTTAATGTTATCGGTTATCCATGGCGTGGGGCGGTCTTTAAAAATCCTACTCTTTATGGGGGCATGCAAGTCAAACAATTGGGTGATACAGTCATTAAAATGTTCCACCATCCTATTGACATCTAGCAGTGAGCTTATTTCAAACCATGGCATTAATGTCAGATCCCCTACGAAGTAATCCATCAATATATCCCTTAGAGGCCGATATACCACCAACCTAGGTTTAATATTTACCTTTTTGATAACTGTATCACATACAATAAACGAGTGATGGCCAAGTTCACTGATATGACTGACTAGCACATTACGAACCCCTACATCAGTACAGATCACGTCTATGAGAGTACTACTTTCCCCTACAAAATGTGTTGGTGACTGTACCACTTGATTTAACTTAGTATAATTTATGAAGTCCATCATCTCTTTAGTGTTTTTACTGTTTATGCCCAGTAGATTAACATTGAAATCCCCCAACAATACCAAGTGATCATAAGGTGCCAATGCGCTAATACTGTCAGTTATTCCATCCAGAAATTTTGTTAGTCCAAACCATTGCGGCCTGTATGCAGTACCAATCAACAGCTTTCTACCATTGACAGTAAGATTCAACCACATCTGCTCCACATCAGTTTGCTCTGAGTGTGGCCGTACACGCACCCTAACTCCCGTTTTAATGTAGAACGCTACTCCTCCGCCTCGTCCCTTGCGAATAGTCGCAGGGCGTGGCACGTGCTTTAACCTATATCCCGGAACCTTAGGCGCGCGTCCCTCCTCCTCAGGTCTCAGCCACGTTTCGTTGATCGCCATTATATCCACTGAGTGTTGTGACATGGCAATAAGAAACTCATCCTGATTTGTTGCCAGAGAGCCCGCATTGAATAATCCAAGTTTTAATAATTTTGATTTAGTCATGTTATGTAAATAGTAATGGCTGTATAATTGTATTTATATAGTAAAAGTAATGGTAGTATTTTATTCATATCTGTATTGTAGTAATTTTGTTTATTCCCTTTACATAAGTAATCTTTGTACATATATAGTCCTAGCAGTAATAGTGATAATAAATAAATAATATAATATAAAACTGTGTTTCCCTGAAAATAATGCTCCCAATCATAAACTGAAAATAACATATAACTAAGGTTTGTAAATAATGTTGTTGTGTAGATAATAATATGTGTAAATAGTATAACTATATTCCTCGTATTATTGCAGTACTCACTTTTACATTGCCACTTCCCCAGATCACGACAGATGCAACACACCATACTCAATAGACATTCACAACTAGAGAAACTATGAACTAATACAAAAAAATATAC
The DNA here is from genome assembly GCA_951329385.1 of Polia nebulosa. Classification (NCBI taxonomy): domain Eukaryota; kingdom Metazoa; phylum Arthropoda; class Insecta; order Lepidoptera; family Noctuidae; genus Polia; species Polia nebulosa. Next base: position 9,172,845 of record OX589615.1, read on the forward strand.
AGCATCAAACAAAGATTCATTTGTAAGTCTCCGTGAATGGTCCAATAATCTGCAGAATGTCTTCCACAGATGCAATCCTGTGAGTGTGTTCTCCAGGCTTTTGCCGGACCAGGATGCGACCACGCTTCGTCCATACGAACCGCCATCCATGAATCCCTGCAGCGGCCCTTGTTTGGCGAAACAACTGCTGATTCAACTTTGTCAGTCTCTCATTGACAAAGAATCGTACGGGCTTCCCAGAGAGTCCGAGATTCTCTGTGGTAGCTTCACGTCGCACGCGAGCGCCCTTCAACACGGCGTCACGCAGGTCACGTCGAGCTAGACGCACCATAATAGCGCGAGGGCGGGGCTCTGTTGACGTTATGGGGCTTGTCGCTTTTATGTGTCTGCCGCCAACTCGCTCCGCGCGAAGGATGTCGCGATCCTCCAAAGATACTCCTAGCTTTGTGGCAATTAGATGGAACAGGTGTGTTGCGTTTTCCGCTTGCGACTCAGGTACGTTCCCTATCACCAAATCGTTCGCCATCAACTCCTGATCCCTGTCATTGAGATCCCTCTGGAGCTGTAGAACCATACCCTCCACCGCATTTAAATTTGTTGTTGGTTTGCAACCGGTCTCATGACGCTTTTCCAACGCTTCCAATCTGGTCTCAATCCCATCCATACGTGTTTGACAAGAGTCATTAGACGCCTTCAGCTCCGCCACATCTTTCCGGAGCTCCAAGACCTCAAAACGCAAGGTGCGTAGCTCCTCCACTACCATTTTTAAAGCGGAGCCCACGTCCTGCTGGAATTCAGGAACAATTCTCGCCGAGGTGTTGTCCGCATCCACAGCCACAGCCACGGATGAGGGAGGCGAGAACACCTGCATGAGCGTAGTAAACGGTGCGGTAGCTGACAGAAGCGTTTTCGGTGCAGCAGTTGACACAGGCGTCGCGGATTCCAGCGTCGACATAGGTGTTGGTGCTGGCATTGCCCTGTGCTCCGGCTCCTCACTCTGCACCTCTGCCATACATCCTCGTACCGGCGTTTCAGCCTTATTATCTCTACGGACATTTTTCTTACACTCAGGACAATGCCAGGTGGAGACTAACGGGCCCTTCGCAGGGAGGCTGACGCATACTCGGTGATAAGCTATGGTACACTTTGTGCACCTCGCTGTGTCAATCGCTGACTCAAATTTGCCGCATCCACCGCACTTAACCGGCATTATTCCCACAAATATGCTTACTAGTTAATAAACCTCCTTAGCTGGAATCCAAAGTTTTTTACCTTTTCAGTCTCTGTCGTTGTCAGTCTAACGCTGCCAATATAGACGTTTACAGTTACGACACAACACAAGAAAAATATTTTCAAAAAACTTTGTGGGTACTTATAACTAGCTTGGAGATCCAGTGTTTTCTTAGGAAAGAATTATGCACTCTAGGAGGACCAACGTGACCTCACTACACTGTATATCCCGTATTATGTCTCTATACACTTTATAATAAACTTTATAAAACACTATATTGTCGTTTTTTATTTTTTTTCCGCGAGAAATCGGACAACAATCACCACCAGTACAAACGTCAAAACGTCATCCTAATAATAATAATAATATCAATATTTTTTAAACTTCAATAAGAAATCGATGCATATTACGCCATCTTTTGACATTTATTTGAACTAAACTTTCTTTGTTCGAGATGAGACCCCGTGACTATACTATGCAATCTGCCCACGCCTTTTCCCAACTATCTTGGCGTCGGCTTCCAGTCTAACCGGATGCAGCTGAATACCAGTATTTTACGTGGAGCGAACGTCATCGGAACTGAACCAACATGTAGAAATTCAACTCCTTAGGATATGAGGAAGGGGTTCTAATACAGCTTGCAAGATTTGAGCCAAACAACAAACATTGCAAGTTAAATAAAAACTTGTGAAAGTAGGTGTAAATACACATTACACTAAAGAGTTACTTGAAATAAAATGTCAAGCATGTACTGCCTGGGCGGGCCTGCGGACGGCGAGCAGTGGGTAGCTCGCCGTCCGATCAGCACCAGGCCCGTGAGTCGACGGCGCGTAGTGTTCCACGCGCGCCGAACAAGAGATGTCAGCAATACTTGACGGGACACGTCATGGCCGGTGCCTGCCCAGGGGTCGTGAATAAATTCGAAACAGAGTTACCGCGCCCCTTGGCACTCAGGCAACTGAATGACGCCCTAGCTCCACCCAGAGCGGGAGAGGTCACTGGATGATTTCCCACAACCACAAAAAATTAAGGTTGTACTGCCTACAGGGGTAGACAGTGTTATAATACTTTTTGTCTTTGATAGGCACGCGTTTGACCACTATCTCACCTGATGGTAAGCGATGATGTGGTCGAAGACGCATTCACGGTTGCCTAAAGTAACCTATTCACTCTTGACTTAAAGACTCCCAGGTTGTCGTGAGCTTGTGTGTTAATCCAGGATAAAAGCTATCTACATACCAAATTTCATCCAAATCGGTCCAGCCGTTTGAGCGTGAAGAAGTAACAAACATACAAACACACACGCTCACAAACTTTCATCGTTATAATATTAGTGTTATTATAAGTAGGATTTATAAAATCTGTACAGCCTGTAACGGAAAGGTGTGGTCATATTTTAAGAATCGGTTCTGCCCATGGAAATGAACAACTTTCTCTGTGAAAAAATAGAAAATTCCCAAAAAAAAATTATCATCAGCTGATCAATATTTGTATGGGAACTAAAAAAAATGTTTGGTAGTATCTTCAGGTTTTTTTGAAGAAAGTTGTTCATATCCATGGGCAGATGCAGTTCTTAAAATATGACCACACCTTTCCGTTACACCCTTATATGCAGAATCTTGATCGATAAGAAACAGGCCTAGATTTTGAAACATTTTCATTCCTACCTTCCTTCCCTTATTGATATCTTCAGCGTCTGTTTCCGCGGTACTTCCCTCTCCGACTTCCTCCTCCGTCTCCTTCTCTCCCTTGTAGCCCGCGCCACCTTCCGCCGTCGATATCACGTAGACTGACAGCTTCTGTCGCTCCGGCGAGTCAATGGATATGTGTTTCTACAATAAAATAACATAACATAATTGACGGTTCGACGGCACCGTTGGCGCAATGGTTAAGCGATTGGCTGCTGCGCTGCGTGTCACAGGTTCGATTCCCGCACGGAACAAATATTTGTATGGCCTACAGATAGTTGCTCCGGGTCTGGATGTCTTGTATATGTGACTTTATGTGTTTGTGAAAGAATCCACTATATAGGAATTATCCATGGCTTCGGGTTTCGCTTAAAAATATATATACAGTGGTGCGGATTCTCTTGTTCAATAACTGAACTAAAATTAGAGAATTGCTATCTTTTACTAAAAGGCAGTGCGAGAAAAGGACGGCTATAGCTATGCACTAAGTTAGAGATGTCAAACTAGTTTACGCCTCGCGCTTCGCCGTGTTTTTAGACGACATGTTTTTACGTGTACCCTTAATTTGTATGGAAATATTAGTTCAAACTAAATTTGACAGCTCTAATTTACGTCCGTCTCTTTCTTATTTTATTAGAGAGAAAAAGATAGCAATAGCCTAAATTAAGTTTAGTTTGTGCATAACAGAATAAAGAAACGACAGAACAGAACAAACGAGTCTTTATAATGTGCGCATATCGAAATGAGGGAATGTATGCTTAATTTTATCGATAGAATATAAAAAAAAATTAAATAAATTTATTTTTTAAATTGTATGAAAAAAAAACAGATTTTTTCTAAAAAAAACATGTTCATTTTCAATATATGCATGATATTTTTTTATTTGTTTAATTGAAGACTTATTAACTATAGTGAACAAATATGAAAGAATTTTCAAATTACCATCAAATTCAAATTATTTATTTGTAAAACATAGGTACAATATAATAAGGTCTTATTCTAATGTCAGGATCGCTATGTTCAACCTTATAGGCATACAAATATTGGATAAGTAGGTACATAAAATATAAGTTTCAAATATATATTTTTTATACATTGCATTATTTAAATGATTATTCTAGTTAAACTACATGGTATCTACTGACTATATACAAAGTTGATACGACAGAGGGGCTTTCCTTTAAACTGCCTATACTAGGTACTATTTTCAAGCTCTGTACCAAAAATCAATTAAATCGGAGCAGTAGTTTAGTCACAAACGATTTTTTAAGTTTTGGCCTCGTTTGAACACGATGTATCTTTCCTAACAGCTGATTATGTCTATACGCACAGGTCATGCACCTTAAAACGATAAATCTGAGTATAACCTACGATACGACGCGTTGTTGCCGTTCTCACGCAAGTCACAAGTACATTTTCGCTATAAGATGGCAATGCAAACAAGGATAATGGGTATAAAGTATGGTATAAAGGGTGGTTGCGTTTTACTCTGAATTGTAAGCTATTTAGTTTGTTTGAAAAAAAAAAAAACCTCATTTATTATTATTTTTATTTTTATACCGTATCGAATTAATACTAAACACGTATAGTATACGTAGTTTAATTTAATGCCCCTCTGTCACATCAACGTTGTATAAATCGGACACTTGACTCACACAACGACATACCCAATTATTATTCAAGTGTATTTAAATTGTCTGCAAAGAATTCACCAATGAAATAGTATGCTTTTTTTTACCATAAAGTCTGTTAGCGTTCTTTTGAATTTGTTAACATCATTCTCTGCTCTAATAGTCGTGGGTATCTTATTATAAATTTTTGGAGCCATACCCAGAATGCTTTTTGCGAAAAATTGTGTTTTATGAAGCATAACGTGAATTTTGTCCCGATGACGTTTACCAGTCAGGATTTTAAATAAATTGATGTTTTTTTTAACAAACATTGCCACTTCAAATGCGTATAAATATGGAAGTCATTATTTTTAGCTCAATAAAGTGTGGTCTACAGCCATCATCAGAGACGAAGTTCTAAAGCTTTAAAGTTGATAATTGGAAAGAGAAGTAAAGACATGACGCCCATACAACTGCCATAGAAAACAGCGTTTTCGAGAGATGGACAGATATATTTTTTTAAATCGTTATATCTCGATTAATTTTCGATCAATTTTGATTCTGCTTTCACTTTTCGTACTCTATTTTAGTATATTCATCGATAAACCGGATAACAAATATTTTTTTCATGCATATTCCCTATTGGGGGTATTTTTTTTCACAATTTTGTTTTTATAAGGACGCCTAATTACTTCCAATCATTATGGGGTTTGTTTCATCGCGATAGATCATTCAGTTTAAAAGCTACACCGTTTTGTTTTCGTTTGTTTTTTTTTTTTTAATATAAAAAAATATTTCATTTTTGTTTTATATATTTATTCCGTCGATGAAATGTGTTTGAGTATATTTATTCAATAGAAATAACTAACATGTACAAATGCGTATGAAAAAACAACTCACTGGGCATCAAAAAATTCATCGCTGTCAATGGAAAAAGTGCCCAGAACGCTAGCAGCATTGCCACGTTGAATAGCAATGCTGATTCGTTGGCCAAAGAAAAGCCCAGCCCTCTGGTCACGTGAAGAGTCGACTAACAGCTTACTGATATGCCGGAAAACTCGATGAGCACTCGGCCCCCATGGCCCTAGTGTTTCAACCCCAAACGGCTCAAACATGTAACTCCCAATAAGGTTGTTATATTTGCGCCGTTTGAGGTTTTCTACACCTGCAGCAGCCGCTCCAGCACAGCCTGCCGTGCTAAGAAGATGGGATGGCGCAAGGGTGTCGACACATGTTGCATCCCACACCAAAGGCCTACCCAACTTCCAAGGCATTATGGTCATTCCGTCTGGCCTCTTCCCATCGTCACGTGCCAAGCCATTGGGTTCTAAAACAGCTGGCACCCCGGCGGTGACAAGAACCCGACGGATGATGTCATTAATGCTGGCGTGCCGTGCTATCCGACCAGCACTCCTACCACAGGATAGGCCATGGTGTCCGAGGCGGTCGACTGCTTCACCGCATTGACAACGATGTGGAGCTCCACTCGGAGCACCCAGACGCAAACATGTAGCGATCCGGAAAGTGGCGTCACTCAGCATGGTACCAATGTTGGGTGACGGTAGTGCCTGTAGCCAAAGGCCCGACTCCCATTCACCCACAGCCAGTAGGCGGGCACGCTCAGCAGTATTGGTGGACGTATTAATGAGATTATTCCGTACCAACCTGCAGAGCGGCTCATCCCACTGTCTCTGGGAAGATGGGTTCTCGGGCAACGCCGTGTTCGGGCAAGCCGCTTTCCAGGCGTTCACAGCATCTGTCAAGCTCGGCACCTCACAGTTAACCAGCGATGGGGTTAAAATTCGTGTGGTTAACTGTCGAGTGCTGTGGACCGAAGACAGGAACTATGGAAAAAGGAAGGAGGAGGTAGGCTTACACTAGAAATTTTGCGGATGCCGAGCCCACCAAAGCGAATGGGTAGCGTGGCTTGCAGCCATGCTCGGTCATCCAGGGCCACATTTAAGATGGACGTAAGAGTGGAACGAATAATTTGATCGATTTTGTCCAAGAGATGTGGCTGCTTCCATAAAAGGGAAGAGCGAAGAAAATATATGAAATTTGGTCCGAAACAGCAATACCTGATGAGGGTGACCGCCGAATGTAAATTAATTTTGGAAAGTCTATCTGAAATATCCGCCGACGACACGGTTGGCGCAGTGGTTGAGCGTTCGGCTGCTGCGCTGCGTGTCGCGGGTTCGATTCCCGCACGGAACAAATATTTGTATGACCTACAGATAGTTGTTCCGGGTCTGGGTGTCTTTTGTATGTGAATATACATGTTTGTGAACGCACCCACGATACAGGAGTAATACCTAGTGTGGGGCAACGTTTTTTTATAAAAAAAAAAAAAAAAAAAAAAAAATATCGTTAAAACGTTTAATTTTGTCGTCGATGAATGAAGAAAAGCTGTCTTCCAATATTGGAGAACCTAGGAGGTGTAATGAACTTTTCTCTAAAATTTTGATCTCTGGAGCTATTGCACTGAATTTCTGTATGGTCGATTGTCTATCGGTATTGTCACAAAGAAATATTTCACATTTGGAGTAGTTAAGGTCAAGGCCAATGGACTGAAACTGGTTCTTTAGGAATTTTAAATCTTCTGAAAAACGGTGTCTACGTCATCTCCTAGTGTTCCATCATCTAAATACCACAGGTTAAATTTTGAATTTAGTTGTTGAATTATTGGGTGAATAGCCAAGCTGAAAATGACTGGCCCAAGAGGGTCACCTTGTTGGCATCCAACTGCAGATTCCAAAACGTTGTCTTTATATAATAATTTTGATGGATGCCTATAGCATTGCCACAAAAAGCCGAAAATTTCTGGTAACTCTTTTTTTCCTTCAGCCAACAAAGTGTCCCTGTTAACTGAATTGAAGGCGTTTTAACGTCAACCTTGAGGATGACCTCACCTTTACCAGACTTTAGAAAGGTGGAAAGGGCGTGTACGGCAGCCTCACGAACCAAAACCAAGTTGTAGGGGCTAGAATTTGTTGGTCAGTGATTTGCTGTATATTTTGCAACAAATTTTGGCTGCCATACGCCTGTAGGTGCACCCGACGGCAATGGGACGAATGCCGCCGTCCTTCTTGTGCAGTGCACATAGGTTGGCCCCGTACAAGACATCGACGACGGCATCGTTCACGCCGCCGGAGAGCATTAAGGTTAACTAAAGCCAAGAGCTCCTTCAAAAGCGACTCACCAGCTTCCCCGGCGCCTGAGCTTAAAAGATCCTTCAAGTGCTGAGGAGTCAGGCCGTCGAGGCCGCCGATGAAATTAAGCATAGATTCCCTCATTTCGATAAGTGCACATTTTAAAGACACACACACTATGTACAAAAAAAACAAAACCCTTGTAGCGACATTTATGACGCCACAAACTAAACACAAATCCTGCATCGCGCAAGCAGAGTTCTCCGCGCGATTTGAATATAAACAACATCCGTCCGTAATCAACCATTGCGTTGTTTACCACCAGATATAACACCATTCTGGTCGAAGGATCCTCCCTTTTCAATGGAGCTTTGCGGGACTTAACACCCTGTTTTGCATACCTCTAAACCCTCTTTGTCGTTGTTTCTAAATATGACGTACCTTATAGAACTGTATCAAGTCGTCCTTAGTGATTTTGTTCAGTTCTTCCACCTCAATCTTAGGCCGGTCGAAGTTGTATACCTGTAAAAATAATCTGACTTCAAAACTATGCTTGCAGAGAAGACATATTGTAAATAATTTTTATTTTGTAATTAGATTATAAATAATACTTTTACACGTCAATATACACCGTTTAAGGCACACAAACGCACATACGTGTATCAGTGATTCAGTACATGATTCTGGACCCCCTAGCGTTGGAATTTTTAGTCGGCGTTTTCCTCACTTTTTACATTTTTTCTGCAGTTTTTTTAGACTGTTCAAAATCGTTATTCCTATCCAATCCAATTAAAAAGTAATTAAATCGCTAATTACTAAAAACAGCAATGTAAATAAAATACGAACAGCTGTTTCACTAGAGTTCATTTACGTCGCCGGCCTAATATCTACATACCTACGGGCGGCACGACGCGCTCGGCCGTCGCGAGTGTAGGTAAGTAGTAGTGCGGAGCGTTAAGATCGCATTGTTTACAATACATTGCGTGCTCAAAAATGACAATTTCGGTAACCGATCATTACCGATAGATTAATGACTATCATAATTTTTTTACTGGCATTAGATGTAACCTTTCCGCGAAGTTTGCGGTATCGTGTTCCTTACAGCCTGTATTTTTTGTCGGTTTTGTTAGATTAGGCCGTTGTTTCCTAGCTGACCATCCTGAGAAGAAACACCGAAACCAACTCAGAGGTTAAAGTCTCTTTTAATGTCTATACATTCTGTACTGGTCAAATCATATGAGAACCATGTACGTTAATATCTGAGATGAGCTTTTGAGAAAAGCACCAAGCAGATTTGAGTGGACCTGTCCAGACAGTGCAACCGTTAGTCAGTTATCGTGTAATATTTGCCTTGACCGAAACTAGCATCTTTGTGCTATAGGTTGGGGTTGAAACCAAAAACTGTCTCGTTCGTCTGTGTGTAATCATCGTTTTATTAACTTATTTAGTTGTTTATGAAAGTTAAGGCTGAATATTCAATGATCTGATAACTGTTTCAAGTAATTTTTGCCATTTTTTCTGTGACCAAGTGAGTTTCGGGTTCAGTTTCGGCTGAAACTGGCGGTCTACTCCGAAGTGTTTTTACGAAGTATCGCCCAAATGTTCGGACATATTTGTGTGAAGTGTTAAAGTGAATGCCTAAAATTGTACGAGTATCTCTCCTCTGAGAGCTTCTTCCACCAAAAACATACGTAATGCTATTTCGCTACAATTTTATGATGATACTTCGTAAAAACACTTCAGAGTAGACCCCTGGATGGGGTACCGAATATTCGGTTAAAGCCTCATTTAGACGATGCAAGAACCTGCATGCGAGTTGCGTTACATTGCGGAATATTGAGGGACAATGAATTCAGTTGGTCAAACAAATATCACAGTGTAGTGAAATTTGCATGCAAGTTGTTGCTGTCTAAATGTGGCTTTAGGCTAAAAATCGTGTTTCGGTCAGACACTAGTATTAACTAAAATAACACTATAAAGAGGTAAAATTGATTCGCGCTGTTCGCGTGATGAGAGGGGCAGATTCATCTTTGAAGTTATACTTATTTTGGCGCGTTCGGGGAAAATTATGAGGGTAAATTTTTACGATGCGCGCGCACACCGTCACAACAAACCGACATTCTGAAGTTAGCTAGAACCGACATCCTGAAGTTAGCTATAATCTGTGGTTCATGACTAATGATTGTTTTCCTTTTGTAAACTTTGTGACAGTTTGGTTTTTTATCTTGTTACGCCAAAGATGTATAACTTCTTACGGGTACTCCCTTTTTTCTCCTAAAATTGTTTGTCCGAAAATCATTATCCATAACACGTTTGCTATAAGCTTCAGTAACCATAATGTTCAAAAAATCGAAAATTTGTTTTACATAATTATTTTTACTTCTAAAACTATTCTGTTATAATATCGAGTACTATAATAATTCTATCTCCTAATTTTGAAAGAAACTGCTTGCATGCTGCGTGTTGCATGCTTGCCTGCAAGTTACATGTTGCATGATTGCTTGCATTCTGGATGTTTGCTTGCATGTTGCATGTTGCTTGGTTGCTTGCATGCTGTGTGCTAGCTTGTATGCTCACTTACTTGCTGCTGGCATGCTGCATGCTTGCCTGCAAGCTACATGTTGCATGCTTGCTTGCATGACGCATGTTGCTTGGTTGTTTGAATGCTGCATGTTGCTTGGTTGCTTGCATGCTGCGTGCTTGCTTGCATGCTCTTTTGATTGCTGCATGCTTGTTGCATGCATAGTGTATGCTTGTTTGCATGCTTCTTATAGGGAAATAAAAACCACATGATCACAATCAACTGTTTTATTGAGTGATGTATACATATGCGGCGCTGAAGCCGTGACAAAAGCCATTACACCTTGCTTGCTTTTTGCTTTTCATTGCACCTTGCTTTTACACCTTTACTATTTATGTATTGTATCAGTTGGATTTGGTAAAATAATAAACAATTGTAATCCAAAATCAGATTACATTTAATTACCAAAAAATGTTAGTTAAACGTAAATTAATTAATTCATTATTAATTTGTAAATCAATTCTAGCCTAATTTCATGATAGAATAGCTCTATAACTCGTATTGCATATAACTCGTGTCTACGTAACGCCTGAGAGAAGTTCATAGGAAAAGCTTTGTTAAACAAAGTTTTAAAAATATTATTAGTTAAATAAACATTATACAGGGTGTAACGGAAAGGTGTGGTCATATTTTAAGAGCCGGTTCTGCCCATGGAAATGAACAACTTTCTCTAAGAAAAAATAGGAAATTCTCAAAAAAAAATATGGACTTTCCATACAAAGTTATCATCAGCTGATCAGTATTTGTATGGGCGTTAAAAAAATTTTTTGAGTATTTCCTCACGCTTTCTTGAATAAAGTGGTTCATATCGATGGGCAGATGTAGTTCTTAAAATATGACCACACCTTTCCGTTACACCCTGTATAATTTGAATTTAGGACTTATAACTTTTATTGAAAACGGTTTTAAGTCTTTTGTATATTATTGATTGTCATGTCTATGACAAACCAATTTAGGGCATATTGTATTTAGGGATTTTAGTTTTATGGCATGTGATATTATGTGAATTTAAGTTCGGGAAAGTTATCATTCGGACAAATGATGATTAGGACAAAAAAAGTTATGGCACTTTACACTATGGATAAAAAAGTTAGGTAACACAATAGAGAACCCTTCTTACGTGCGTATACACACACTTTTTTTTTAATTTTTTTTTTTTTTTTTTTTTTTTTTAATCTTTATTTTAAGGGCTTTATCGCTAAGCGATAACGTCGCCCTGTAACATCAACATCCTTTTATTTATTACAGTTAAAATAATTAATCTATTTCAAAACAAAAAATGCCAGTTTGTACAGGATTCTGGCTTGATCCGATAAAGGATAAGCCAGGATAGTATTACACTCTCCAACATCGTAATTATTTGTGGATCCGAGTAAGGTAAATCTTAGAGCTCCATTCCGCACACATTCCATCAAAACATGTTGCACATCTTCGACTACTCCACATTCCTCACAGTTGGGTGACGTAACTTTTTTCATCAGAAAACTAAACTTTTTTGATGGAATGTGACCGGAACGAAGTCTTAATGCCATAACTAAGTCTTTCCTACTTAACACCTTTTGGTCAATCCAATTATACACTGGAAGCTGTGGTTGTATGGTCTTATACCAAATTCCCTTTTCTGTTGACCTCTGGTTGAAGTATTCACTCCACGCATCCAAACACTGGTGTTTAATTACTTTGATGTAATCGGTAAAAAGAGGAAGAATGTTTACAGGAATCCCATCTGTCACGGCTTGGTTAGCTAATAGATCTACTCTTTCGTTATCCTCAATCTGTACGTGAGACGGAATCCACTGTAAAATTACCGAAATTGAGTTCTGACCAAACCTGAACATAGACTCCAAAATCGTGTAGGCTATCGGTACTCCTCGCACAGACGAGGTGCACCGAGCCAAGTGTTGCAGCGAGCTCTTCGAGTCTGTTAGGATGACAAACTTATCATGACTAATTGAGTTAGAATAAGAAAGAGCCTCTGCTATTGCAATTAACTCGATATGCATAATGGAGATATCGGAATCTATAGCAAGCTTGACAGACGTATTTAATTGTGGGTCCCAAACAGCAGCCCCACTGCCTGCACCAGTTTTAGAACCGTCTGTGTAAATCTTATGGTAATCAGCATATTTCTCATCTATAAATTTCGAACAGATCTGACCCAAATGGTTGCAATTGTAATCTCGCTTAGGCTTAGTTATAGATGGGATATTATGTTTTATAGTTTGGTGAACATTGATATTGCTGACCCATGTCTCGAGAGAAAACATTTCAACCAACTTAACTGAGTGCACAGCAGAAGATTTAAGTTCGTTGTAAATTGAGACCAATAGGGGATGCTTCCTGCCCCTCCAATATTGAGAATTATTAATGCTTGAAGTTAGCGATTCAATCGAATTTGTTGCAGTCTCCCGAAAAGACATACATTTTAAACAGAACTTGCCTCCTAGAAATTTCCTACGAATATGTAGTGGGGGCAAATTCAATTCACTCTCCATCACGTGAATGGGAGTGCTTCTAATAAAGCCACCAATGACGCGAAGAGCTTTATTTTGCACTTTGTCCAATTTAGACAAATGGCATTGGTAGCTGCAATCATATAAAAAACTACCATAATCCAATCTGCTACGAATTATAGAAATGTATAGCCTACGTAGATGTTTAGGGTGAACACCCCAACCAGAACCCGCTAGCACTTTTAAAATGTTTATAAATTTTAAAACTTTTTGAACCGACTCATTAATGTGTTTCCCCCACCTAAGCGACCGATCCAACCACATCCCCAGGTATTTAATATTATTTACTGCACAAATATTACTACCATTAATTTCCAAATTAACAGGTTGTCTACACATTCCTCTCTTAAAAACACAGACCTTAGTCTTAGTAGGAGATATTTCTAACCCTAGATTACCAACTATGTCATTAAAAATATTTAAGGCAACCTGCATTTCTGAGATTACTGTATTGACATTAGAACCTGATTTAAACAGAACAAAATCGTCAGCATACTGAGATATATCAACGTTCGTAATAGCTTCGCAGATATTGTAAGTTGCAATGTTAAATAGTAGTGGAGAAAGAGGGTCCCCTTGAGCCAACCCCCGACCCGTAGATCTGCAATATTCTTTATTATTAATCATAATTTTAAGTGTTCTTTCAGTCAAGAATCTCCATAAATATGAGCATATTTTGCGCCCCACTTTAAGTTTATCAAGTATTTTCAACAGACTCACGATATCAACATTGTTGTATGCGTTATTAATGTCAACAAAACAACCAACTGTGATAAGATTTGAAGTAAAACCAAGTTGGATCTTTGTCGACAAAGTATTAAGACTATCTAAACATGACTTAGACTTACGTAAACCTATAGTATTATCAGAGAATATGCATTTATTTTCGAGATACCATTCTAACCTTTTGTTCAAAATTGAATGAAAAATTTTACAAAGACAAGACATCAAAGAAATAGGCCGAAGAGAAGATGATAGTCCGGAGTCTCGTCCTGGTTTGGGAATAGGAATTATTAGAATATTACGCCACTGTCTTGGAACAAAACCAGAATCGTAAAATATTCTGTACAGAGAAAGTAACAACAGTTTACCAATGTCTGGGAGATTCTTGACCATAGAAAATGAAATTTCATCACAACCAGGTGCAGTATCTTTTGATTTTATGGAATTTTCCAGTTCATGAATAGAAATTGTAGCTTCTAGTTTACTGTTGTAGGATTGAAAGCAGGGTTCAGGAGGAGAAACGTAATCAGGCGTTAGGTCATTAAGGAGCCCTTCTGCTAAACTTGAATCCACGTGCTGATATTTGGATTTACGGCCTTTTACCCATCTCATTTTACGCCACATATCACTAGCAGAAGTAGTTGCATCGATACTTGAACAAAAACTCCTAAAGGAAGCACATTTTGCCTTACGTGTCAACCTCTGTGATTCCTGAATTTTTTCCTGTAGAAGTGCGTAGTTTAGAGGCGTAGGGTTACGCCTAAACTTTGCTAAGGCTAACCGTCGCGCTGCCACGGATCTAGACAGATCTGGACTCCAATATGGTTTTGGTTTAAATTTAGAGCTGATATGTTGAGGAATAACAATCTGTGGGATGTGGGAATCAGCTGCCTTCTGTAAAGTATTTTCAAAAAAGTCATAACACAACTGAGGGTCTACGGGGGCGGTTGAGTCACGGAGAGTGCTCTCTACGGACGAAGCATACTTTTCCCAGTTAGATTTTTTAAAATTTCTTTTTCTAATAAATTGTTTAGTAACATTAAAATTGGTAGATAATTTAATAATTAGGTGGTCACTCCCTAACGATTCATTAGTAACTTTCCAAGTAAAATTCATAGCCAAATCCAAAGAAATGAAAGAAATGTCGGGAGAGGACTGTTGCATAACATTATTGACTAATCTTATACGAGTAGGACTTCCGTCATTAAATGAAATAAAATCATGATCTATCATGGAATCGAAAATCTGAGACCCGCGCTGATCGGTTTTATATGACCAGTTGGAATGGTGACCGTTAAAGTCACCTAAAATTAAAGTTTTATTATTGGCAATCGAAAACAAATGATCCCAATCTCTTTGTAAAGTACGGACAGTTGAAGTGCAGTAAATAGCAAGTATATTCTCAATACACTGACAATTTAACAATTGAATGCACAAGAGCTCAATACCTGGATTGTAGTTATTTACCTTACGCAATTGCGCTTTAATCGATTTATGTACAATACAAGCTACCCCCCCGTAACCATCATCACGGTCAAGTCTGAAAATGTTGTATTCATTCAAATTAAAGTGACTGTCGGGCTCAAACCACGTTTCGCTGATAACGGCAATATGAATTTTATCTTTAAATAAAAGTTGTTCGAGTAAAATAGCTTTCGGTCTTAGACTTTGTGCATTCCATTGTACAATATTAAATTCAAGAGAATTATTATGAGAATCCATTAATGAGTTTACTTACAATTGAGTTTTCTGGCAGATTATTAACTATAATTAGTATTAACCATTCTACGATTAACTTAACAACTCCGTTTATTTTATTCTTGAACGAACCATTATTCATAAGTCTATTTGTTATTTTACTTAATAAGTTACTAAATGACGTATCTATATTATCACGGTCGCTTGGTGACGTTCTATGATGAGCACTTGATTTGTTTGGTTTAGCCGTTTGCGACGATGTTGTTTCTTGTCCTTCACTCGTAGAAGACGTAGATGATACTTCCGAGTCACAGTCCATACCGTCAGCGGCCGCGGCAGTGGTCGGATGCGAATGCCAACGTTTTTTATGTTGTGATAATTTTTGTTTTGATTCAGTCTTAGAATGGAAAGTTGAAGTCTGCTTTTTCCCATATAAAGTGACAGCTGATTTAGTTTTATCTGCATATGTTGTCTCATTGTGATCGGGTTGTAATGGGTTAATGGTTTCCTGTGAGATTTTAGTATTATTTTCCTCTGTTGCTACAATTTTAATAACTTGAGAGGTGGGGGAAGGAGATGGAGGTACATATAACAACAGTGCTTTACGGTATGTACAGTTAAATTCGTTCATTAACTCTCGTAGCCTTTTTTCTTTCAAGTACATGGGGCATTTCTTGTCTAGGGCTAGATGGTTAGCCTTACAATTAACACAAACAAATGTAGTTTTATCACAGTTTTCATGTCTACCTCCACATTTAGGACATATAACTTTACTAGACGTACACATCTTTGCAATATGACCATATCTCCAACATTTTGAGCATTGGGTAACGGGCAATGTGTATCTCTCGACTTTGGCTCTCATGCCGAATATATTTACATGTGAGGGTACCTGTGCACCTTTAAAACAAATGCGTATAGTTTCGCTTGCCGTCCATCCATTATAGCTGCCACCTTTATCCGAAGACTCCTTACATCTACGGTTGAGACGTATTGCTGACAAAATTTTCACATCACAGGAAACATTACTAATGAAATCTTCAATTGACAAATCCAATTCTATGTCTCTGATTATACCATATGACACCGCAACTTCCCATGATTTTTGTGAACGCCAACCCATATCGGAGAATATTTTGCAATTCATCATTTTTTCGGCATGAAATTCAGTGTCAAACGTGATTATTAATTTGTACGGATTAATATATTTCACGCGTAATATACCCACTATCTCATTAGTTTTAAATAGTCTAGCTAACGCAAATTGTTTCGGAAACTTCTCGTTATTGTATATGCATATCTCAACTTTTTCTTCCACATTGCTGCACCTAATATCTTCAATTGGCGTCTGTCTTCTTGCAACTTTCTTTCCTCGTCCATTTACCGTTGTCCAACTTCCCGACGAGTCATCCTCCCTATCCCTTTTTCTCCCCAAATTATCGCCATCTAAACTTCCTTTCTCTTGTTGTGCATCACCCTCCATATCAAAATGTATAATATCCTCTAAGTCTTCTCTTTGTGTATCACTACATTCGTCTATCAACTCGCTATTCAGTGAGTTACTCATGTTTTAAAAGAACGAACGGCCTCACGGCCGGCCGTGGCGGCACCGATCGAAATATTTCTTATCGCAAACCGGTAATTAGTGTTTCGATGTACACACGACTAATTCGCCCGAGGCGCAAATCGACACTGTTGGCCGATTTGCGCCTCGGGCGAATTAGTCGTGTGTACATCGAAACACTAATTACCGGTTTGCGATAAGAAATATTTCGATCGGTGCCGCCACGGCCGGCCGTGAGGCCGTTCGTTCTTTTAAAACATGAGTACACAATGAGTAAACATGAGTAAACATGAGTTCGGGAAAGTTATCATTCGGACAAATGATGATTAGGACAAAAAAAGTTATGGCACTTTACACTATGGATAAAAAAGTTAGGTAACACAATAGAGAACCCTTCTTACGTGCGTATACACACACTTTTTTTTTAATTTTTAAAATAATCAATTTATTTCGAAATAATAAAAACCGTTACAGAGCAATTTCTAATGACACTTTTTGGTACCCACGCTCAGCAGTCGCGTTTGCGAGACCAAAGAGTCTGTAGCAGTAACACAACAGTAATCTATACGACCTGAAATGTCATCAATTTATAATATTACTAGCGACCCGCCCCAGCTTCGCTCGGGTACAAATTATACATATAAACCTTCCTCTTCAATCACTCTATCTATTAAAAAAAACCGCATCAAAATCCGTTGCGTAGTTTTAAAGATTTAAGCATACATAGGGATATAGCGACAGAGAAAGCGACTTTGTTTTATACTATGTAGTGATTCAGCCTTTGAACGTTCCCACTGCTGGGACACAGGCCTCCTCTCTGTGAGAGGGTGTGGGCTGTAATCCACCACGCGGGCCCAGTGCGGGATGGTGGATGTCACATGTCTTCGAAGTTTTGGTTTTAGGACAGTTTCCTCACGATGTTTTCCTTCACCGTTTTGAGAGCAGTGGTGATGACATAATTTACACAAAGTAAAGCGCCTGCCTGGGTTCAAACCCACGGCCTATACTCGTATGAATATTTAGAGTCTAGCTAAAAATAACAAATTTCTCTCATGTACAAAAGTGGTGATCTGACCTAGATAAACAATAAGATCTAATCTATCCTATTTAACTTCATTTATGATTATAACAGGGTATTTTACTCTATATGAAAAAAAAAACTAAAAATATATTATTGAGATAGCTTAGGCAAAAGGCAGTCGAAAAATGTTAGCTATTTTATGAACTAATCATAAAATAACTAAATAAAGTTTAAAATTCAATTCAAAGTTTTCTTTTTTTTAATCTGTTTTTAACACCATGGAATAGTAGCCGCCATGTTATACGTCATACGGCTGTGTAAACTGTAAAGTGTCAACTGTCAACTGATCAGCGTATCTTTGCTTTGTACTTTTATTTACACAGCCAACTGACGTCATGAAAATAGAGCAATATGGCGTCCACTGCGTCCAGCGTTTCATCAAATTAGATGTAAAATTTAATAATTTAAATGCATTTTTATGGCACTTATTGATTGAATAAAAATTTTGTGTTTTTTTTATTGGATGCCCTATTATAAATTCTACTGCCTGAAAGGGATGACATTAATATTGCTGTATAATTGTATTAAATTAATTATTATTGACATTTAATTTTGACATAACTCTAATATTTCTCAATTTAATAATAATATAAAGAAAATAATTATGTATTAACAATGCTTAATGCATGCTAATTTAGGATAATAAGGGCAGGTGAACGAAAATTGCAATGCTTGTAAAAAGCTGCTAAGTCATAAATACCAACTTATTATAACACCAACATTGTACACTTAGTTCGCAAATAACGTTCGTGTTCGTTTCGTTTTTTTTATTTTGATTATTGATAAGAAATGTTACTAACCTAGTTTTATAAGTGTTACTAACAAATATATGAATCACGTGTGTTCGAAATAAATAAATATTATTATTATTATTCCGTTTATTTATTTTTATAGACATATTATTTACATTTTTAAATATTTAAATATAAAGGATAAAAAAAAACATTTAAAAATATAAAAAATAGTATCCCACCGGTATCGGGAACAGGGTCCAAGCTACCGGCGGTCAGGGCTCCAGAGAGAGGAAGCGCCTGACAATGCGAGCCCTGTCCAGAAGTACTGCTTTCTGAATCAAGCCCTTGATCCAGCCGCCTAACGAGAGCCTCCTGAGGTGTTGGTCGAGGCTCGTGGCTATTAAGCCATTGGCTGACACGACTATCGGTACAATGATCGCTGAGTCCACATCCCACATGTCGACAACCTCGCGAGCCAAGTCAATATACTTGATTTGTTTATCTTTCTCGGCTTTCACGAGGTTCTCGTCATGTGGGACGGTAATGTCAACAATCATTGCACGCCTCTCGATTCGGTCCACCACCACTATATCAGGCTTATTGGCTACAATAGTCCTGTCAGTGATGATGGACCGATCCCAGTACAATGAGATATGACCATTATCGAGAACTGGGTCGGGCGCATATCTGTAGTACGGCACTTCCGATTCCACAAGAGAGTACTTCAGAGCAAGTTGCTGATGGATAATCCTGGCTACAAGGTTGTGCCTGTGCAAGTACTCACCGTTAGCTAGACGAGAACAACCAGAGATTATGTGGCGGATTGATTCTCCCGGACGATGACATGCCCGACATATGTCAACCGTGCCGTCCTTCACAATAAATCTCCGGTAATTTTTCGTCATGATAACTTCGTCCATAATTGCACAGACAAAACCTTCGGTTTCCCCAAAGAGGTCACCGACACGCAGCCAGGCTACGGATGCTAACTGGTCTACATCGGGCCCATGTAGTGCCCGGAAGTTGCGTCCGTGAAGTTCCTTACTCTGCCATACTTCTCTGCGATCGTTAGTGTCAAGCACTAGAGGTTTGCGCCAGTTCTCGTTAGCCAAGGAGAGTGGAGTAAGGCCCTTGTCCACTGCCACTACATCTCGATGCATACCCACGTCAGCAGCTAGGAAATATTCCCTTAGATTGCATACCTCGCGGTTGTGGAGGGTCTTAGCATTTAAAAAACCTCGGCCTCCACACTTCCGCGGGATATACAGTCTCATCACCGACGAACGTGGGTGATGCATTCGAAATGCAGTCAGCAGTGCACGGACACGCCTATCCAGGGCGTCAAGTTCTGTTTGAGTCCATTTGAGTATGCCGAAAGAGTACATCAATACCGGCATGACCCAACCGTTGAAGGCGCGCACCTTGTTTCCGCCCGATAGAAGGCTATTAAATACCTTCTTCAGGCGGCCAAAGAAGCGCTCCTTCAACGATTGCTTCATGTCAGTAACATTGATACCTAACGCTTCCGACATACCCAAATACTTATAGGTTTCGGTTGGAGAGAGGGATCTCAGGTTTATGGAATCCGAGAGTTGAGTACCCACGAATTCCACAATCTCCCCTCGCTTTACATGCATGACCGCACATTTGTCTACACCAAACTCCATCCTGATGGCACTACTGAAGGTTTTAGTTACCTTCAGTAGCTCCATCAGTTGCAGATTGCTGGGGGCAAAAAGTTTCAAGTCATCCATGTAAAGGAGGTGAGATATAGGAGGACCTCTCTTCAACCGATAGCCTAGCCCTGAATTCTCCAGCAGTGTGCTTAGAGGATTCAAAGCTAGGCAATACCAAAGCGGACTCAAACTATCACCTTGGAATATACCCCGCTCGATCCTTATCGGTTCGCTATTCCTCTGGATTTGTCGACATCCTGGATTGCGAAGGACCGTCCTCCATTGCCCCATACATGACATCATGAAGGTGCGTAGCGTTGCATCAACTTTATACAATTCTAGCACCCTCATGAGCCATGTATGAGGAACTGAGTCATAGGCCTTCTTATAGTCTATCCAACATGTCGACAGATCCTTTCGGAAACGTCGAACCTGTTGGCTAATGTTGCTATTATTATTATTATAAACAATTTGACTTTTGACTTATGCCGCGGCTGTTACCACTGGGCCACCATTGTTCCATAAACTTACCTGTGCAGTAATCTCAATCCACATTTGTGCCGCCCTGCTGGACAACCGCTTCGGTTTCTCCAGCTTTTGAGCCGCTAGTGACGCTCTGTACTTCGTAAATTCGTCATCTGACATCTTTTCTAAGTATTCCTGTGAAAATAACATTACATTTTAACATTATTCCCCAACCGCGTGGAGGATTACGACCGCTCCTAGAAAGGAGGACTCAAGCCTTTTTAACAAGTATATATATAACTTTTTAACAATTATAAGGCTGATTATGCAATGTGCTTATGCCTGTATAAATCTCCAAAGAGGACCGTAGAGGTTTTAAACAATTTATGTATCATTTCTTTGGGCTACCTGTACTATTATAGTGTAAACTTACCACTAAATCCCAAAGTAACAAACCTTGTAAATCCCTCACTTGTGTCAGATAGACATATCTAGTTACTGAATGGATCGGTTTCCCTTATGGGGAAAGGGTCACGTCCCTTAGCACCCGCGTGACCCCATAGCACACGTCGCCAGACTTCCTGTGCTCCTGCCGACTAGCTGTCACAATGCTATTCAATCTACCACAATATTGAAGTTATTCTTAAGTAATAATTATTCATAAATATCAACCGGGTAACTACCGTTAGTCCGACCTGTAGATCGCCCTAAAATCAAGTGAACGAATCGAATGCCGAAACGTGCCTTCTTTTCCCCCTTGACAACTGTCATCGCTTGGTGTTACCACCTAAAATAATTAATCTCAATAATAGACTTGTCAATTTAGTCGATTTGAAACCTCAGATAAATTAACCTAACAGTAACGTTGAAAAAAAAAATCTTATTTTAAAATATTTGAATTATTTGCGTGTCTATAGTGTTTTTATTGTTTGATTTTTTTTTATTATTTTTTTTTTTGTTTGTTTTTATTATTTGTTGATGTCATTGAACAACTCACCTGGGATCCCTGTATAAATTTCTCTATCCTCTGCTCCAAATATTCAGGGTGCCTGTCGCTCTGTACAATGACCCTGAACCCCTGCACGCCGTTGGAGCGACGGAGCCCGCTGAATACTATGTAGCCTAGTTGTTCCTGTGGTGGGGAAAGAAAGATAATAGGGAATAATATAATAATAATATAATAATATTCCACAACTATCACACAACGCCATCTAGTCCCAAACTAAGCAGAGCTTGTGTTATGGGTACTAGACAACTGATAAACATACTTATATATTTCTAAATACATACATATTATAGATAAATTACACCCAGACACAGAACAAATGATCGTGCTCATCACACAAACATTTGTCCTGGGTGGGAATCGAACCCACGACCTCCGGCATAGCAGTCAGGGTCACTAACCACTAGACCAACAGGATGATTCGTGGGTACTAAAATAATAATTCTATTTAGTCTGTAGAGCTGGTATTTCACTTATCAAATATCTGGGTTCAATGTACGTTTGATCAAATCAATCAGGCTAAAGCCAAAATCGAGCAGGAGCCTAATTCCAGCACGTGCATAATTCCGACAGGAGCCTAATTTTGTCAGGTGCATACTTCCGGCATGATCCTAAATCCGGCACATACTTTAGTCCTCAGCATGCTGAAGCAGGGCTCGGTTAGCGTGTGCGCCAGTAGCTCGAGCACGACGTTGCTCCTGAACGCTCGCACGCCGCTCGCGTAGTACAGAGAGGCGCAAGACGAGCAGTGGACGCTGTTCGCTGTTAACTCTCCCACGAGCTTAAATCTGGCATGAGCCAAAATACATCTAGAGCCAATATCCGGCAGGAGCATTATTTCGGCAGGAGCGTAATTCCGGCCTGGTCCTAAATCCGGCACATACCTTAGTCCTCAGTATGCTGAAGCAGGGCTCGGACAGTGTGTGCGCCAGCAGCCCGAGCATGACGTTGTTCCTGACCGATCGCACGCCACACGCGTAGTACAGAAGGGCGCAAGACGAGCGGTGGACGCTGTTCGTCGCTTCACGGACATGCCATCCACCTGGGGAGGCAAGAAATGAACTTTTCTTTATGTTTTAGGGTTCCGTACCCGAAGGGTCCAAATGGTGTCCTATTACTGTCACTCACGTGTCCGTCTGTCCGTAGTCTGTCATAAAAACTTGTTCCGAAGAATTTTTTAATCCCATTGACCTTAAATATTTTTACTAACTAATACCAATATATTGATGAATCAGATTTTTCTTTGAAATTCCCTCGTTTGGTACGGAACCCTAAATGTGCGAAGACCGACACGCACTTGGCCCGTTTATTTCTCTAAGAAAATTATTGTATCATGTAGAATTTGACCAAAGGGACTAAATTTCACCTGCTTAGAACATTAAAAGTGGAAGATGGCTGTACAAATCTAATAATTAAAAAAAAACTGTAATTAGAATTACCAAAAAAAGGAATTATTCCATGCAATAAAATTAATAATTCGTTATCAAAAATAAGGAGCTCCTCATGTTATTTATGCCTGCCAAAAGGGTATTGCAAGCATTATTTTAGCATATGCCTCGATTTCACTGGTTCCTAATTCCAGCAGGAGCTTAATTCTGGCCGGAGCCTAATTCTCTAACCATTCTCCAACTCTTAGATTAAGCATATTTAGTTATGGCTCTGCACTTATAAAAATTTTAATACCTTTTTCTATTTCAACTTCTCTATGTAACAGCAGCTGTTGGGCACATAGTGGCGCTGCGTCCTTTGGCAATCTGTACAATAAAAAATATGGAGTTACATGCTAACTGAAATATAGCAGATATTTTAGTTCAATCGTCCCACCAACTGCATCAGACTTTTTGAAAAGTGAAAAAAAATTGTACACCAAAAATAATACACCAAATAAATAGACATGTCGCAGCCATCTGGTTGAATTCGCCATTCAATTGGACGCCTAGGCCGTTCATTAAACGCCGACATTCTATTAAATGGCTAGGCCGATAGTTAATTCAACCAGAATCACTCAACGTTTAACAACTTAGCGTGTTGAAAGTCATACCTTTGAATATGACTGACTGATAGGACACACCGTTTTCGAGATAGAAGCAAATTTAGAAAAAAAAAAAAATTATTAGTGATTCAATTTATTTAAAAGGCGTAGTCGGAGCCCCGCTTCGCGAGACTCATTGGTTTTAAAAAAAAACACGAAGGGAATGACGGGGTCTAAGTTCGCTCGTAGACCGCGCCATTTCCTTCGAACCTAACCTATCCGAGTCGGGGTGCCCCATGTCCCGAGCTCGCTTCGCTCGCTCTTGCATCCTAACATTACCTTTTGTACACATATAATCATGATCAGTGTGGTGGTATCACAAACTCATCAATATCCAATTTAACTAAATGACTAGACGACATCCAGCCATCTGGTTAAACGTTGCGTTTAATGACTTGGCTGGTTGTCGTTCAGTCATTTAATTGAATGCCGGAGTTTAATGAACGGCCTAGGCGTCCAATTGACTGGCGGATTCAATCAGATGGCTGCGACAGACATACATACATACATTCATACAAACTCTCGAAATACATTACCCTACTTCTAGAGGCATTCGGATAAAAAAGTCCATTCAGCCAGCTGTTCCCTTCAATATTTAGGAATATTTAACAAAATGTAGGGAACAGTATTTATTTTTTAGGGTTCCGTACCCGAAGGGTCCAAACGGAGCTCTATTGCTGTTACTCACGTGTCCGTCTATCAGTCTGTCCGTCTGTCCGTCGCCTGCCACACAGGTTTTACAGCCAAACGGTTTGAGCTAGCCTTCAAATTTTCACAGTATAAGCATCTTGTTGACCCAAAGCCATACAAATAGTCAAAAATACATTTGGTACGGAACCCTAAATGTGCGAACTACGACACACACTTGGTTGGTTTCTTATAAAACAAAAAAAAAAGTAGGCTACTATTTTAGTATTTGAAAGGGAACCGCTTATCTTGGTATAGTCATGTGAAGAGGAGGGATGAAACACATGTAACTAAAAGAGTTACGAGTATGAATAAAAATGTGGATGGATGGAGAGGGAGAGGGAGGCCAAAGAAAAGATGGATGGATTGTGTGAGGAGTGATATGAAAGAAAAGGGAGTTAGTGATAGCGTGACGGCTGACAGGACAGAATGGAAGAAAATAAAACTTTTTTACAAAAAAAACAACCGACTTCCAAAAAAAAAATACACTAAAAATTTAAAAATAACTTTAATTTCGGAAGCCGGTGTTTGTATTTTATTTCTTCGATATTTGACACCGAGTTCCGAAATTAAAGTTATTTTTAAATTTTTAGTGAATTTTTTTTTTGTTTTTTTTTTTTTGTAAAAAAGTTATTATTTTTCGCATTTTAGTTGTTATACCCCAGAACCAAAAACCCCAATAACATGGAACGTGGAATTTAAACATTTGGAGAACACCAAAACGTCATCGATATGCGTATTTTTCGTTTTTGTTCAGTTTCTCAAAAACCGCTAAAGCAATTTCGATAAAATTTATATGGGACCACCTCGGGAGTATATTCTTTCAGATAAAAAAAGAATTTTGAAAATCGGTCCACATCTGACGGAGAAATGCGCGGACATACATTAAAAAAAAAAAACATACATACAGTCGAACATAGAACCTCCTCCTTTTTCGAAAGTCGGTTAAAAAACGTGTTGCGCCGACCCTAAGTAACATGGGATAAGGGCAGGAAGATATGATTTTAGTATTTAGTCTTTATCACTACATATAAGACAAAGTCCCCCGCCGCGGCTGTACGCTAAACTGCGTAACTCAAAAACTACTAAACAGATTTTCATGTGATTTTCACCAATAGACAGAGTGATATTTGAGGAAGGTTTTGGTGTATAACAGGGATAACGACAGTGTAAAAAAAAAAAAAACTATTTAGTCCTCAAGTTAGATTACTTATCAAAAAAAATTGGACACGTGTTTTTTACTTTATCAAATTAATGAAAAATTACAAAGATACAACGCATCAAAGTTCAGGAGTGGGGGCCTGTTACGTCACTTTTGAGTAAAAAGTGGTACAATTTTAACTTAAGTGTGACGTCATCCGAAATTTTAACCTACTGTATCGTCTCCATTTTTTGTTAAAGTGACATAAGAAAAATACGCGTCCAATATTTTTTGGTAACCTACCGACGGACTAATTAGATATTTTTAGTCGTCAACCCTATTTGTACTGTTACGAGCTGGGTATGGGATAAATTATTTTACACCAATTAATTAACTAAATATCCTTTATTAACTCAACAACTTATTTACACAAACACTAATTCACTAATAATCACTAATCTCTTCGTAATCGCTTGTATTCGCATCCGTTCGCATCCGTAGTCGAAAACAGACTGCCTCACTCGACTTCGGGAAATCGCTGCTACCCCGTAAGGGGCGCGACGACGGACGTAATAGGCATGGCCTTTCTTCGTGGTGTCGTCTGGCACCCGTCAATACGGGTGCTTCGTTGGGGTACCTACAGCGGGATGGAGGTTTTAGGGTGACTGCACAAGAACCTACCAAACAGGCGATTAACGCCTGCCGAGGCTCTCATAGCAATCACCCATGTGTATTGCTATGTGTAATGCTGTAGGCTCGAAACGCATGTTCACGGCAGCTAGGCGGTCAGTCACCGCCAGGTGAGACCTGCAGTTCCCTGGAGGAGGCCCAGCGGATGACGACCAGCACAAGGCCGCCGGCTTACGGTGAGCCCACAGCATTCAGATTTCAGTGAGTGGCCCCCGTCCGCCCGGTTTCCAGAGGATCGCCTGTTGCCAAGCCGAGCAGACGTGTTCGCACTCTGCTCTCCGCTCGGTCCGCTCTCTTCACCGGTTCTCCCTGTGTGCTGTCGTAGGTGCTGGTCTCGACCGGCGCTTGCGGGAGGGAGTGCGCAGGGGTAGCCGACCCGTCGCTGCCCAGTGGGGTAAAACCCATTGTTGCGGTCGCGGAGGCAACATTCCTGTTTCTAACTGCCTAAAACACTCGTGTTTCTGCTAAAACATGCCATCGAAGGGGAGGTCCGGTGCCCGTCGCTCTTTGGGGCAAGGGGGGCCGGGCCGTCTCCATCACCACCGGACCGTCCGGTGACGGGCCGGACGCAGCAGCCCCCAGCAAGAGGGGAAGCATCGCCCGGCGCATCATCGGCCGAAGCACCCGCCGCACCATCAGCATCCACCACAAGAACGACCGCCACCGGCCCGCCGACGACACCTGCGACTGCGCGCGTTTCGCCGGCGCCGTCGCTGAGCCGGCAGCCGGCCGTACCGGTTCGCCCGTCGGCCATCCGCCCCGTCCCTATGCAGGCACCGGCGCCTGCCGCGTCGACGAGTCGGCCGCGCGCCCCGGGCGCGACACGCTGAGCAGCCGTCGTTCGCTTCCGTCGCAAGCACCTCGCCGCCATCCCACCCAGCGAACTCCGCCCGCGACGGCCACCACGCAGCGTGGCAGCACCTCGGGCCAGATACCAGCACCTGCACCACCTGCAGGGAAGAGGCCGCGGTACCCGCCGCTGGTAGTGGAGAAGTTGCCGGACTGGCAGGTCCACTTCAGGGCCTTGCGAGATCTTCTGGGCCGCCCGCCGACTGCCCGCCCTTATCAGGGCGGCATTCGATTCCTCCCCGGCAACGAGGAGGAGTACCGGGTGGTCCAGAGGTACTTGTGCGGCCTGGAGAAGGAAACCGGCCTAGTCTGGTTTTCCTATTCGCTGCCAGCGTAGAAAGGGTTTAAAATAGCCATCCGCGGGCTGCCGGCGGACACGGACCCGGCAGCCATAGAAGAGGAGCTCCGCAGCCTGGGGTTCGAGCCGCAATACGTGCGGAGCATAAAGGCCCGCCAAGGACGCCCAGGCTGCATCCATCACGCCGTGCTGAAACACCAGCCCGACGTACGGCGGATATATGACGTCACCTCACTGCTGCTGATGGGGGGCGTCAAGATAGAGGGATGGCGCGGGAAGAGGGGTCCCGCGCAGTGCCACCGTTGTCAGCAGTTCCGGCACTCTTCACACCAGTGCCACCGTCCGCTCGCTTGTGTGCGATGCGGGGCTGGGCACGTCGCACCGGAGCCGGCATCGTGCGCCAACTGCGGTGGGCCACACCCCGCGTCGCACCGTAAGTGCCCTGTATTTCGCAGGGAACTCACGAACAGGCGTGCGGGCACGGTGGCGCTGACGTGCAAAGTTGCCCGGTCTGCCACTGCCGTGGCCCAGGCCACCACCACAGACGTCCACGAGGCCCGCAGCACCACCCTCATGGCGGCAGCAAACGGGCCCACCAGCCGAGACGCAGCCCCTCCAAAGAAGAGGAGGAGAAGGAGGAAGAACCGTGGAGGGAAGCCCCCTCCATCCACCGATATCCAGCAGCCCTGTTCGATACAATCATTACGATCGAACACGTTTTGCTGATCTAGCTTCACATTTACACAACCTCGCCGCGCTAAGTGCAGCGCGACGTCAGTACATATTCGGACAGCAAACCGGGTGCTTTCGTACTCATTAGCCTATATCATTTAGCGTAGCTTAGCATAATTACCGTTTTATTAATAAATCTTTAAAGTTATTAAAGTATTTAATTTAACAGCATAGCAATCCATACCACTTCGGTCGCGAACCCTACAAGCCCCAACACATGAGTCGGAATCTACCCGGGGCGGCCTCTGTAACAGCGGTCGTTCCTAAGGTAAAGGTTCCGACCATATGCCGCCGTACGGAAGTACGGGTGCCAGAGGGCGCCACCGCTGCCGATCGCCGAGACACTGCTGCCATGCGTCCACACTACGCGCCACTAGGCGCCACTGTGGCCGCCATCCCGAAACCGGAGCTCCACCAGCGGGCCACTGGCCTCCTGCTGGCCATCAGGAGGGGCCAAGACCCGCTCATCACCGTGCTGGAGGGCATGGTGGCCATCCTGGCCCTGTACCAGGGCGGGACCGCCGCCGGCAGCCAGCCGCCAGTCGACGCCGAGTAAGTCGTTTCACTCACTGCCTCACTCGCCCGCCGTCCGGCCTATTTATACGGTCATGGAAGTTTCTAGAACATTGTCGAACTATCCTATACTGGAATATTCTAGAAACATCTATGAACTTCTACACAGTACCACAATGGAATGTTCTCGAACGTAGTGGAAACGTCTGGAAACTTCGACTACATTCCCGGACGTTCCAGTGAAATACGTTCGACGTAACAGTACCGTAAATCTTTATCTCTTTATATACGAGTACATATAGCTATTTTATATTAAATATATGTAACGTACGCTTCTTTAGAAAATTCGAAAATTTACGCGCGCACTCCTCGGCTAGCCATAGCTCGGTTAGTGGTGTGAAAAATCATGCAACGCACACATACGTACACCGCTCGCGCGATGCCCGAGGGCCAATCAGGGCGCTCGCGGCGGGGCTCGGTACTCGCTCGCGGCGGGGCTCGGTACTCGCTCGCGGCGGGGCTCGGTACTCGCTCGCGGCGGGGCTCGGTACTCGCTCGCGGCGGGGCTCGGTACTCGCTCGCGGCGGGGCTCGGTACTCGCTCGCGGCGGGGCTCGGTACTCGCTCGCGGCGGGGCTCGGTACTCGCTCGCGGCGGGGCTCGGTACTCGCTCGCGGCGGGGCTCGGTACTCGCTCGCGGCGGGGCTCGGTACTCGCTCGCGGCGGGGCTCGGTACTCGCGCGCGGCGGGGCTCGGTACTCGCTCGCGGCGGGGCTCGGTACTCGCTCGCGGCGGGGCTCGGTACTCGCTCGCGGCGGGGCTCGGTACTCGCTCGCGGCGGGGCTCGGTACTCGCTCGCGGCGGGGCTCGGTACTCGCGCGCGGCGGGGCTCGGTACTCGCTCGCGGCGGGGCTCGGTACTCGCTCGCGGCGGGGCTCGGTACTCGCTCGCGGCGGGGCTCGGTACTCGCTCGCGGCGGGGCTCGGTACTCGCGCGCGGCGGGGCTCGGTACTCGCTCGCGGCGGGGCTCGGTACTCGCTCGCGGCGGGGCTCGGTACTCGCTCGCGGCGGGGCTCGGTACTCGCTCGCGGCGGGGCTCCGTACTCGCTCGTCGGAGAGCGGGCGGCGCGGAAGAGTGTTCGATAGATCACGGTATCGGTTGCGTGTCGTCACATGCTCTCGAACGGTCGCATATATTTCGGTTAACGTATACCTGTTATGTTTGTAACTAATGTGACTGTATACCTTCGACCCTGTGTATGAGAATTTGAATACAAATTTATAAGTGGAACGTGTTCGTTTTATTAACTCTCATCTATTACATATATAATTAAGTATGTTTATTTTAACTTTATATATATATATATACTTTCGTAACCATTTTCTTCTTAGTAATTTTTTTTTTTTTTTCAGTTTATGCACCTGCCATGTTATCTCTCCTCCACCCTTGGTTGACTGGTAGAGAATGCATAACGCATTTAGTCCGCCTTTGCACTTTTGTGTTGCATGAAGTTTTAATAAAGAAATAAATAAATACCCGTGCAAAGCTGGGGCGGGTCGTTAGCAATATATAAAATAAGAAAAACTCACTTCTTCTCAAAATTGTCGGCGATTCGTAACGCTCTCTCGCGACTGAGGTTGCCGTACATGAACCCTTCGATGTGCACCTTACGTATGATTCTGCCTATGAAGTCCTCTAGCGCTTCTGGTGTCATTACTGAAAGAACAAGTTATGGTTATGTACAGACTTGGGAGTAAAGAAACATATTTTTTGAAGAGAAATCTTCTTTAGTGGCGTTGGACACTTTTCTTGGGATGGGTATAAAATGTTAATTTTGGAATCGTCGATATTCAAAAATGCACAACGTTAAATTTAGACCACAGTCTCTAATCGCGACGGAAATTAACCAAATACGCAGGAGATATTATAGTGAACTTTTTTCTTTTTTTTTGGGACTGGGATATCATCCAATGACTTCTCCCGCTCAGGGTGGAGCGGGAGGGCGTGTCAGACTCTTACCGACTAAAACCCACCCCTGTTCCTTCCTTGCCTGAGTGCCCAGGGGAGCGGTAACTCTGTTACGAATTTATCCGCTTCCCCTTATCATGCAGGCGCCGGCCATGATGGGCCCCGACAGTGGTGGCTGACATAATCTCTTTGAGGCGCGCGTGGAACACTACGCGCCGTCGACTCTCGGGCCTGGTGCTGATCGGACGGCGAGCTACCCATTACTCGACGTCCGCAGGCCCGGGTCTACGGTGGCCGGAGATCGTCCCGCGACCTCCGACTACTGCGGCGGCTGCGGCTGGGGGCGTGAGGGCCACTCCAAACAGGTGCACTCTGTGCTCATTTTCTTTCATAGTCTGGTGGGACGGCAATCTGACACGACCGGGAAGAGATCAGGTGCAGGACTAACGGCGCCTCGTGCTTACCGAGGCACGGGTGTGTCCACCAAGTTCCAAAATCCGGGCTACTACAGATACCGGCACGGTTCTTGAGCGCTCGGCGGAAGAGTGGGGATCGCTTTGCGCATCGTACACTTATGACAAATAAAACGCACACCCGTTTATTATTTACTCTCATCTCTAATCAGTTTTCTGGCTTGTCTATTTAAAACAGTGTTTTACCTTGGCATCCTAGACCTAAATAGAATGCTATGTCACATAGGACCAAGGCAGCTTTCAACTGGTGAAGGAATTTTTGAAATCGGTCCAGTATATTTGGAGCCTATTGAATACATACAAACAAACAATCAAATATTTCCTCTGTATAATATTAGTGTAGATAAAAACTTTATCTATAGTACATTTCGATACAAGTACAAGTACAAAAAAAATAATTGAATCAAAAATAGTTTTGCTATAATTACAAACTGACATTAATTATTTTTTTCCCCGCTTTGCTTTCGATAAATATCACCTTTTATTATAATTACAAAGGTCTAATTAATAAAAAAATCACATAAAATATTTGAGTTCTGACCAGATAAATTAAAATGATGCAGTTTAAAAATTAGTGTCAATTAAATTGGCCGGCATTGTACTCGTCGTCGTGAGGTACGTACAACAAAAGTATAGAACAAATCTCGAGTGACGCCTATGACGCGATGCGCTACGGGCCAATCACGACACTTTCGCCGCCTCCGAGCCTCACTTCACACCACCAAAGGGACCCAATAACTCACTTTTGCGCAGGTGAAGGTCAGCGCTCAAGAATCGTGCCGATGATTGTACAGAGTTATTCCTAATGGAAAAACCCAATAGCACTGTGTGCCCGACCTTGGAACCGAACCCAAATCCTCACACTCAGCACTCGCGCTTGTGATCACGAGACAGTATATGCACTATACTATGCAATCTGCCCGCGCCTTTTCCCAACTATCTTGGGGTCGGCTTCCAGTCTAACCGGATGCAGCTGAATACCAGTATTTTACATGGAGCGACTGCCTATCTGACCTCCACAACCATTTCACTGGGGTTGTCTGACTTTCGGGCTCCTGACGACCCGTAACGACTGTCAAAGATCCACGATTGACAGCCGGGACCTTGGCCTTGGTTCCTTGGTGCGCAGGGCGCGGGCCAGCTCCTATGCTGTCCTGGCGATGATCGCTGATCGACTCGACTGTCCGTACATTCGACACTGTTGTGACAGGCACGTTAAATTATTAGGTTAGGCGCACGGCTTGACATTTTATTATTTATTTATTTTTTTGACATTCACATACCGCGTTTTAATTTAATTTAATTTTGTTTTTATAATGACTTTTAATAACTTAGTGATACAAATAAGCTGTAATTTTAATTTTTTGTAGATATTTATTGAAGCTGTTTTTTTTTTTATTGTGTTCTTTGTCGTATTGTGCTATGATCTCTATGGGCTATGCCTGAAATAAATGAATTTAATAAAAAAAAAATTTAACGTGCTTTCCGAGGCACAGAGGAGTCTCAGTATGTAAAGATGGTCACCCATCCACGGACCATGCCCGGCAAACGTAGCTTAACCTGATGGATCGACCCGTGTGGCTGTTATTACTTTAGCCACGAGCTCCTCCATACTATATTGGTCAATAATATTATAGTTTAAAAAACCTAAAAAAATACGCTTTTGAGTGACATCGCGTTTGACCACTATCTCACCTGATGTTAAGCGATGATGTGGTCGAAGAAGGAGCACGCTTGCCTAGAAGTAACCTATTTAATATATAACATCAAATTGATTTTCCTGTTCTTTGCAGCAAACTCTTTCTACCTATTACGGTTCATGAGATACAGCCCGCTGACAGACAGACGGACAGCGGAGGCTTAGTAATAGCACAGATAATATAATACTAGCGTACAGATGCTTCATCCCATACAAAGAAACGGTACCGCCGTAACTACGGGTTTTCGACTTACACAAGCAACTTTTGTTCTTCGTTCGGGCTCGTCCTCTACACCTCGCTAGATGGTGTTAGCAGCATCGGCTTGCAAGACCAACATTTTCTCAAACATTGAGGAATTACTTTATAGTATTTTTGGCACTTCATAACAGTTATACTGTTTTAAAATGTGTCACTATAAAAGTTTAACCCTTCGGGTACGGAACCCTAAAAAAGAGGTAAGTCGTTATTGTCACCAGGCGGCGCTTATACAGTTTTAGTACAAATTGACGTTGACTTTAACGCCATCGAGAATGGTAAAAACTCACACTCGGGGTACTTACCATCAGCCACCTCCAATAGTTGACATCTGGTCCAAACCAGGTCTGCGAGACACAACGCTTGCTGGTACACAGCATGCTGCAAAAGAAAAGGGTTATAGTAGACATTTAGGGATCCCCGAACGTCCAAATGAAAAAGGGAATCCTTATAGGATCACCCGTGTGTGTGTCTGTCCATCTGTCACAGCTAATTTGCTCCGAATACAAAAGAATTAGATTATAGTAGTCATATTTTTAGGGTTCCGAACGTCCGAATGAAAAAGGGAATCCTTATAGGATCACCCGTGTGTGTGTCTGTCACAGCTAATTTGCTCCGAACCCAAAAGAAGTAGATTATAGTAGACATTTTTAGGGTTCCGAACGTCGGAATGAAACAGGGAACCTCTATAGGATCACCCGTGTGTGTGTCTGTCCATCTGTCACAGCTAATTTGCTCCGAATACAAAAGAATTAGATTATAGTCGTCATATTTTTAGGGTTCCGAACGTCCGAATGAAAAAGGGAATCCTTATAGGATCACCCGTGTGTGTGTCTGTCACAGCTAATTTGCTCCGAACCCAAAAGAAGTAGATTATAGTAGACATTTTTAGGGTTCCGAACGTCGGAATGAAACAGGCCCTGTAGACAAAGTAACATCGCTTCGTAGCGAAACGATATCTAAATTCGTCATCGTCTCTGAGATATCGATAAACATTTCCTAGCGTTAGCGTTCCTTCGTTATCTTTTTTGGCGATCACGATCGAGGCGAAGGCGAACTCTGAAAGCGCTGCTTGTCTACGCATTTTTATGGGATAGACACGATAGCAATTCGTTTCTTTATGGTTTCGTTACGAATTATAACATTGTCTACCAACTTGCGATAACGATGTCGACAGTCGACTGACCACGTGACTTAGCGCGGTTTATGTCAATCTCATACATTTTAGTCTTTTCTAACTTCGTTATCGACTGTCTGTCACAGCCAATTTGCTCCGAATTCAAAAGAGATAGATTATAGTAAACATTTTTAGGGTTCCGAATGTCCGAATGAAAAAAGGGAACCCATAACCACTCAGAATCACAGGTGTATGTCTGACTTTCAGTCTGTCACAGCCCTTTTTTTTGTGGTATTGGGCAATCATCCAATGACTTCTGCCGCTCTGGGTGGAGCGGGAGTGTGTGTCAGACTCTTACTGAAAAAACCTACCCATGTTTCTTCAGTTGCCTGTACCAGGGCCGCGGTGTCTCTTTCGAATTTATCCGTAACCCCAGGATAAATAAGCCCTGTGCCCCAGCAGTGGGGACATTAAAAGGCTGATGATGATGATTAGATCTACAGTCTATGATGAAACTGAGCAGCTTCTAGCTGTGTCATGATAGGTAGCAATAATACACATATTTTTATTATTATATTTACAAAACCGTATCTCAGTCATTAACATGTCCACTCAAACTGCCACATATCACACTCACACCTAACTATAGACACACCCTCTCACACTCACTCATTCACTCAACATAACACATAAAGAGAGGATCCGACCACTTTTACAAAGCCTTATTCTTGAGTACATAATATCCAATTTTATTGTGAAATGTTAGCATTTAAGAAACCTTATCTTAAGTAACTCGAGGGGGTTGGCGCTGTAAGCCGAAATACAGGTTCCTCCTAGTTCGGCTCCAGATGCTAAAACTTTTGTGTACATAATTCCTGTTCATTACACTTATTTGTAATTTATAATAAGTACTTTTTTGTGTAAGAAATAAATTATTATTATTATTATAGTCTTCAAATTTACACAGCAAAAGCATTTTGTTGACCCAAAACCATATACCACGCGGAAAAAAAAAATATTTTGTACGGAACCCTAAACGTGCGAAGTCCAATACGCACTTGACCGATTTTTATTTTTTTGAGATTACTTATAGTAGTAACATGGGTTACATTCCTCCTCCTCATATGACCATTCCCTTTCAACTTCGCAGCGCAGTGCCGTGCTGAAGAAGAAAGGCGACCGCGTACTGGAAGACGCAACGTTGGAAGGCCTTCAACAAGGTGGACGGATGACCTGGTGAGGGTCGCGAGTAGCCGATGGATGCGAGATTTACAGGACCGGTCGTTGTGGCGACACTTGGGGGAGGCCTATGTCCAGCAATGGACGTCAGACGTCTTTCAGCTGAAATTATGATGCTGATTGTGGAGACAGAAAAATTCTCACCTGATAGGGCTGTTCAGCATCAAAGTTCTTTACAGCCCTGATATGGTTCTCCTTCATGATGTGGAACCGCTTGGGGTCGACGGTGAACCCCATCATTTGGTCGATGATCTTGTCCAAAAGCACGCTCTGCTTGTCGTCGTATCCATCAATGGTCACCTGAGCGATCCGACAACTTTATTATTATGGAAAACGATAGAATCACTTGAAGAACTTCCCCCGACACGAGCGGCGATGAGCGGATAGGTCTAGTGGAACCGAACTAAACGGTGCTGAACGGAGTTCAACTGAACAGATACATCTACTCCGCTTCATTTCTCATCGCTTCAGAGGAATAGCACTTCTAAACCATAACAGCGAAATATTCGTATGCATTTGTGTGTTTGTAATTTTTTTATATGTATGTATGTATTATGTTATGGTAAATGTTTGCATTATATGTTATTTTATTTCATGGCTTTTTTTTTTTGTTTTATGTATTCTTTTTTTCCTACTACCACGGGGTCTCATCTCGAACAAAGAAAATGTAGTTCATATAAATCTCAATAGATGACGTAACGCATCGATTCCTTATTGAATTGTAAGTAAAATTTATATTTTGAAAAAGAATGTGGTAAAAACTGTATTTTCTTATTTAATAAACTTCCTTAAGCATAAAATTGTGGAATAATGGGCTTGTAATTCAAATTTAGACGATTATTGGAACAAATCCACACATCTATATTTCTTGTACCAATAGATGGCGTTGTTTTAAGTTTTAGAGTTTATCCATTCGCCTCTTTAAAATTTGAATAGTGACACATTTTGATACAGTAAATCTGCTATGAAGTGCCAAAAATACTATAAAATAATTCCTCAATGAGTGAGAAAATATAGGTAAGGCTTTAATTAAATTCATTCAGCTTGCAAGTCGTCGCTATTAACACCATCTAGCGAGGTGTAAAGGACGGGCCCGAACGAAGAACAAAAGTTACTTGTGCCAGACGGAAACCCGTAGTTACGGCGGTACCGTTTCTTTGTATGGGATGAGGCATCTGTACGCTAGTATTATATATTATCTGTGTTACTACTTTACCACACAGTATCTACTTCCCTTTGTTTTTTTTTTCAACTCTCCTTTCGCAGGTATGCTGGAAGAGATTTCATTAGAAATATGCATTACCTTTGTACATAACTATTTTTTATTTTTTTTCTGTTTCATTCTTGTCAGTTCTGTGTGTACATATATTGTAAAATAAATAAATAATAACGTATCTGAGATACAGTATAATAATGCAATACAGTCAGGGATAATAATAATTGTTTACGACCTTAAGGTTGAATTTCGAATGCACGTGAAGTTTCAATTTACTGGGAACTGTTGACAATGCTCCAATCTATACTAATATTATAAAGAGATAAAGTTTGTGAGATTGTAGGGGGTAATCTCAGGATCTACTGAACCGAATTTGAAAATTATTTTACCAGTAGAAACCCTCGTTGTTTGCGGGTGTCACAGGCTATAAAGTGGAATGCGTTTTCATTTTTTTGTATATTCCCCTTTTTGAAATCCACGCGGACGAAGTCGCGGGCAAAGTGCTAGTTTTACATAAAAGACTACTCACGCTGATCCCGAACTTGGCGTTCCCGATGCTCCACCTGAGGCCAGCCAGCTCCGCGGCGTACGCGAACTGCTGCAAGCTGTCTCTTAGCAGCAGCACCCACACCGAAGTCAGGTTGCAACTCAGCGGGTCGTCGTAGGCTAGGGGGCTAGAATGAAGGAATTTAAAAAACATGAAAATTATAATATTCGATATCCCACATGACCATACCAGAAAAAAGAACTACCTCAAAAACCTCTCTCTTTTCAAAAACACATTCCACGCTAGGAAATATTTCTGTATCGTGGGTGCGTTCACAAACATGTAAACTCACATACACAAGACACCTAGACCCAGAACAACTAACTGTAGGACCAGAGGTTTGTCGACTGGTACAAGCAACTTTTGTTCTTCGTTCGGGCCCGTCCTCTACACCTCGCTAGATGGTGTTAACAGCGACGGCTTGCAAGTTGAATGAATTTACTTAAAATCTTACCAATATTTTCTCACACATTGAGGAATTATTTTATAGTATTTTTGGCACTTCATAACAGTTTTACTGTATCAAAACGTGTCACTATACAAATTTTAAAGAGGCGAATGGATAAACTCTAAAACTTCATACAACGCCATCTATTGGTAGAAAAAATATAGCCGCCGATAGTTAATTCAACTAGGATCACTCAACGTTTAACAACTTGGCGTGTTGAAGGTCAGCCCTTTGAAGATGACTGACCTCTGCCAAGTGATTCAAATTTACTTCAAGTTAAATGAAAAATGATTATTTGTGATTAAATTTATGTAAAAGGCGTAGTTGGTGGTTTAAAAAAAAATATCTGAGTCGGGTGCCCCATGTCCCGAGCTCGCATCGCTCGCTCTTCACATGGCCCTTTGTACACACAAGATTATGATCACAAATTCATCAATATCCAATTGTTAGGTTAATTTATCTGTGGTTTAAAATCGACTAAAATTGACAAATCTTTTATTGAGATTAATTATTTTAGGTGGCAACACCAAGGGATGACGGTTGTCAAGGGGGGAAAGAAGGCACGTTTCGGCAATCGATTCTTTCACTTGGTTTTAAGGCTAGCTACAGGTCGGAATAACGGTAGTTACCCGGTTAATATTCATGAATAATTATTATTTAAGAGTAACTTCAATATTGTGGTAGATTGAATAGCATTGTGACAGCTAGTCGGCAGAAGCGCAGGCAATTTGGCGACGTGTGCTATGGGGTCACGCGGGTGCTAAGGTGCGTGACCTTTTCCTTTGAAAGAAAACCGATACTTTAAGTAACTCGATATTTCTACCTGACACAAGTGAGGGATTTAGGAGGTTTGTTACTTTGGGATTTAGGGGTGAGTTTACACAATTTAACTAAATGACTAGACGACATCCAGCCATCTGGTTAAACGTTGCGTTCAACAACTTGGCTGGTTGTCCTTCAGCCATTAAATGCGGGCGTTTAATGAACGGTCTAGGCGTCCAATTGACTGGTTGATTTAACCAGATTGCTGCAATATATACATACTCTTGAAAATCATTACAGGAGGTAAAAAGACTAGTCTTACCCGACTAAATCAAATGTCATGACCGCTTTGGGCAGATTAAACTCGCTGTCTTTCTTGAACCAGAGCCTCATTAGTGGGGTATCCTGAAAAATAAAATGCAAACATAACATTATTGAAAAGGGACGATCCGAGTTTTGTGTCTGTTTCATTTATTCGCAAATTGATTCTTAGTGGATATTGTGATGTAAAATTGGTGTAGTTTTGTGTCTCAGGTGTCTACGCAACTGGACAATATGTGGAATCATTGAAACAGGCGCGATCTAGGTGAAATAAAGCTGAGTATTTTGTCGTAGTATTGACTACCTCAGCGTTGCTTGCCGAGAACGCTGACTCGACTTGTTGCCAAATACTGCTAAAACATTAGAATGTGTTACATCTGCATTCTAATGAGAAAAAAGAGACATTGGTGCGAATTCTCGTGTTCAATAACTAAACTAAAATTAGAGAATCGATATCTATAAGACGGCTATAGCTATGAACTAAGTTAGAGATGTCAAACTACTTTACGCCTTGCGCTTTACTGTGTTTTTAGTCGACATGTTTTTACGTGTAGGTACCCTTAATTTGTATGGAAATATTTGTTCAGCTAAATTTTACAGCTCTAATTTACGTCCGTCTCTTTCTTGTTTTATTAGAGAGAAAAAGATAGCAATAGCCTAAATTAAAACTGACACTGGCTAAATGCACAAACCATGCAGAGCCAAAATTTAAAAAAAAGGTGTGTGTGCGATTCACACACGATAGAAGTGAAACTTCAGTAAATCGACAAAAGAATGAGATGAATATACAAAGTTGATACGACAGAGGGGCTTTCCTTTAAACTGCCTATACTAGGTACTATTTTCAAGCTCTGTACCAAAAATCAATTAAATCGGAGCAGTAGTTTAGTCACAAACGATTTTTTAAGTTTTGGCCTCGTTTGAACACGATGTATCTTTCCTAACAGCTGATTATGTCTTATACGCACAGGTCATGCACCTTAAAACGATAAATCTGAGTATAACCTACGATATGACGCGTTGTTGCCGTTCTCACGCAAGTCGATGAAGTGCGATGTTGCCGCTTTGTTACCTAGGTATCTAAGGTCAGTTAATTTTATTTATAAAGGGTGGTTGCGTTTTACTCTGAATTGTAAGCTATTTAGTTTGTTTGAAAAAAAAAAACCTCATTTATTATTATTTTTATTTTTATACCGTATCGAATTAATACTAAACACGTATAGTATACGTAGTTTAATTTAATGCCCCTCTGTCACATCAACGTTGTATATAACAAGGGTAGGATAATTACAAAGTTTAATTGTTTAAAAATGAAAGTATTGTGATTAATTTTAAAAGATATTTTATATTTTATTTAACATATGTTACATAATCTATTGCTCAAGTTCCATATTTTCATTTTCAACAAATGATACAAGAGGCTTATGATAACTAAAATACGATACAAATGTTTTAGTTTCAATTTGGAGATATATTTCTGTCTCATTCTTTCCTGGCTTCATCCTACACATTTTTGTATTTGTGTCTCTTACCTGTCGTTTTTTCCGTTGCATCCGGTTTGAAATCACAATGATTCTAAAGAAGTTTCACTTCAATAAAAGGCCTCGATACATTTTGGCATCACAGGGTTTAAGTAATCCACCGTAGACGTAGAAAGTCGAAGGCGCGTAGTGTTCCACGCGCGCCTAAAAGAGATGGCAGCAACAAACGACGGGGCCCGTCATGGCCCATTGGCATGCGCCAAGGGGTCGCGGACAAAATTTGTAACAGAGTTACCGCGCCCCTGGGCACTCAGGGAAGGAAGGAACAGGAGTGTGTTTTAGTCAGTAAAAGTTTGACACGCCCAGCTCCACCCCGAGCGGGAAAAGTCATAGGATGTTTACCCACCCCAAAAAAGGGTGTGTGTAATAAGGGCTTACCTTAATAATAATAGGTGCTATCGAGTCTGCAGTACTGTCCTCTCCCGTTTCCAGGGTCAGTTTCGTAGGTATGAACTCGTTCGGAGGCGGCAAGTGCAGCTCCGCAGTAGGAACCACGCTTTTCCACTCCTGGAATGAGGAATAGCTTTTATAGTCACAAGCAATTTTTACCTATATTGAGACTAACGTCCCGTGCCGGCTTCGCGCGGGTACAAATATCCATCAAAATTATTTGGAATAAAAAGGGCAGGCGTTTTGGGACTGTCTTTATGTAGAACTTTAACGTTCAAAAAGTTCTGGCTCTCAGCCTAATATGTAACTACTGCTCTCAGCTCAATATTAATATTAGTACTTTGGATTTTAATTCCTAGTGTTTTTTAACGTGCTACTCTCTGAAAATACCACTCTTTATAATTAAACTTTTCAAGCGGGCGAAGTCGCGGGCGGAAGCTAGTTATATGAAAAAACCTTCCTAGTTTATCGGTCTTTATATTTGTGAAAGCCGCATCAAAATCATCAAAATCCGTGGCGTGGTTTAGGAGGAATAGGGAGGTTTTATTAGTATAAAAATAATCATTCAATTTAGTTCTTAAGGCCCCTCTCGCGGTCCAGTGGCGCCCTCATTGAATAAAAAATCGTAGCTTATCACAGAAAATAAATATTATTAATTAAAAATCCAACTTCAAAATTTTACAACGTAAAAATTCTTTATCCTCTTTGTAACAAACGTGAAGTTGGATTTTTTAATATTTATTTTCTGTGCTATGCTACGATTTTTTATTCAGTGAGGGCGCCACTGGACCGCGAGAAGGCCCTTAAGTCAGATTATCAAAAAATATTGGACACGTATTTTGCTTTGCAAAACCAATAAAAAAATTAGGGGTGGGGGGCTTGCACACTTGGTACAAACACTAATTCTCATACGATCACTATTCACTTCGTAATCGCCTGTTTTCGCATCCGTAGTCGCTAACAAACTGAGTCACTCACATAATGGAAATCGCGACGTCCCTACGTCCGTCCAAGGGGACGTGGCGAGCGGTTCCAGGGTTTCGCCTTTTGTCCGCTGAGGCTATACCCGTTAAAACGGACCCCTCATTTTGGAGCCTTTATTGGCAAAGATATTTTGGGCAAGCGCCTACCAGAATCTGGTTAGCGTAACGCCTGCCAGATTTCTCATAGCACGCCACCCATGTATATTGCGGCAAGCTTTACTGCAGGTTCGCAGACAACGCTGGTCAAACTTACTCATTCGCCGACCGCCCGGCCTATTTGTACAGTCATAGAAGTTTCCAGAACAGTGTCGGACTAGCCTATAGTGGAATGTTCTAGAAACATCTTTGAACTTCTACGCAGTACCATAATGGAATGATCTCGAACATAGTGGAATCGTCAGGAAACTTGGACCACATTCTCAAACGTTCGCGTAATACGGTCGACGTAAAATTATTATTTGTGTAACTAGGAATCATCTCTATTACAAAGAAGAGAGAGAGAGAGAGAGAAATACGTTGAAAGGTACCATGACCTCAACTAAAACGAAAATAAGTGACATTTATAATATTCTGCTTCTTTTATAAAACAATGGTCAGACCTGCTGTCTTGTATGGTTCAGAATGTTGGGCCACAAAAGGGATGAATGAAAAGCAATTGCATGTAGCTGAGATGAGAATGCTAAGAGCGATGTGTGGTGTTACGCGCATGGATAGAATTAGGAATGAGTATATAAGAGGAAGTCTGAAAGTGGCACCGCTGACTGAAAAATTGTGTGGAAATCGGTTGTCGTGGTATGGGCATGTGATGCGGAGGAATGAAGAAAATGTCGTGAGGAAAGTCTTGTGTATGGATGTGGATGGCTATAAGAGTAGGGGAAGGCCAAAGAAACGATGGTTGGACTGTGTGAAAGAGGATATGGGTAAAAAGGGGGTGACTACAGAGATGACGACTAATAGAGGAGTATGGAAGAAAAAGACATGTTGCGCCGACCCCAAATAAATTGGGATAAGGGCAGGAGAATGATGATATAATATTCTGCTTCTACAATCAAATTACAAACTAAAAAAAAGTAACAAATAGGGATGTTTCCTATTATTTTTAACCGACTTTCGAAAAAAGAGGAGGTTCTATGTTCGACTGTATATATGTTTTTTTTTTTATGTATGTCCGCGCATTTCTCCGTCAGTTGTGGACCGATTTTCAAAATTCTTTTTTCATCCGAAAGATTATACTCCCGAGGTGGTCCCATATAAATTTTATCGAAATTGCTTGAGCGCTTTTTGAAAAACTGAACAAAAACGAAAAATATGCATATCTTGATGACGTTTTTGTGTTCTCCAAATGTATAAATTCCACGTTCCATGTTATTGGGGTTTTTAGTTCTGGGGTATAATAACTAAATAGCGAAAAATAAAAAACTTTAAAAAAACAACCGACTTCCAAAAAAAAAATACACTAAAAATTTAAAAATAACTTTAATTTCGGAAGTCGGTGTCAAATATCGAAGAAATAAAATACAAACACCGACATCCGAAATTAAAGTTATTTTTAAATTTTTAGTGTATTTTTTTTTTTTTTTTGGAAGTCGGTTGTTTTTTTGTTATTGATTTGTTTATAATTCTATATAAGTAGTCGGTAAGTTAGATTATCAAAAAATATTGGACAAGAATTTTAAGCTTTAAAGTCGTAAACCAATAAATATGACAAAGGTAAAACGCATCAAAGTTCAAAGGAGTGGGGAAGGGGGCTCGTTACGTCCCTTTGTGGTAAAAAGTGTCGCATAGCGTGACTTCACGCGAAATTTCAATGCACTGTATCGTCTTCACTTTTTTTTACATCATCATCATTCATTCTCCTGCCCTTATCCCAATTTATTTGGGGTCGGCGCAACATGTCTTTTTCTTCCATACTTTTTTTTACATGACAAATGAAAAAATACGTGTTCAAAATGTTTTGGTAATCTAACTGACAGAATAATTAGATTTTTTTTTAGGCAAATACCCTATTAAAGGTCTAAAGTTGCTAAATGCTATCAATCTGCGTAGTCTGCTCTCAACCATATTGAGGTCAGCTTCCACTGTACCCGGATGCAGGTGAAAACTTAAGGGTACCATGCCTAGGGGTAGCGGATAAATTCTGAAAATCAGTTACCGCACCCCTGGGCGCTCAGGCAGGGAAGGAACAGGGGTGGGTTTTAGTAAGTAAGAGTCTGACACGCCCTCCCGCTCCACCGAGAGCGGGAGAAGTCATTGCATGATTTCTCACCCCACAAAAAAAAAGGGACCCTATTACCGTTGTCCGTCTGTCTGACTGCGGGCGGTATCTCACGATCCGTAATAGCTACACAGTTGAAATTTTCACAGAATGTGTATTTCTGTTGCCGCTATAACAACGAATAATAAAAATAAATAAAGTTTATAGCGACTATAGACACACACGCTGAGTGAAAAATTTCAACTGTGTAGCTATAACGGATCATGAGATACAGCCCAAATAAAAAAACAAGTTTCTAGAAACGTGTTTTTGTAGGGCTTTTTTTATGGTACGGAACCCTTCGTGTGCGAGTCCGACTCGCACTTGGCCGGTTTTTTATTAATTTCCCCGATTTGTTATTTATGAAAATCAAGCATGAATCGAGAAAATATTACGAATAATTATTTTTTTTAGTTTACGAATAGTATTGAAAAAATATAGGTTGCCTACTTTCAGCGCAACTATTAAGTTGCCAGGTCTAACATACAAACTTTATCATCTTCATATAACAGATGAAGGTATATAGGGTGACTGGTAATTAGTGACCGATACTTAAACACGTGATTGTACTCATGATTACAAACAACTTTCCAAAGGAAACTTTTTATACGTATTCACTTTTTTCACAATAACAACAGTTTGAAATTCGCGCGCGCGTGAGGGCAGTGACCGCCGCGATCAGCTGTTAGCACTGAGGCAAAGGGAGCGGTGCGGGCGGCGGGGGAGCGTGAGACACTACTACTAGTACATTTGTCCTTTCCCGAGGTCAGACTATCAGCTGATAGATCGTGCCTACTTTTAATGTTACGGCGCGCGCGTTCCATTCGTAGATATTTTGTAGTTATGCGGCCATACGTTACATCTTAACAGTATTAGTCAAACACGCTGTCTTTGAAAATATTATTTTTTATTTAGC
The DNA here is from genome assembly GCA_951329385.1 of Polia nebulosa. Classification (NCBI taxonomy): domain Eukaryota; kingdom Metazoa; phylum Arthropoda; class Insecta; order Lepidoptera; family Noctuidae; genus Polia; species Polia nebulosa. Next base: position 9,217,636 of record OX589615.1, read on the forward strand.
AACTACCGAAACATGTAGGTACCTAAACTGCTTAGGTACACCGAAAACTGCACGTGCTGCCGGTCCAAGCGAGCTTGCGAGCCGTGCTCTGTACGATACGAGACCGCGTCTAACAGCTGATTGCAGCGGTCACTGCCCTCGCGCGCGCGCGTATTTCAAACTGTTGTTATTGTGATAAAAGTGAATAAGTATAAAAAAAAAGTTTCTTTGGGAAAGTTGTTTATAATCATGAGTGCAATCACGTGTTTAAGTATCGGCCACTAATTACCAGTCCCCCTATATATTTCTACTACCATATCTCCTACTATTAGAATTTTTAAAGTCGGTCAGTCATAACAAAAGAAGAAGTTACTCGTATTTGCACGTTCAAAAGCGTAGACCTCTATGGAGAAGAAAGTGCAAGAAACTCCACCAGACACTCTTTTAAATGAGAGTTTTTGGCGGGATTTTCTCGAGTGAAGTTCAGTGGCTATTTTAATTACTCGCTTATTGATTCCTAGTGGATATTGTGATGTAAAATTGGTGTAGTTTTGTATCTCAAGTGTCTACGCAACTGGACAATATGTGGAATCATTGAAACAGGCGCGATCTCGGTAAAATGAAGCTGAGAATTTTATTGTAGTATTGACTACCACAGCGAAGTTTACCGAGAAGGCTGACTTGACACATTTGTTGCCAAATACTGCTAAAACATTAGAATGTGTTACATCTGCATTCTAATGGAAAAAATAATAAAAAAAACACTACGTAAGACCAGGCAATATGGTCAAAAGACTTCCCTTTGGGGTAAATAAAAAAAAAATCTTGTAAATGATTAAATAGTTACAAAATTATGGTATACATACTGAGCGACTGTTAACAGCCGCACGGGTCGATCCATCAGGTTAAGCTACGCTTGCCGGGGTTGATCCATGGATGGGTGACCATCTTTACATACCGAGACTCCTCCGTGCCTCGGAAAGCACGTTAAGCCATTGGTCCCGGCTGTCAATCGTGGATCTTTGATAGTCGTTACGGGTCGTCAAAAGTCTGACAACCAGTCTTACCAAGGGGTATCGTATTACCCAGTAACTGGGTTGTGGAGGTCAGATAGGCAGTCGCTCATGTAAAATACTGGTATTCAGCTGCATCCGGTTAGACTGGAAGCCGACCCCAAGATAGTTGGGAAAAGGCTAAGCAGGTGATGACTGAGCGACTGTCCATCTGACCCAGTAACTACGAACATGAAAGACACAGTATACTGACTGCCTAGATGCTAGATGTTTTCTAAAATATTAATTTACATTCATCTTACCATGAAAGGTACCTTTGGAAGTGGCCATTTTTTTCTGTGCCCACCGTTGAACTGTTTTTTAAGCATCTGGTGTCACATTAAAAAAAAAGTTAATTATCATCAAAATTATTTGATGTCACTTTATTTTTAACCCTCGATGCAAAAAGAGGGGTGTTATACGAGTAAGTTTCATCGCTATGTGTGTCTGTCTGTCTGCACCGTAGCTCTATAACGGGTGAACCGATTTGAATGCGGTTAGGTTTCCGTACCTCAAAAGGAAAAAATGGAACCGTTGTAGGATCACTTTAGTTATCCGTCTGTCTGTCTGTCAAGACCCTTTTTCTCAGGAACCCGTGGAGGTATCAAGCTGAAATTCATATCAAATACTCAGATCTACTGTCCCTTGGAGCTGTGAAAAAATCAAACTTCTATGCTGCAAATGTTCAACACTCGCAAAGGAATCAAAACCTACAAGGTACTTCCCGTGAACTCAGAATCTTGAGTATACCACAGATAAAGGAATAATTGCGAAAAGCGTAAATTTTTAGTTACATCATATAATAAAAATATTTTTTACGATACCCGCAGGTTCGTACGGAACCCTCGATGCGCGAGTCCGACTCGCACTTGGCTGGTTTTTTATTTGAAAGCAGGTTTTCTAGCGATAGTTTTTTTTTTTTTTTCAGCTGTCTCAAAGTCATCAGCTCTTTTGTGTTTTTTAAATATCCGCTTTACTATTAGGTAAGGGTAGGGTTTTTTTTCATTTTAAATTTAATTGGTATCTTGTACTATACAAATTTCGCCCAGGGTTTCTTTCAGCGTTTTTCTCTAGAACCGGTATAAGAAACTACCCACAGTAAATTGTGAAAATAAATTATCTGGTAGTGACAAGAAAAGAGTGGAAGGAGACTTTTATTAAAGAGAGGATCAGAAACAGCTCGCAAAAAAAAATTGTAAAGTACCCACAAACCAAAAAGTACCAAAAATATGGGGGACCCGCTAGGCATACCGCCATCTTAGACTACATTTATTAAAAAGGCCCTAAAAAGTATGGCTTGCAATGGAATTGGAACTTTGTCATGTATGACATAGAGATTATTATTCCAAAATTAGATAATAGCTTAGTTTTCTGGGTATGATAATAATAATTCTATTTAATTCGTAAGTTAGATTACAAAAAAAATATTGGTATATTTTGCTTTTTTTTTATGTTTGATAGGCTCGCGTTTGACCACTATCTCACCTGATGGCAAGCGATGATGTGGTCGAAGATGGAGCACGCTTGCCTAGAAGTAACCTATTATTATTTATTGCTTTACCAAACCAATAAAAAACTACAAAGATAAAACGCATCAAAGTTCAGAAGTGGGGCCTCGTTACGATACTTTCATAGACGCCGAGTTGCTAGCCTGTCGGTTTTCTATCGGTTACATTTTGGGGAGTGTGCGACGGAATTGCATAATTTGATTCCGCCAAGCCTCATCAACGGACCACAAGACGTACGACGAAGTGCCACCGGTTCATGGTGGACATCCCATCCATACGCACAAAGCGTTTTGAGGAAACATTCATTGTGCGTACAGCTAGGGAGTGGATTTCCCTGCCGGAGTCTGTGTTTCCTGATAGCTACAACCTGGGAGTCTTTAAGTCAAGAGTGAATAGGTTACTTCTAGTCAAGCGTGCTTCATCTTCGACCACATCATCGCTTACCATCAGGTGAGATAGTGGTAAACGCGTGCCTATCAACAATAAAAAAAAAAGTGTCGCGCACTGTGACGTAGTAAGAGTCTGACACGCCCTCCCGTTCCGCCCAGAGCGGGCGATGTCATTAGATGATTTACCAACCCAAAAAAAAAAACACTGACGTCACGCGAAATTTCATTTTAACGCAGTGTGTCGTCCTCATTTTCGGTTTACGTGACAAAATATAAAATACTTTTTGGTAATCTAACTGACGGACTTTTTAGACATTTTTAGGAAACACCCCTATTATCTTGAAGTCTGAATTCAATGTAGTTCATAATTTAAATGAAATAACAAATACCTGAATTAATTCATCTTCTATGTCTTCCTGTAGGTATTTCGTTCCGTACCACGGCTCAGTCATTGTGCACTTCTCTTTAAAACATCTGTAAAAAGACAAATAATGCAGAGTAATGGGTAGCTCGCCATCCGATCAGCACCAGGCCCGAGAGTCTACGGTGCCTAGTGTTCCACGCGCGCCTAAAGGAGTTGTCAGCATTCATGACGGGGCCCGTCATGGCCGATGCCTGCTCAGGGGTTGAGGATGAATTCGAAAGAGTTACCTCGCCCCTGGGCACTCAGGAAAGGGAAGGAACAGGGGTGGGTTTTAGTCAGTAAGTGTCTGACACGCCCTTCCGCTCCACCCTAGAGCGGGAGATCAGTCCTGTGAGTCTCGCATCCATCGGATATCCGCGACCCTCACCAGGGGCCCAATTCTGTAAAATAACTAACTTGTCAATAGTGTGTCAGTGATGTCTCAATAGAATAGTCATTGACATTTGGTATTGTATAAATTATTTATGGTCTTTGATTTGCCACTGTAGTGCCATTGAAACGCCATAATAAGACTATTGTAATAATTGGTAGTCTGGTCTACTATAATATGTCAATATCATTTTAAAGTTATTGCAGAATACCAAACTTGCAACAGTGGCAAAATAATGTCTGTAGTGTGTCGATAGCGTGTCGATGGCGTGTTGCTTAACTCAAAGTTACAGAATTGTTGTTGGAGGCCTTCCAACGCTGCGTCTTCTGATACGCAGTACTGAGAACTTTTCGGTCCCATCGACCGTCTGTTCTGCGAACAAAGTGTCCTGACCACTGCCACTTCAGTTGGTGATTCTTCGGGCTATGTCGGTAACCTTGGTTCTCAGTATAATCAGATTTTATAATGTTCCCACTGCTGGGACACAGATGTACTCTCCAGGAAAGTTAATGGGTTGTTATCCACCACGCGGGCTCACTGCGAATTGGTGTATGTCACATATCTTCGAAGTTTTGGTTCCAGGACATGCCGGTTTCCGGACGATATTTTCCTTCACCGTTTTGAGAGCAGTGGTGATGAAATAAATTACATAAAAGCGCCTGAGTTTGAACCCACGATGTATAACTCGTAAGTCGAGGCCGTTACTACTGGGTAGAGGTGTGTAACTCTTTACGGAACCGACTCGCTGATCCGGATCTTTGAAGTGATTCAAAAGATTGGTTCAGTAACTACGTTTCAAACGCATCATTTGGATCTGAATCATTACTTTGCTCCGTGCTCTTTCCGCGCGACGCGCCGCTGACAAGTGAGCGAGAGAGGGAGACTAAGACACACTGAGTTACTTTACTAATGGACGGCGATTCGCAAGTGAGCAGGTGACATAATACAATCTGTACAAGTCAGAAAGAGATACCAAATGACATGTGTATCACTCATACTCTCACAGTTTTTCGTTGTCGGTATCCATGTACGTAAAAATGACCATTATGGCGCTTACATATCAAATACTATATGATTGTTATTTGCTTATTTTTAATGTTTGCACTAAGAAGCGTTTTAGCCAGCTGGCCATAAATTATCGGATAGCCGCCAGTCATAAGCCTGTATAAAGTATGAAGGAAGATCGATTTTATTTATAATCTTAATTCTTACATTACATTCTTACATTTTAAAATGTACTATATTTTGTACACTTAAAAAAAAATACAATGCAACATTCGGCATTGTTTACATATAATTCTGACTCAGTAGTAAACGCTCTGTATTTCATATCATTTGTTTCGTTCTGTATTTTATATCATTTGAGCCGATGATCCAAATGATCCAAATGAAACATATCAGTGATTCGGATCATTTCAGTGATCCAGACGCAAATGTTCCAATCGCAAAAATGATACACTTTGCCCACGCCTACTACTGGGCCACCACTGCTCTCTGACAACCAAATACAAATAATCTGTATTTATAAAATTCAAAGTCCTGACTGACTGATATATTAACGCACAGCCTAAACCACTGGTCCTAGAGACATGAAATTTGGAGGGTATGATCTTTGTGAAGAGTAGGTATCCACAAAGGGTTTTTTATAATTCCACCCCTGAGAGGGTTAAATGGGGGTTGAAAGTTAATAACGAGGGTAGTACTAATTCCACGCAAAGCCGCTGGCAGAAGCTAGTATGAATACATAAAATAAGCCGGCTAGGTGCGAGTCGGACTCACAAACGAATGGTTGCGTACCATAGTAGTTTTTTTAATATATTTTTTTTGTTATAGCTGGCATAGAAATACACACACTGAACATTTTAACCGTCTGTCTATAAATGGTACATGAGATACAGCCTGCTGACCGACAGACGGACGGACAGATGAAGACGACATAGTTTTTTGTTCGATAATTGGTAATCATCAGCTAAGGGAATTCCCTGCAGGAGTGTGTTTTCTGATAGCTACAATCAAGCAAAAAAATCGAATTAAAAATTCAAATATAAGGAAATATAGCGTTATTATATCACTACATATAAAACAAATCCCCCTCCGCGTCTATCTGTCTGTTTGTCTGTTCGCGATGAACTAAAAAACTCCTGAACGGATTTTCATGCGGTTTTCACAAATATACAGAATGATTCATGACGAAGGTTTCGGTGTTTAATTTATACCCGAGCGAAGTATGGGCGGGTTACAAGTAGGCTATAAATACACGTACTTCGCTACGATGCCAACGCGAACGTTTTCGGGTGTAAGCTGAGACAGTAGCGACTCAATTAACTCCGGCTTCCATTCCGACACTATGTAGTATGCGCTTAGCACGTCCTCCATAGGGAATGCCTGAAAACAAAAATTTAATATAAATATATGGACCTTAAAACATTAGGCCCTTAGCGGTTCGACCTCGCGAAGGACGCGGGAGGCAATCGCGCCCTCACGCCCGTAGCCACCGCAGGGGGCGCCGTGGGCGTCGGGACTCGCAAGCCGTTTCCCGGCCACCGTAGGGACGGCGAGTAATAGGTAGCTCGCCGTCCGATAAAGACCAGGTCCGAGTCGATGGCGCGTAGTCTTATATACGCACCCCAAAGAGATGTCAGCAGTAATTTATTTATTTATTTAAATTTACCTCAGGTACATACCCATATGTTTTAGTATTACTTAAAAACTATGTTAGTACAATTGTAATTAAATTAATATTAATTTATATTGTTGTTCCACCTCCTGGAGACACCTGGTAACAATACATGCACTGCACACAGGTGCCCCATGAGGTGGCCTTCAACCTTACTTGCAACAATGCTCAGGAGACCGTTGTCGCTGTCCCGCACCCGACGCAGCAGTGATGCAGCTCTCCTACGCATGATCGCAAAGAAATCGTCAGTACGCGCTGCCGCGAACATCCCCGACGCGCTACAGAAACGTGGCAGCGACAACAGTATCCTAAACGCGTTGTTATATTGCACACGCAAGAAATACCGATACTATAAGTTCCTGTAATAGACGAGGTCCGCTAGGGCCGATGCCTGCCTGGGTCACGGGAGTGATCGAAAGAGTCACCTTGCCCTGGCACAGGCGACTGAAGGAACATGGGTTTTAGTCAGTAAGAGTCTGACACGCCCTCCCGCTCAACCCAGAGCGGGAGAAATTATTTCATGATTTCCTACAAAAAAAAAATCGGGTACAGATACCGGCACGGTTCTTGAGCGCTCGGCGGAAGAGTGGGGATCGCTTTGCGCATCGTACACTTATGACAAATAAAACGCACACCCGTTTATTATTTATTTTTTATAAGTTACCTACGTAATTTCTTACTGGTTCTATGGTTGAAAGAAACAGATGTGTTCGTAGCCTCCGCTGTTCTTTTTTGAACTTGTTTTAATTTCTGACTCCTTCTTCAATCTCCTTTTTCATAAAACAGTTTACATGGTAAATCAGTTTTCTGGCTTGTCTATTTAAAACAGTGTTTTACCTTGGCATCTTATACCTAAAAAGAATACTATGTCACATAGGACCACGGCAGCTTTCAACTGGTGAAAGAATTTTTGAAATCGGTCCAGTATATTTGGAGCCTATTGAATACAAACAAACAAACAATCAAATCTTTCCTCTGTATAATATTAGTGTAGATAAAAACTTTATTTATAGTACATTTCGATACAAGTACAAATAAAATAATTGAATTAAAAAATAGTTTTGCTATAATTACAAACTGACATTAATTATTTTTTTCCCCGCTTTGCTTTCGATAAATATCACCTTTTATTATAATTACAAAGGTCTAATTAATAAAAAAAACACATAAATAATTCGAGCTCTACCTTACCAGATAAATTAAAATGATGCAGTTTAAAAATTGGTGTCAATTAAATTGGCCGGAATTGTACTCGTCGTCGTGAGGTACGTACAACAAGAGTATAGAACAAATCCCGAGTGACGGCTATGACGCGATGCGCTACGGTCCAATCACGGCACTTTCGCCGCCCCACGCCTCACTTCATACCACCAAAGGGACCCAATAACTCACTTTTGCGCAGGTGAAGGTCAGCGCTCAAGAATCGTGCCGATGATTGTAAGATAGGAAGCCGACCCCAATACAGTGCGGACATCAAAAAGGTTCCTGGAATGACTTTAGGAGGCTTTTGCCCAGCAGTGGGATAGTATAAGGGATCCCCTCCGTGCCTTAGAAAGCACCTAAAGCCGTTGGTCCCGGCTGTCACTTAAAGATCTTTGACAGTCGTTACGGGTAGTCAGGAGCCAGGAAGTCTGACAGCTAGTCTTACCAAAGATTGTCGTGCTACCCAGTAACCGCCCTTGCTGTTACGATATAAGGCACATATTGCTGTGTACTTACCTGCAATAAGTGCACATGCCCGGTGACCATGCCGCGTGCCTCTTGGGTATCTTTGAATCAGATCTCAACACCATCAGGTGTTAGATAAAACCGCCTTTATTACTACGACATAAGGCACATATTGCTGTGTACTCTACTACTATTTGAATACTACTAATATTTGAATATAAATTCGTCTTATCTACGAAATCCACCCTTACAGCTACGACATAAGGCACATATTACTATATACTTGCCTGCAATATGTGCACATGCGCGGTGACCATGTTGCGAGCCTCCAGGGTGTCCTTGAATGTGAACTCTAAAGCCATCAGGTCCCTTTGTTCCTCCCAGACCCACTGTTTTGAACCTTCCCTCTTCAGCATGGCTATGTACTGTGGAAGAAAAGATAATTGGATTACCAATTATCTTTAACTACACCCAATAGGGAATATGCATGACATTTCTTTATTTACTAAATATAATACTTATTAGCTATAGTACGGGGTCTCATCTCCAACAAAGAAAATTTAGTTCAAACAAATTTCAATAGATGGCGTAATATGCATCTATTTCTTAATGAAGTATGTAACATTAATATTTTGAAAAAAAAATAATATGGTAAAAACTGTATTTTCTTATTTAATAAACTAGCCTAAGCATAAAATTGGGAAATAATTGGCTCCTAATTCTTTAGATGTTTATTGGAATAAATCCTTAGGCAATGTAATAGCACTGACCTGGAACACCAGCTTGATGATGTCATTGGTGTGGGCAACGCCTTCCTCCGTCAGATCCACCTGCACGCCGAAGAAAGCGAACCCTCGCGCACCTATACGAGTGCCACCCACTAAACTGTAGGGGAACAGATAAAAATGATATTATACTAGCTGACCCAGCAAACGTTGTTCTGAGATTAATAAATGGGGGGTGGGGGTAGGAGGGTGAAAAAAAACTTGACAATCTATTCTCATACCTACCAAATATACAAAAAAAAACATTAAAATCCATCAAGCCGTTTCGGAGGAGTGCAACCACAAACATCGTGACACGAGATTTTTCTATGTACAAGTAGCGGCACGAAACTTTAGCGCTGACCGTTATTGCGCAGAAGTAAAAATTAAGGTACCTGAGGGGGCTAGCGGGATGAAGGGCGAGCGTGCGTAGCGCCGATTGGCTCTCCAGTCGCATTCTGTTCTCCGCGCGCCATCCGCGCCACCCACCCATGCGCAGCAATTATCGTTCAGCGCTAGACTTACGTGCCGCTACTTGTATTTGCACGTCTGTTTTCTGTAACATTTTATTTTTATTTCTTTTTTAGGGTTCCGTACCCGAAGGGTCTAAACGGAGTCCTATTGCTGTCACTCACGTGTCCGTCTGCCTGCCGTCTGTCAAAAAATTTTGTACCGAAGAAATTTTTAACTTCCCATTGACCTATGAACTTGAATTTTTGTGATAATGTTTATTATTACGTATATTTTACGAACAAATGGAGGCGCTCGTGGCTAAAGTAATAATAGCCGCACAGGTCGATCCATCAGGTTAAGGTACGCTTGCCGGGGTTGGTCCATCGATGGGTGACCATCTTAAGCACGTTAAGCCGTTGGTCCCGGCTGTCAGATCTTTGACAGTCGTTACGGGTCGTCAGAAGCCTGAAAGTCTGACAACCAGTCTTACCAAGGGGTATCGTATATATCCGGTAACTGAAAGGCAGTCGCTCCGTGCAAAATACTGGTATTCAGCTGCATCCGGTTAGACTGGAAGCCGACCCCAAGATAGTTGGGAAAAGGCGCGGGCAGATGATATTTTACTAACAAATACCAAAATATTGATTTCCCTCATAACATAACCCTTTTTTTGTGGGGTGGGAAATCATCCAATGACTTCTCCCGCTCAGGGTGGAGCGGGAGGGCGTGTCAGACTCTTACTGACTAAAACCCACCCCTGTTCCTTCCTGCCTCGAGTGCCCAAGGGCGAGGTAACTCTGTTTCGAATTTATCCTCAACCCCCGAGCAGGCATCGGCCATGACGGCCCCGTCCCTATTGCTGACAACTCTTGTTCGGCGCGCGTGGAACACTACGCGCCGTCGACTCTCGGGCCTGGTGCTGATCGGACGGCGAGCTACCCATTACTCGCCGTCCGCAGGCCCGGGTAACTAGGTACTATATTGATGTTTGTAAATATAGCTAAGTTTTGTATGTAGTGGTACTATTCAATACAAATTAATAAGTAAACATAAACTTATAATAATAATAATAGTAGTATCAACAACTGGTGTTATTCCGAAACAAATATTTAATAGTTTTAATGCACTCAATCTATCCAAATACACATACCTAACACTACAAAAAGCTGCCATATTAAACACTTGCCGAATAGTTAGAAATTTTTTACAACTAGATTTAGATAACAATGTCACTGCAGTACAAAGCAATTTACCATCTGAAAGAAATAACTAGGATCTCACCTTGGTTCACACCCGTGAGATTCTAGCAAATACCAGGTTTTAACCTGAGAAAAACGAAGTTTAAAAACATCATAATAATAATAATATTCCACAACTATCACACAACGCCATCTAGTCCCAAGCTAAGCAGAGCTTGTGTTATGGGTACTAGACAACTGATAAACATACTTATATATTTCTAAATACATACATATTATAGATAAATTACACCCAGACACAGAACAAATGATCGTGCTCATTACACAAACATTTGTCCTGGGTGGGAATCGAACCCACGACCTCCGGCATAGCAGTCAGGGTCACTAACCACTAGAACAACAGGCCAGCCAAAATAATAAAAATAATTAAAAATAATAAAAAGACATGACCGGATTCGAACACTTTGGCCTTTTGACATATTCTGACCACGCGTACGATCATTATTAATCGGCCGGTACCCATATTTTATCATTTTAATCATATAACCATGAAAAGTGAGTACTATACGTAGGAAAGTAATATAATTTTACACCATTTGACTTATTTTTATTTATCTTTGATGTGTTCAAGCATCCCGAAATGCAACAATACACTTTCACTTAATGGCTGATCTGTCAGACCACAGACACAAAAGAAAATCTATTATTCGTGGACACATATGACCTACGTGACAGATGAGGTTTTAGTTAAATGTTATTTTTCACTTTTTTATTGTGATTATTTTCTAATGGGGTATTCTACTAAAAAAATTCTAATAAGTCCGTCAGTTAAATAACCAAAAAATATTGAACACGTATGTTTTGCTTTACCAATCCAATAAAAAATGACAAAGATAAAACGCATCAAAGTTCAGGAGTGGGGCTTGTTACGTCACTTTGTGGTAAAAAGTGTCGCGCCGCGTGACGTCACGCGACATTTCAACGCACTGCATCGCCCTCATTTTTTGTTTAAGTGACAAAAGAAAAAAAACGTGTCCAATATTTTTCGGTTATTTAACTGACGGACATTGTTTCCATAAATGATTCGGATTTGCGCCACCAGGTGGCAGTCTTCGTCGTGCACGTTCCCTATGAAAATTCGTTCAGTAGTTTTTGAGCAGACAGTCGCGGCGGGGAAATTTTATAATATGTCATCATCATCACCATTTTAGCCGAAAGACGGCCACTGCTGGACATAGGCCTCCCCCAAGTGTCGTCACAACAACCTGTCCTGTGCGTCTGGCAACCATCGGCTACCTTTTTATTTTCTTTTTTTTTGGGGAGCTCCCGCTCTTCGTGTCAGACTCTTACTGACTAAAACCCACCCCTTTTCCTTCCCTGCCTGAGTGCCCAGGGGAGCGGTAACTCTGTTACGAATTTATCAGGTACCCCTTTCTTTTTGTGGGGTGGGAAATCATCCAATGACATCTCCCGCTCTGGGTGGAGCGGGAGGGCGTGTCAGACTCTTACTGACTAAAACCCACCCCTTTTCCTTCCCTGCCTGAGCGCCCAGGGGAGCGGTAACTCTGTTACGAATTTATCCGCTACCCCTTTTTTTTGTGGGGTGGGAAATCATCCAATGACATCTCCCGCTCTGGGTGGAGCGGGAGGGCGTGTCAGACTCTTACTGACTAAAACCCACCCCTGTTCCTTCCCTGCCTGAGTGCCCAGGGGAGCGGTAACTCTGTTACGAATTTATCAGGTACCCCTTTCTTTTTGTGGGGTGGGAAATCATCCAATGACATCTCCCGCTCTGGGTGGAGCGGGAGGGCGTGTCAGACTCTTACTGACTAAAACCCACCCCTGTTCCTTCCCTGCCTGAGTGTCCAGGGGAGCGGTAACTGTTACGAATTTATCCTCAACCCCTGGGCATCCATCAGCTACCTGCGACCCTTAATAAGTCATCGGTCCACCTTGTTTGGTACGCGGTCGTCACTCCAGAAATTTTCGACCTCATCGTCCGTTTGTTCTACGAGCAATGTGCCTCCCTATAATATGTAGTGATTCTGAATGGGGTATTATACCCATTTTAGAAAAGTGTCTCATTTACATTCTTTAGTGTTAATAAACCAATTAAAAAAAAACAAAATTTTTATTCAATCAATAAGTGCCCTAAAAATGCATTTAAGTTTTACATTTTCAAATTGCGCGACCAATTTGACGAAAACGCTGCACGCAGTGGACGCCATATTGCTCTGTGGTCATGACGTCAGTTGGTTATTTAAATAAAAGTACAAAGCATAGATCGCTGATCAGTTGACAGTTGACACTTTATAGTTTACACAGCCGTATGACGTATAACATGGCGGCTACTATTCCATGATATTAAAAAACAGATTAAAAATACTGAAAACTTTGAATTGAATTTTAAAATTTATTTTCTTATTTTATGAACTAAAACTAACATTTTCCGACTGCTTTTTGCTTAAGCTATCTCAATAATATATTTTTAGGTTTTAGAGTAAAATACCCTATTGAAATATGTGGTTTTAAACTTACCTATTGCACCATCCTCTCGCCTTCAATGCTGAGAGCAAACTGCCTGGTCCCTCGTGTCCAAGAAGGTGGGACAGGTAATGTCCTGGCTGTTGAAGGAAATGTACTATTGTTAGACATTTATGAACGCAACCTGTGTTAAGGTGCAAGCGCCAGGGTAGCCCGCGAAATTAAAATTTTCTTACGTTTTTGAAATTTGCAGGTCAGTGTCTCTCTCAGAATTGATGCCAAATGTAAGTATTTCATGAAATCATGACATTTGGCATCAATTCTAACTGAAAGAGTTGTAATGATGATTTTAATGATTACAGTTCTATAAATACATACTTACTACGGCCGCGAATCAAATTTTGACCAAGATACAACCTGACACTGACCTGTAAATTGCAATTTTAATTTCGCGGGTTACCCTGGAGCTTTCACCTTAACTCGCATTTTTACCAGAGGGCTCTGCGTCTTTCATGTCTTTGTTTTTTTTATCTTTCTGAGGCTCTTGTTTGACCACTATCTCACCTGGTGGTAAGCGATGATGTGGTCGACGATGGAGCACGCTTGCCTAGAAGTAACCTATTCACTTTGACTAAGACCCCCGGGGGTCTTATGACAAAATAGGCGTAATTTTCTGAGTTTTATGTACTCACCCCAGTCTTATAATTTGCCCTTGTATCAGGTATCGGGAAGTCGACGGACAAGGAGCGCAGATCCTTCACGGGATAGCAGTAGGCTCGCTTGCGACGCAGCTCTGGTGGGAAGGGGTGCTCCGGCCAGGTCGGCGCTGTGACTGACTTGTCCTGGACGGCTGAGAATAGTTCGACCACTATTTTTTCTAGTTCATCTAGGGATTCTAGAAGAATGAAATAAAAATATGGTTAAATTATCTGCCTAGCCTTTTCCCACATCTCACGTCAAATGCAAGTCTTCGTCAACCGTCTTCATGGCCCGAGACCATTTAACGTACAGCTGTTGGGAAAACCCAAAAAAACCGGCAAAGTGCGAGTCGCGCACGAAGGGTTCCGTACCATTATCTATGAAAACGGCAAAAAAATCACGTTTGTTGTATGAGAGTCCCCCTAAATATTTATTTTATTCTGTTTTTTAGTATTTGTTGTTAGCGCGCCAAAAGAAATACATCATCTGTGAACATTTCAACTGTCTAACTATCACGGTTCATGAGATACAGCCTGGTGACAGACAGACGAACGGACAGACAGACAGACGGACGGACAGCGGAGTCTTAGTTGTAGTTTCTTAAAAACGTCAACAGCAGTATTCCAATTGGAATATAATAAATAAATATTATGACTGGCCTGTTGGTCTAGTGGTTAGTGACCCTGACTGCTATGCCGGAGGTCGTGGGTTCGATTCCCACCCAGGACAAATGTTTGTGTAATGAGCACGATCATTTTTGCTGTGTCTGGGTGTAATTTATCTATAATATGTATGTATTTAGAAATATATAAGTATGTTTATCAGTTGTCTAGTACCCATAACACAAGCTCTGCTTAGCTTGGGACTAGATGGCGTTGTGTGATAGTTGTGGAATATTATTATTATTATTATTAAATATTGATGAGAAATTTTTCGATTACCATTTAGAATGGATTGTGACAGAAGGATTATATTCTATAACAATTCGAACTTCAAATAACATAAAAATATTCTTATTTAGTCTTACGGGCGCATTTTTGTTACTGCTAAGTTAAAATGTACTTATCCCTACATAGTATACTCAATTGAGTACAGCGGCGTTAAATAACCCATTTAGGGCTACGACGGGTACCTTGTAGATCGATTCGTTCGGCTGTTAATATAACCCACAAGCTGTCGCGGATAAATTCGAAATAGAGTTCCCGCGGCCCTTGGCACTCAGGCAACTGAAGGAACAGGGGTGGGTTTTAGTCATTAAAAGTCTGACACGTCCTCTCGCTCCACCTAGAGCGGGAGAAGTCAATGGATGATATTCATCCCCACAAAAAAGAAAAAGAAAAGATTGGCACTCCGGGAGTGCCGACAGAAGTGAAGACTTGAGTTCAATTGATTTTTACCATCTCAAAAATGCCCAACGCGCCTAAAGAAGTTTTCACTTCAATCCGCTACACGATGCGCTACGAGTGCTACGACGCTATGCGTTGTAGCACTCGTAGCGGGTCGGTGTCGCGTGAGTTCAATTGATTTTTACCATCTCAAAAATGCCCAACGCGCCTAAAGAAGTCTTCACTTCAATCCGCTACGCGATGCGCTACGAGTGCTACGACGCTATGCGTTGTAGCACTCGTAGCGGGTCGGTGTCGCGTGAGTTTAATTGATTTTTACCATCTCAAAAATGCCCAACGCGCCTAAAGAAGTTTTCACTTCAATCCGCTACGCGATGCGCTACGAGTGCTACGACGCTACACGTTGTAGCACTCGTAGCGGGTCGGTGTCGCGTGAGTTCAATTGATTTTTACCATCTCAAAAATGCCCAACGCGCGTAAAGAAGTTTTCACTTCAATCCGCTACGCGATGCGCTACGAGTGCTACGACGCTATGCGTTGTAGCACTCGTAGCGGGTCGGTGTCGCGTGAGTTCAATTGATTTTTACCATCTCAAAAATGCCCAACGCGCCTAAAGAAGTTTTCACTTCAATATGTATATGGCCTACAGGCAATGGTTATGGTTTTCCAACAGTGTGAGTGGCCTGTCTGATTCTTCCCTATTTTATATATTTTTGCATTCTTTGGATGTTGGGGGATCTTGCTTCTTCGTACATTGAAGGATCCTTGATCCATTCGACCCACTAAAAAAATAAAGTAATAGTTGAGTTACATAGGAACACTATAAATATATATATCTATTAATGTGTACTTCCATACTTTGTTCATGGTATGTTGTACTCCGTGAGAGATTATGGTTACAAACATACTTACAATAAAATACGTCACAGGGGGGCGTCATTCGCGTGATAGGTACTTTGCTGAAAACCAGCGCTGTTGACGATAAGTTCGCCTGAAGTCGCAGTATTTTTGCTGAGCAACGACCTGTTCTTGCACGGATGCGACGCACAGCTCAATTTGTTCGTGTTTGTTAAGAGATTAGTCTAGTTGTTTTTCCACTTTCACAACTGTTTTTTTTATGTGTTTCGTTTTGATGGTCTGTTTGTTGTCATTTGCCAGTGTCGCAGTACAGATTACATAGTATTACGCAATATATGTATTGTCTTTGGTTGTTGGCGGACTCTGACATTAGGCAATGAACAGAAGACTTACATTGATTGAATACGAGGCTTTTAGCATTCATGTATGTTTACGTTATTTAATCCATTTTTCTGTAATGTGCGTTAAATCTGTGCAGAATAAATTATTTTTCTTTTCTTTTTATTTTTCTTTTATATCTATATAGTATATGACGGAGTTATGCCCGAAAATACATAAAAAAAAATACAAACATTCGAATTGGTAATCTCCTTCTTTTTGAAGTCGGTTAAAAAAAACAAGCTACTGCCCCTAGTAGTAAAAGAATTTCACCTTTCCCCATAACGACTAGCGTCATGATATTAGCGGAGTACCATTTGCTGTGGAACTTCAGCAGCTCTTTCCTCAAATCAATGCCTTTGGACTTGGGTACCGTCTCCAGGGTTTCTCTGGAACCTGTGAAAAAAAAACGAACGATTGAAAGGTTTCTAAACATTTTACTGTCGAATATGAAGTCAAGAGTGAATAGGTTACCTCTAGATAAGCGTGCTCCATCTTCGACTACGTCATCGCTTACCATCAAGGGGAGATAGTGACCAAACGCGAGCCTAGCAATGGTAAACAAAATCCGCGTTGGGGTCCGTTCTGCACACCTCGCTAAAGGTTGTTCCAAATAAACGTGCAATAACGATCACTGACCCACCTACATTTATTGACATTTTTAATTTGAAAAACGGAATTAATGACTCAAAGCTGTCCCGAATCAACATCTCTCGTGATCCTTATCATTGTCTAATAATGAAAAACGATTTATATTTAATTGTTCAGGTACCTACGAAGAGTTATTAGGGAAAGGTCAATGTACTTTCATCATCATTCTCCTGCCCTTATCCCAATTTATTTGGGGTCGGCGCAACATGTCTTTTTCTTCCATACTCCTCTATTAGTCGTCATCTCTGTAGTCACCCCCTTTTTACCCATATCCTCTTTCACACAGTCCAACCATCTTTTCTTTGGCCTTCCCCTACTCTTATAGCCATCCACATCCATACACAAGACTTTCCTCACGACAAAATGTACTTTATTGCAAATTTATCTGAAACATAGTATAGGTGGTGTTAGCAGCGACGGTGTGCAAGTTGAGTGTATTTAATTAAGGTTGAACTAGTCGCGGGCTCGAACTCTCTGGTCAAAAAGCACGCTGTCTCACTTGGCATCGTGTCCGACAGAGAAAATATCAGTGATGAGCAGTTAGACGCTAGTCTGCATGTACAATGTCTAGTTTGCACTCAAACAAACACCGCTGCACAGTTCCAAACTAAAACCACCGCGCAAAAAATTACGAAAAGTCCTTTGGAAAATTGAGTTTTATGAAAAAAACCACTGCATAAATCAATTACAGTTAAAGTTTATTGAACTCTTCTATAATTGAGGTTTGTCGGTGCCGACTTTGTTTTGGAGATTTTGGACTGCTTTTAGCTTTTTATTTTACTATTCTGTTTCCGCATAGAAAAAATTAATAATGAGACAAAACGATATCATGTTTAACTTTGGATGTACAATGTCAAACAGTGGAATAATATCCTCCCGAAATTTGTATGGACAAAGTATCGACTAGTGCAACCTTAAGGTGGAAGCGCCAGGGTAGCCCGCGAAATTCAAATTTTCTTACGTTTTTTACAATTTTCATATCAGTATCAGGTTGTATGTTGATCAAAATATGTTTCGCGGCCGTAGCAAGTACGTATTTACAGAACTGTAATCATTAAAATCATCAATACAACCTTCTAAGTTCATATTGATGAATGGAATGACTATTTCATGAAATCATGACATTTGACATCAATTCTAACTGAGTGTTGTATTAATGATTCTAATGATTTTTTTTCTTTTCGGGGGTGGGAAATCATCCAATGACATCTCCCGCTCTAGGTTGGAGCGGGAGGGCGTGTCAGACTCTTACTGACTAAAACCCGCCCCTGTTCCTTCCCTGCCTGTGTCCAGGGGTGCGGTAACTCATTTTCAGAATTTATCCGCTACCCCTAGGCATGCAGGCACCGGCCACGATGGGCCCCGTCAGTGGTGGCTGACACTTATCTCTTTGAGGCGCGCGTGGTACACTACGCGCCGTCGACTCACGGGATGATTCTAATGATCACAATTCTATAAATACATACTTGCTACGGCCGCGAATCATATTTTGACTGACACTGAACTCCAAATTGCAAAAAAACGTGAGACAATTTGAATTTCGCGGACTACACTGTACGTTTCACGATAACCCAAGTTCCAACATTTTTTTCTCACACTAAGGAATTATTTTATAGCATGAATAGTAGAATGAATGATGGAATGGTTCATTGAATGAATGAATGATGAATGATTAATAAAATAAAACAATGACTGATAGACTGATTGTACATATATGAAAGAGATGTGTAGGTGAGCCAGTACTCTTGTTGAGCTGATCCAGCCGCCTCGTGTCAGAACACGTGTCCTTCTCGTATTCGATCAGATTGATTCATTGATTGATTGAATAACCGATTGCTGATTTTTTTTTTCAAGTTCTATACAAGATTGAGTTTAGTAAATTATTGGACGAATGATTGAATGAATGATTGATTGAATTAATGATGTAATGGTTCATTGAATGAATGAATGATAAATCATCATCATTCTCCTGCCCTTATCCCAATTTATTTGGGGTCGGCGCAACATGTCTTTTTCTTCCATACTCCTCTATTAGTCGTCATCTCTGTAGTCACCAACTTTTTACCCTTATCCTCTTTCACACAGTCCAACCATCGTTTCTTTGGCCTTTCCCTACTCTTATAGCCATCCACATTCATACACAAGACTTTCCTCAGGACATTTTCTTCATTCCTCCGCATCACATGCCCATACCACCGACAACCGATTTCCACACAACTTTTCAGTCAGCGGTGCCACTTTCAGACTTCCTCTTATATACTCATTCCTAATCCTATCCATGCGCGTAACACCACACATCGCTCTTAGCATTCTCATCTCAGCTGCATGCAATTGCTTTTCATTCATCCCTTTTGTGGCCCAACATTCTGAACCATACAAGACAGCAGGTCTGACCATTGTTTTATAAATCTTCCACTTAAGTTTAAGGGGACTGCGGGAGTCACAGATAGTCCCGGTGACCTGCCGCCATTTCATCCATCCAGTGTTAATTCTGTGCTTAACAGAAGAGGTTCATTGCTTTGCACGAGTGAACCGAGATACCGAAAATCGGAGCAGAATGGGAGAAGCGCGCCATCTAGCACTATAGCTTCAGAACTGGAGAGACCGCCGAAATCGCAGAACATATATTCAGTTTTGGTTCTGCTGATTTTCAAGCCAACGAATGAGTGATAAATGACTAATAAAAAACTTTTTTACAAAAAAAACAACCGACTTCCAAAAAAAAAAATACACTAAAAATTTAAAAAAACTTTAATTTCGGAAGTCGGTGTTTGTATTTTGCTTCTTCGTTATTTGACACCGACTTCCGAAATTGAAGTTTTTTTTAATTTTTAGTGTATTTTTTTTTTTTGGAAGTCGGTTGTTTTTTTTTTGTAATAAAGTTTTTTATTTTTCACTTTTTTGTTGTTATACCCCAGAACTAAAAACCGTAATAACATGGAACGTGGAATTTAAACATTCGGCGAATACCAAAACGTCATCGAGGTATGCGTATTTTTCGTTTTTGTTCAGTTTCTCAAAAAGCGCTGAAGCAATTTCGATAAAATTTATATGGGACCATTTCAGATTCTTTCGGATAAAAAAAGAATTTTGAAAATCGGTCCACAACTGACGGAGAAACAGGCGGACATACATATAAAAAAAATAAAAAAAAAACATACATACAGTCGAACCTCCACCTTTTTCGAAAGTCGGTTAAAAATAAAAGAATGACTGCTAGATTGACTGACAACTACAACGATAAATAGATATATTGCTACACATACCTGTCCCAAACTTATGGAAGGGATGTGTGGGCGAGGCAGTACTCTTGTTGAGCTGGTCCAGCCTCCACGTGTCAGAAGATGTGTTCTTCTCGTGTTCGGAGTGCACCGCACGAAGCTCGCGCCCCGTCGCCGACTCCGTGAATAGAGGCGATATGAAGAATTGGGAGAAACTGGGCACAAATTAAAAAATAAATATCTTTACCGGATGTGGTGCATGAGCAATCGTTAACGAAAGTTCCAGTTTTCAAGGCCTCGAAATTAAGTTAAAATAATAATAATAATAATATGCCACAACTATCACACAACGCCATCTAGTCCCAAGCTAAGCAGAGCTTGTGTTATGGGTACTAGACAACTGATAAACATACTTATATATTTCTAAATACATAAATATAAATATTATAGATAAATTACACCCAGACACAGAACAAATGATCGTGCGCATTACACAAACATTTGTCCTGGGTGGGAATCGAACCCACGACCTCCGGCATAGCAGTCAGGGTCACTAACCACTAGACCAACAGGCCTGGCCTGAAGTTGGTCAGAATTTGCATTTTATTTTTTAAAGTCGATTAAAAATTGGCTATTTTATACTCTCCCTGCTTCGTTAGTCCGATCCTAAAGGGTATTGTTTGGTATCGTACTGCGTACACAAATATACTTAACCATTTCATAGATATGAGATTATTATTTCTCCCCAACGAAAATAATTAATTTAAAGAAAAAAATTAAAACTTATTAAAGGCAACACTGATCGCTTGACAAAGTTCACCTATAGTTTCGTGTCAAAAAAGCCGTCTGAGCGAGACGGTATTTTTGATCCTTTGTTATGCGCCCTTTGTCGCGTGCCACCAAAGCGAAAAGTTGTGCCTACAGCCCGGCTAGTGCAGGGCGGTACCCTTTGAAAAAACTTTTTTACAAAAAAAAACAACCGACTTCCAAAAAAAAATACACTAAAAATTTAAAAATAACTTTAATTTCGGAAGTCGGTGTTTGTATTTCATTTCTTCAATATTTGACACCGACTTCCGAAATTAAAGTTATTTTTAAATTTTTAGTGTATTTTTTTTGGAAGTCGGTTGTTTTTTTTGTAAAAAAGTTTTTTATTTTTCACTTTTTAGTTGTTATACCCCAGAACTAAAAACCCCAAAAACATGGAACGTGGAATTTAAACATTTGGAGAACACAAAACCGTCGTCAAGATATGCGTATTTTTCGTTTTTGTTCAGTTTCTCAAAAAGCGCTAAAGCGATTTCGATAAAATTTATATGGGACCACCTCGGGAGTATATTCTTTCGGATAAAAAAAAGAATTTTGAAAATCAGTCCACAACTGACGGAGAAATGCGCGGACATACATATAAAAAAAAAAAACATACATACAGTCGAACATAGAACCTCCTCCTTTTTCGAAAGTCGGTTAATAAAAATAGGTAAAAATAAAATGATTTCGCCGGCCGGTGGAATGTTGTCAACTTATGAAAATTTTCCATATTAGTGTTAAATTTCGCATGGTTTATAAAAATAAAAAATCAATAACTTTTGGTTTGTATGAGTTACATTATTTTTACTATTTTTTCCAGTACGTATGATAAACCCAATACGCCTTTATTGGATCGGACAGGGTTTTTGTTACATGCTGTACTTACCACTGACATACGGTCAGCTCTACAATTAATAATTCAATACGTACATGTCCAAAGACTCATGCAGATGCTCAGGAATGACATCAAAGTAATAAGTGGTATGATCTGGCGACGTCGACGCGTTGGAAGAACCTCCGTGCTCCGACAGGAACTTATTATATTCGTTCTCCTGTAAAAAAAATATTGATAGATAATAGTCCTTCCTAGTCTCCACGCAATGGGTGCCTGACAATTTACGGTGCCGCCGAGAGGTCGGCCACGAAAGAGATGGCGAGACAACCTCGACGTGTACACGACGGAATACGCATGTTTTTGGAACAAGCCCGCCACACTATTCCCAAACCACTGTAACTTCTGTAAGCCAGAATCAACAGTGGCGACCACCAGAAAAAGCGCCGAGGCAATGAAGCTTGGCGAGTCCCAGAGAAACTGTCTTGGGTCCCGCAACGAAATTAATCATAAAAGACAGCGGATGAGTAAGAAAAACATAATTTTCACTTCCCTCCTAATCAAGCAAGAGACAGAACAAAGCTAGGCCATTAGGCACAAAGGGGGTATTTACAACTGGGGTAAGCCCAGTTGCCAAGCACTAATACTAGCCACTGGTTAAAAACACTAATATTAATGGGTCCTAAAATTGTGAGACACAATTGTGTACACTTGATTTCAATAATAGGTATGGCAAAAACGCTTGAACGCACGGAAATTTGTTCTAGTTTCCACAAGGTCCGTGTAATAGACAACTCCAGACGTAGGCTGAATACTATCCAACATATTGTCCAACGAGTACACTCCCATAGGCTATGATGTGCAGATTGTTCGTTCGGGTTCGCGGGAATACGCATGTCATTATTTTTGAAGTGAAAACTTCTTTAGGTGCGTTGGGCATTTTTGAGATGGGGGAAAAACTATTGAAATCGCGCGGCATCGCTACGAGTGCTACGACACGAGTCGTAGTGGATCGCGAGGCGCGTTGGGCATTTTTGTTCAAGTTTTCACTTCTGTCGCCACTCCTAGAGTGCAACTGTTTTTTTTTTTGGAGGTTTGGAAATCATCCAATGACTTCTCCCGCTCTTGGTGCAGCGGGTCAGATTTTTCCACCCTTGTTCCTTCTGCCTGTGGCAAGGGCCGCGGTAACTCTATTTCGAATTTATCCTCGACCCAATGGGTTTGGACCCACGGCCTCCCTCCACAACACGTAAGTCGGGGCAATTACTAAACACTACTAAGTATTAGTTTTGAAAGATTGTTTTGACAAAAGGCGCCAAATTTTTACTTTTTTTATAATTTTATTCTTGATAGGCACGCGTTTGACCACTATCGCACCTGATGGTAAGCGATGATGTGGTCGAAGATGGAGCACGCTTGCCTAGAAGTAACCTATTCACTCTTGACTTAAAGACTCCCAGGTTGTACTTCTAAGAATATAGGAAGTTTCCAGCTCTGTGCTTAGCGCAGCTTATATACAAGAGTGAATTGACAGATAGTAAGGATTAAAACGACCGCGTTACGGAAGACGCAGCGTTGGAAGGCCTCCCACAAGGTGGACCGATGACCTGGTGAGGGTCGCGGGTAGCCGATGGATGCGAGACGTACAGTACCGGTCGTTGTAGCGACACTTGGGGTAGGCCTATGTCCAGCAGTGGACGTCTTTCAGCTGAAATGTAAGGATCAATGCATGCATACCTCAGGATATTTCGCAGTCCCCAAGAACAGCATGTGCTCGCAGAAGTGTGCCAATCCTGGCAACTCATCAGGGTCACTTAGATATCCTGAAAGATAAAAAGATAATCTTTACAATCGAGTTTATTTTAGGAATCCTATTGAGTGAGATTCAAGTGCTGCCAGAAATACAGGTTCACTTGTAACTAAGGGTGTGTTTCCACTGAAACTGAGCGGAGCTTAGACGTGCAGGCATCATCCAATCATAGACGAGACGAATAACGCGATGAGGATTTCAACCTTTGTGGTTGGTCTCCGCTTCTGTGGAAACGCACCCTCACTAACTATATAAATAAATCTTAGAAGTTAAATTAGATACACGTCCCAGTTTCTGAATAAGCTGAAATTTTGCGTAAATGTTTAGTTCGCATGACAACGCATGGTTAGCGTGTGACAGCGTGTGTGTGTGTGTGTGTGAAGTGACGTCATTCAAATCCAATATGGCATTCTCATGAACACAAAAAATAAAGTGTGTTTTTTAGTTTTTTTTTAACTACAGAAAATTATTACTCACCAACATTGACATCTAAAGCTGCCGCCGACTTGTCAGTGGTCATATCACTCACTAACAGCACCTTCAACCGGTTTGCTAGCACCAAACCCCTGGAAAAATAAATGAATAGTGAATAAAATCTAGTCATTTATTTCAACTAGACTGAGAGCCAACACTTTATGAACGTCAAAGTTCTAAATAAATACAGTCCCCAAAAACGCCCGCGAAAAGGGCGCTACTAGCCCTACTTGAGTTAGGGTGTTTTTTTTGGGTTAGTAATCGTCAAATAACTTCTCCCGCTCTCGACGCTCGCAACCTTGGCAGATATCGGCCCTAGCAGACCCCGCCAATTACTGCTGACATCTCTTTGAGGCGCGCGTGGAACTCAATATGCCCTCAGCGATGAGCTACCCATTGCTCACCGTCCGCAAGCCCGCGCCTACGGTGGCCGGGAATCGGCTTGCGACTCCCGACGCCCAGGGCGTCTCCTGCGGCGGTTAGGGGCATGAGGGCGCATCAGGCGTCCCGCCTCCTTCTTCGCGGGCATTACTGTTTCGCAGAAAGAGGTGACAGCTTCCCATGCCCTCTCGCTCCCCATGGCCTGGACCAAGGTCGCCATCCTATACAAACCGATCGCCTCCACGAGGACACAGCGGTGCTCCGCCCAAGCGGGGCACCTGGCTACCTCCACCGTATGCTCCGCCGTCCCGGAGGACTCCGGTCGAGGGGTTAGGGTGGATCGAATAACAAACCTGTACCACCTGTACGCAAAATACGCGCTTAGGACGTGGAGTTGCGGATACCAGCCCGACATACAATACAGTACAATCACACCGCGGGAAGCCGTTTTAAACGGTCCATACCTATAATTCCGCTTATCCTCCAGTGATTTGGTTATATTGTCATATCGCTTGAGGATGCCTGACGAGACGGGCCCCCCTCCGGGCCCTACGGGGTCCCCGACGTTTGGTGTCTCCTGCGGCGTGGAGTTGCCACTCTTAGGGGGGGAGAACTGGGCGGACATGCTTGAGATTTTGCGTTTGCTTCCACCGTAGCTGTGGGCAAAAAAATATGTTTAAATTAAGAATTCGAGATTTTAGAAAAACCAACTTTTACTTTTTACCAACACTACAATAGTTTTGTTGGTGGCAACGTAAAACACGCAATGAGTACTGTTGAATAGGGTGATTGACTCAGTTTTTTTTTAAATATTTGTATCAAAAAGAAACTTTATCCAAAACCGAAAATAAAAAGACTTTTCAAATTGTTCAAGTGTTCAATCGTTTTAAATTGAGAACTTTATTTATTTTATTATTTACAGCTTTATTTTACACATAACAAATCTTACAATTCTAAATCAAAATTTCTTTGTTATGTGGTCCTTCTATGGGTAAGAGCCTCTTCCATTCCTTTCCATCTTTCCCTGTCTTTGGACGTATTCATCCAACTTTTACCTGCTGTGTTTATTATATCATCGCCCCAATTTTTCTTCTGTCTTCTTTTGCCTTTTGGGCCCTGCCATGTTTATGTTTGGTGTAAATCACCAACTCATCAATATCCAATTTAACTAAATGAGTAGACGACATCCAGCCATCTGGTTAAACGTTGCGTTCAACGACTTGGCTGGTTGTCTTTCAGTCATTAAATTGAATGCTGGCGTTTAATGAACGGCCTAGGCGTCCAATTGAATGACGAATCCAACCAGATGGCTGCGACATCTATATTTTTGACTTAAAAACTACTCGGAAGATGAAGAAGAAGACGGAAGAAGAAGACATTGAAGCTACGGGAAACACAATTACAGGAGAAATCATCAATGCAAAGTATGGGCCTGATAAAAAACCGACATCCACCTTTTTAGTGAATCTCGCACCTGGACCAAACAACAAGGCTGTGAAAGAACTGAAATACATATACCATCAATCAGTTGTAATAGAGGAACCGAGAAAGCAAAAATCGATAGTACAATGCCAAAGATGCCAACAATATGGACACTCGAAAAATTATTGTATGCGCCCATATCGTTGCGTAAAATTTGGACAGTCTCACAAAACATCGGAATGCCAAAAACGTGATCGCACAACACCCGCCCAGTGTGCACTATGCAACGGTGCACACCCGGCGAACTACAAAGGGTGTGAAATATACAGGGAAATCCTTTTAAGACGTTCGAAGCCAAATCAAATGGCAAAAAACTACCAAACGCAAATTTCTTTAACTGAAAAACCAAAGAATAGACCAGTGCCAAACCTAGCTGAAAAGACAGTTGAAAATACTGAACACACAACAAAAAAGTACTCTGATGTCACACGACCGAAACAAAAAAGAATCAGCGCAAGAAATAATTAACTCACAACCTGTTTTGAACTTAGAACAGATATTAACTAAACAGACTGAGAAATTTGACTTAATCATTCAACAGATAAGTACCCTTATGATGCTCATAGCACAACTCGTAGACAAATTATCAAAATGACTGCAATTCGGATGGCAACATGGAACATAAATGGACTGACCCCAAACAAAAATGACACAGAAATGCTAATGACTCAACAAAATTTGGACTTGCTATTGATATCTGAAGCTCACTGCACCGCTGCCTCAAAACTCAAGTTTAAAAATTATGAATGCTATATCACCCTACACCCGGATGGGACCGGACATGCTGGTACTGCAATTATTATCAGGAAATCTCTAAAACACCACATAATGCCTGAATATAAAACTTGCCACCTCCAGGCTACCACAATAGCAGTAGAAGACAAAAATGGGTGCTTCAACATTTCTTCTGTACTGTCCACCCAGACATAAGATATCCAAAGAGATGTATACAGAATTCTTTGAGACACTTGGCCATCGGTTTTTAGCGGGCGGAGATTGGAACTCTAAAAATACGCACTGGGGGTCCAGGCTAACTAGCACCAGAGGAAGACAGCTAAAGTTCAGTATAGATACTAATAAATTAACCACAGCCTCCACTTGTGAACCGACATATTGGCCGGCAGATACTTCTAAAACACCAGACCTGCTTGACTTCTTCATTATGAAAGGTTTCTCTAGTCACTATGTTAAGTGTGAGTCCTGTTACGATAGTTCGTCGGACCACACGCCAGTACTGCTCACCATAAGCACGAATATTATCGAACATGAAAGTCCAGAAAGGCTTATAACAAAAGAACGGACTGGAGCTCTTTTAAAGAATACATAGACGAAAACGTCAAGCTAAAAGTTGCTCTCAAGACGCCTGACGAAATTGAAATAGCAACTAAATACATTACAAACCTCATTCAGGAGGCCTGCTGGAGGAGTACACCTTTACTAGACCCGAAAAAGCGGATAAATAATTACCCTCTAGAAATAAAAAATGCAGTCTTAGAAAGACGGAGGCTGCGCCGTGTCTGGCAACTGAGCAGACTAGTATCAGATAAAACAAATTTTAACAGGCAAGCGTCACGTCTAAAGGTAATGCTAAAGACTTGGCACAACGAAACTCTCGAGACTCAACTGGAATCGCTTACACCCACCGCAGCCACTGACTACTCACTGTGGTAATTTACAAGGTCGTATGACAGGCCACAACCGGCAAAACCTCCGCTGAGTAGCAACAACGGCTGGGCCCGCACATCGCAGGAAAAGGCAAACTTATTTGCAGAACATTTATCGAATGTTTTCAGCCCGAATCCCGCCATCAACACCGATTCCGAGAAGGAGATCGAATCTGTTCTTACCCAGCCTATGCAAATGTCACTACCACCCGCACCGGTCACAGTACGACTACAGTACTGTCTTTGAGGTTATTGATAGTCCTCCAAACTTCGGAGGACTATCAATAACCTCAAAGACAGGAAAGCACCAGGATTTGACCTCATTACAAAGGAGATCTTGAGAGAACTTCCAAGAAAGGCGGTAGTTTTCCTAACCATGTTGTATAATGGAATACTAAGGGTTCAACACTTTCCAGATCTTTGGAAGGTGTCACAGATCCTTATGATACACAAGGCAGGGAAACCAGCAAACCAAACTGTTTCCGAATATATTTATAATTATTTCAAGACATTGAAATATCCAAACGTATTTATGGTTCTACTTTAATCTGTGTAGTCGGCATGAGACAATGTAGCGAGAGACTATATTAAAAACGAAACTTGTAAGAATGATAAAGATTAATAAACCCGATTCAACACTATAATAAGTAGTTTTCATACATGGTGTCAGAGAGTCATTTAAGAAGCTCATCGAGCAGCAAACCTACCTCTTAGATGCAATGCAAAAGCAAATGGGTCTAATGCAACAACAGCTTCAGCACGCAGTATGCCGTAGTATGGGTCATCCGAAGTTAAGAGCAGTGTCAGCGTCCCGTGGCCTCAACCCCTGCAAGTGGAGTCTGGAGATCCATTCGAAAACTTTCAGTGTTTCCGTACAAGCTGGGAGAATTACTGCCTCGCTACAGGTATGAACAAGTGGGTTTCAGACAAAGAAGAAATCAAGGCCGGGATTCTTCTTAACGCGATCGGTAATGCTGCTATGAGAAAATATTTAAATTTCAACCTATCGGATAGCGATAAAAAAGATGAGAGTACTATTTTTAAGAAAATGGAATCAGAAATTATTAAGAAGACTAATGTCATTTACTCTCGATATATTTTCAACATAAGGAGTCAATTGATGATTACCTATTAATTCTCCGAAAATTAATCAAACCTTGCAATTACCCGGAACCTATATGCAATGAATTGTTACGAGACAGAGTTGAAGTTGGCATTAGAGATAAAAACATTATGAAAGAACTACTTCGTCAAGACAGTTTGACACTAGATTCAGCCATAAATTTATGCAGATCTTCTGAAAGAGCATTGATGCATGTTTCAAGTGTGTAAAAGGAAGATGAGGTTAATAAGATCACTGTTAAAAATGCTAATTCGAAGGAACAGGACAGAAAATTATGCAAGTTTTGTGCACAGACACACATATTTGATAAAAGCTCTGTCCAGCTTGGGGCAAGAGATGTGAAGAATGTGGTGGAAGAAATCATTTCAAGAAAGTGTGTAAAAAGAAACAGAAATCAGTTAAAACTATTGATATGGAAAGTGACTCAGATAGTGACGTCATAATATCAGAGATACGCACAAAATTAAGTTCTTATTGACAAACATTACATTTTTAGTTTCAACAGTCTACCCAAGTCGGATATGCAATAGTATTAAGAAATTAGGTTCTTACAAATATTTTTTTTTTCTAAAAACTCATGCAGATTATAAAATACATTATCAATTAACATTTTTTTCAATTTATTTTTGAACATATTTCCATTTAATTGCTTAATTGCTGGCGGTAACTGATTATACACACGAATAGCAGTAACATAGGTACTTTTATAATACATCATATTGTTAATAACCGGTAAATTAATGTCATATTTATATTGTTTCCGAATGTTTTTTTTTTTAAATTTGATTTGAAATTAAAATATTGCATATTGTTTTTAACAAATAAACATAATTGGAGTATATAAATACCAGTCAGTGTCAGGTAACCCTCCGTTCTGAAGATATCTCTTAACGATTCGGTACTATACATGTTATCGTCTTAAGACATTTCTTCTGGAGAATGAATGTGGATTGTACGTTTGTCGAGTTCCCCCAATATATGACACCATATGTTAACAGTGGGTACACATTTCCAAAATAAGCATTTCTAGTGACACTTGGATTTGTGGTTTCTGCCAGAACTGACAATGCGTAGCAGGCACTGGATATTTTTTTATTAATTTTTTCAATATGTGCCTTCCAGTTTAAATGTTGATCTATTGCAACTCCTAAGAAATTTGTGTCTTTTACTTCTTCAATAGCTGTATCCGACATGGTAACGTTTAATTTAGCAGGTTTACTTTTATAGTTTCTAAATTGAATCAATTTGGTTTTTGAGACATTGACTTTTAAATTTATTGACTGCAACCAATCAGTCACAGCTATTAATGTTCTATTTATTTCACTTTCGTAAAGAATATCATTTGAATATTCATTTGAAATAAATATAGTTGCGTCATCAGCATACATTACGCAAAGATGATTAATTATATTTGGAAGCTCGTTAATATACAATAAGAACAAAGGGGGTCCCAATATACTGCCTTGTGGTACGCCTAGCATTACAGATTCGAATTTCGATTTAACTACTTCCACCATTTTTGTACATTTATTATATACTTCAATAACAGTGCTCTGCATTCTATTATTTAAATAATTCTCAATTAATTTAAGTGCTATACCTCTTATTCCTATACCTTCTAATTTATCAAGCAAATGTCATACTTTACACAGTCAAATGCTTTTGACATGTCAATGAAAAGAGCAGCACATTGTTTTTTATCATTGATTTTATCCCAAATGTTATTAAATAATTTATATATTGCCAATGATGTAGTTTTTTCCTTTTGAAATCCAAATTGGTTAACATTTAAGACATTATTTACATTTAAAAACTTTGAGATTCTAGCACAGATAACCTTTTCAAATATCTTCGAGAAACTTGGCAACAGTGCAATTGGTCTATAGTTATTAATGTAGTGCCGTGATCCTTTTTTATGCAACGGCTTTATGAGAGCTATCTTTAGGGTATCGGGAAATTTACCCGTTTCTAACATAAGATTTAGAATGTGTACCAGTGGATCAACAATAAATGGGATGCTTTCTTTGATTACTCTAATGGGTATATTATCATATCCGCAACTAGTTTTATTTTTTAATTTTTGAACTATATTTAATAATTCACTTCTGTCTACTGGGTACAGGAAAATACTGCTTGAGTTAGAAGATGATT
Source organism: Polia nebulosa (assembly GCA_951329385.1). Lineage (NCBI taxonomy): Eukaryota > Metazoa > Arthropoda > Insecta > Lepidoptera > Noctuidae > Polia > Polia nebulosa. Next base: position 9,248,483 of record OX589615.1, read on the forward strand.
GTGATTTGTAAATGTTATTTTCCGCTGTCGTAGTATTGAGATTTTGGTTAATGTAGAAATTGTTAAACATATTAGCTAGTTTCACAGGAGATTTTATAACATTGTTATTATGCAAGATGCAGTCTATTGTGGGTTGAATAACATTTGTAGTTTGGGTTTGTCGTTTTATTAATGCCCATGTGGCCTTAGTTTTATTGGTACTGCATGAGATGAATTTAGCATTAGAATTTTTTCTTGATTGTTTTATTACACGCTTTAAGATTTTACAACAGCGAACATATTTAATTTTATGTTCTTGAGACGTACTACGTTGTTCGTTAGTTCGTTGACCCCTGCATATCAGAAGTTGAAATGTTTCAATGGATCTGTCATACCAAATTTAGGGACTGCCCTTTTTAAATGCAGAAGCAAAACTAGTTCAGACAAAGTTTTTAAAATCATATTCCATATTGTGGACATAGATCATGAACCACTCTTGTCAGAAAAAGCATGTGTAGCATTAGGTTTTATTAAGTACTGTGATAAAGTCACTGTTTCTAACCAGCTTGACTGCACAGAAGCATTGAATATCATGCATAAATACAGTGACGTGTTTGAGGGATATGGAAGCTTGCCTGGAGAGGTTACTCTAGAAATAGATGAGACAGTTCCAGCACGTATCCAGCCGGCACATCGCATTCCAGTATGTCTAAGAGAGAAGCTGCACGAGGAACTTGACGCTTTAGAACGGGATGGAATTGTTGCAAAAGAGATACAGCACACAGAATGGGTAAATAATGTTTTAATAGTCAGCCGTGACCATAAATTTAGAATATGTCTAGATCCCATTCCCTTGAACAAAGCTCTTAAAAGACCAAATTTTCAGTTTACTACACTAGATGAAATGTTACCTGAGCTAAGTAAAGCCAAAGTATTTAGTACTGTGGATGCAAAGAAAGGGTTCTGGCAATGTCACCTTTCTGAGAAAAGCAGTAAGCTTACTACATTTTGGACACCTTTCGGTCGTTACAGATGGCTGCGTCTCCCGTTCGGGCTGAGTTCTTCTCCAGAGATTTTTCAACAAAGACTCATCAGTCTCATTAAGGAATTGAAGTCATTGCTGATGACATTTTAATTTATGGAGTTGGGGATACTATTGAAGAGGCTATTACAGATCATAATACAAAATTTGAGAAACTTCTTCTAAGACTCCGAGAAGTAAATTGTAAGTTGAATAAAGATAAAGTAAATCTGCTACAAACTTCAGCAAAGTTTTATGGCCATATCCTAACCAATGAAGGTTTAAAAGTAGATCAATCCAAGGTAGAGGCTATAAAAAATATGCCTACTCCAACTTCTGGCAAAGAAGTGCTTAGATTTTTGGGCATGATTGGCTATCTGAGTAAATTTATTGATAATCTTAGTGTTAAAGCAGCCAATCTTAGACTACTAACAAGAAAAGATGTAGAATTTATCTGGACCAAGAAAGTAGAAGAAGAGTTTCAGCATTTAAAAAATATCATAAGCTGTCTACCAACACTCAAGTATTTTGATGTCAACAAAGAGGTAGTTATTGAATGTGATGCAAGTGAATTTGGTCTTGGAGCAACCCTGTATCAGGACAATAATGTCATAAGTTTTGCATCAAGATGTTTGTCTGCAACAGAAAAGAAGTAGGGCAGATAGAAAAAGAAATGCTTGCTATAGTATTTGCATGTAAAAGATTTAATCAGTACATTGCTGGCAGTGGCAAGACTATTATCAAAACTGATTATAGACCACTCATCAACATTGTTAATAAACCACTTGTAGAAGCACCTAAAAGATTGCAAATGATGTTATTGACACTTCAAAAGTATAATGTTCAGCTAGATTTCATACAGGGTAAAAATAACCATGTGGCTGACACTTTATCAAGAGCTCCTGCTACTGACAGTGCAGAAAGTTATGATTTGGAAAGCAAACTATCAGAGAAGAAAGTTTACAAGCTAATAAGCAAAGTTTCTGTAGTGAAATATTTAAAAATATCAGATAAACTTATTGAGAGAATAAAAAAAGCCACAAATGAAGACACAAACTTACAAAAATTAATTATGTATATCATAAATGGCTTTCCAAGGTACATATCAGACTTACCGCAAGATCTTAAGTGTTTCACAAATTCAGACATTTATTATCCACAACAGAAGGATTAATATGCAGAAATGATCAGGTACTGATACCACAAAGTTTAAGGAGTGAAATGCTACAAAAAGTGCATGTCAGTCACAATGGTTTTTCTAGCACTTTACGTCTGGCTAGAGAAAATATGTTTTGGCCCGATATGTCTAGGGATCTAAAAAGCTATTTGGAAAAATGTTTATTTTGTGCAGTTCATGCCCCATCACAGCAAAGCTTGCCACTTATCAGTCATGAGGTTCCTAAATATCCGTTTCAGTATATCTCAATGGATGTTTTCTCAGTGGGAGATTTAAAATTTCTTGTTACAGTAGACCATTACTCAGACTATTTTGAGTTAGATCGCCTCTCGACTCTTACAGCAAGTGAATTAATACTGATTTGTAAGAAGAATTTTGCTAGATATGGAATACCTCAGAAAGTCTGTACTGACAATGCTACTAATTTTGTAAATGAACATTTCAAGTCATTTTCAGATAAATGGAACTTTGAGCATGTTACTTCATCTCGTCACCATCCAGCTTCAAATGGAAAAGCTGAGGCAGCTGTAAAAATAGCTAAGAAATTGGTAATACAGAGCCTAGAGACTAAACAGGACCTATGGTTTTGTTTACTGCATCAACGGAATATTCCAATTCAGATGGATAATACAAGTCCTGTCCAGAAATTGTACTCTAGGCGTATCAGGACTGGGTTACCTTGCCTATTGAAACATCTCAAGCCGGCCATCATTCGTAATGTTTCGGCGAAAATCAAAGAAAGGAAGGAACGTTTTGATAGAGGTACTGCGGAGAGGGCTCTATTATGTGTTGGCCAGAATGTGATGGTCCAACTTCAGCCTGAGATAAGTAATAAATGGACTTATGGTAAGGTCACTAAATCCATAAATGATAGGTCATATATGGTCAAGGTTGCAGAGAGATTATATAGAAGAAATAGAGTTCACATCAGGCCTTTTACTGGGATGTCTTCGGATGCGGAATGTGGGCTGGAGGTGACAGCAAAAACAGACTCGACTGCGGCTCCATTGGTGCATCCTCAACCTAGCTGCACGGAGTCAGCTGGTTTCACAATTGAACAGTCCAGCATCAAATGCAGCAACAGAGTCATCAACATGTATCAACTCTGAGGACCTGCAAAGCTCTGTAGAGTCCAATCAAGGTCCACGACGTAGTGAGCGTGTAAGGGCAACGCCCCGCTATTTGAGGACTATGCAGCTTGATTGAAATGTTTCCGAATTTATTAATAATTATTTCAAGACATTGAAATATCCGAATGTATTTATGGTTCTACTTTTATCTGTGTAGTCGGCATAAGACAATGTAGCGAGAGATTATATTAAAAACAAAACTTGTAAGAATGATAAAGATTAATAAACCCGATTCAACACTATAATAAGTAGTTTTCATACACAAACCACCTCATATAGGCCCATTAGCCTTCTGCCTATATTGTCAAAAGTCTGTGAAAAATTGATCCTTCACCGAGTTTTACCTCTATTAGAAAACAATAATACCATCCCAAACCACCAATTTGGCTTTAGGCAGCATCATTCTACCATCGAACAGTTACATAGGAGTGGTTGAGAAAATAAGAAAATCTTTAGAGGAAAAAGAATACTGTTCATCCGCATTCCTGGACATCCAGCAGGCTTTTGATAGGGTCTGGCACGAGGGTCTTCTTTGTAAGATAAAAACGAGTCTTTCGCACAGCTACTACATCCTGATGAAATCCTATCTCACAGAGAGAATCTTTCAAGTGAAAGAATATGAAGCGACCTCCAAATTGTACAGTATAAGAGCGGGTGTGCCTCAGGGCTCGGTGTTAGGACCGATTTTATATACTGTATACACCCCAGACCTACCACAGGTAGACGGAGTCATGACTGCTACATATGCCGACGACACAGTCATAATGGCGAGTGACAGGCAGCCTAAACTGGCCAACAAGGCCACGACGCTATTACAGAGTGGCTTCAAAAATGGAGGATTAAAGTTAGTGCAACAAAGTCAGTTCAGGTCACTTTCACACTTCGGAGAGAAAACTGCCCTCCAAAACTCAACATTACCGCACAAAGACAGTGTAAGGTACCTGGCCATACACCTGGATCGCCGTTTGATGTAGAACCAGCATATCAAAAGCAAAAGAGAGGAACTCAATATATGGCACAGAAACCTCTACTGGATGCTGGGTCGAAATACCGAGTTGTCAACAGACAACAAGCTTCTAATATACAAGTCCATATTAAAACCAACTTGGACATATGGCGTTCAGCTTTGGGGTAGTGCAAGTAATTCCAACATCACAATATTGCAAAGAATGCAGAACGCAATATTAAGAACAATAGCACATGTTCCGTGGTTTATTACCAACTCCGAAATCCACGCACACCTAAATATGGCCACTGTAAAAGAGGAAATTCAGGCCTCAACAGAAACTTACCAAAAGCGGCTGGAAAAACATCCGAACGTTCTTGCAGCGAGTCTAATCACGCGCAGCTATCAAAAACGTCTCAAAAGAAAAGACATACTGTAGTTGTGTAACTACAAAGACTCGAGCTGCCCTCACTGGAGGATACACTTGACTTGATAGAATCGCACAAAATATCTGCTTATAGTAGAACTACTGATTGCAGAGTAGCAGAGAAAAAAAAAAAAAAAAAAAAAAAATTTTATCTTGAGCAGTTGGAATGTTCATTTGGTCTTCAAAATAATATTCTCTAACTGTAAAAGAGTCAAAAGGCAACATTCACAAATTGTACTTTTATTTTACTTTGTGATGTAAAGTTACGAGGTTATTTCAAGGAAGTACTAATGCGATGTTGAAATTGATTTCACTGATAGAGAGCTACAACTACTATTAACAATTGTCATAGTCTAAGTCAAGTGTTCTGAGAAGTGTGTGAGGAAAATATAGGTACATTAATTAATAAGAACACACAATTTATGTGATAGAAAATCATTGTGTGATCTCGAGAAAGGTGTAAAATTAACGGAATATTATGTTTACTTCTGGAGGGATAACAGCTGTTAGTAATATCGAGGCACATATTGAAAACAATCTACAGAAGTACTGAAGAAAAAACATGTTGCCGCGACCCCAAATAAATTGGGATAAGGGCAGGAGAATGATGACATTGAAAACAATCACTAAAGCATATTGCACAATTTTTTTACATTATTTTGAATTATCACCACAAAATACCTACATCACGCAAACATCATGATACTGTACTTATAAGATCGCAGATGCAATAAACAAATTTATTGTTTTCATAACTTGATTTCCGATTAGATAAACAATGATGCTTTGACAAAAGTTCTCTGGGCATTTTAGAGAATTTCTCCCCAAAATTGCTGTTTACAAAAGCAATATTGAACAAATAGTACAAGGAAAATATATATACTCTCCAGAAAAAAACACAAGGAACAAGAAATTACACAAATAAATATAAATATTGTGGAATCCTAACCTATTTGTTGCCGCACGATGTAATAGCGGAGCGTAGTACTGGATCCCCAAATTCCCCAAACAAAAAAGTCTTCGTGGTGCCAGCTTGAATGTGGTGAAACTAATTTATTGTTTATTTTAAATTTAATCTAAGGAATACAGCAATTCATCGAAATTATCGACCGATTTGTAATGTCAGAGAGTAAGATGGTAAGACAGATAAATTGCAAAGAGGGCCATACCTAATATTTTGTAGTACTTATAAGATTCTGTTTATATTTAGTCGTGTTATAATGTCAACTTTTGTGTTTAGTTACACACAGCATTCAAATCTTGTTTTTGTCAAAATTCTCTTTGGTTAAATAGCAATAGCACATCGCACGTGCATGCATGAAGGGAAGGAACAACCACCTTATGATGCGATTACAGTTGACTTCCTAAATTGTGTACGATAGGATAGTGTAATCATTACACTATCTTAAATCGTACACAATTTATGAAGTCAAATCGGGACCTTTCAATCTCATTAGATCGGACACTAACTGCTCTAACTGCTATTACACCTTCCTGTTTCCTAAATTGGGTCCCTTGAAATCGGAAGGTGTAATTGAGCCTTTAGAACAATTATATTCTCTTTGCTTAGAACAAGTCAGTCAACAGAGATTAGCCAAGTACGCAGGACACGTATTATTAACGCACAAGCGTTTGCGTAAACACAGGTACACTCTTAAAAAAAAAAAGGTACACTCTCTGTTCCTTCACTCTCATAGTCCGGTCCCGGTGGGATGGTAATTCGACACGACCGGGGAAAGATCAAGCGCAGGACCAACGGCTTTACTGCTTCAAGCACGGGGGAACCACACCACCCTCTTCCAAACTCCGGGCTGCTACAGAGTAATTCCGAATGGAAAAACCCAATATTTAACACTTTTTGCCCGACCCTGGAATCGAACCCAGGACCTCACGCTGAGCAGTCGCGTCTTGACGACGAGACCTCTTTTTTTTTTGGGGATGGGAAATCATCCTATGACTTCTCCCGCTCTGGGTGGAGCGGCAGGTCGTGTCAGACTCTTACTGACTAAAACCCACCTCTGCCCCCTTAGCCAAATAACTTTTATAATAGCGCTAACGCTTCGTGCAAAATGTATGGCAAGGACATTACCTGCGGAGAGAACTGTCACGTGACTCACGCCCAGTTATGTCGTTGCCATACATTTTGTACGAAGCGTTAACATTAACAGAAAAGTATTTTGTCTAAAGGCTCTGTTCTTTCCTTGCCTGAGTGCCTAGGGGTGCGGTAACTCTGTTATGAATTAATCCGCACCCCTTGGCAAGCAGGCATCGGCCATGATGGGCCCCGTCAGTGGTGGCTGACATCTTGCGGCGACGAGACCTACGAGGCAGTTTTATTCTGTGCTGTTGACATGACATGACCAGCTGAGATAAAGTCTAGAGTTTTTGGCGCGATTTTTACGAGTGAAGTTCAGTGGCTGTTTTAAATATTCGCAAGTAGATTCCTAGTGGATATTGTGATGTAAAATTGGTGTAGTTTTGTGTCTCAAGTGTCTGCGCAACTGGACAATATGTGGAATCATTGAAACAAGTGCGATCTCGGATCTCGAACTTTATTGTAGTATTGACAAAGACTACAATAATGAGTATTGATTACCTCAGCGAAACTTGCCGAGATGGCGGCCTGGCTCGATACATTTGCTGCCAAATACTGCAAAAACATTAGAATGTGATACAACATTCTAGTGAGGAAAAAAGTGACAATATTCAAATTAAGACTTGGCTTAAAGGTTTTGCCTACCAAGCCAGTGGCATAGCCACAACATTAAAGAAAAATTACCAGCTGACATTCTGACAAATTGTCACTGTCAGGTCAGCTACCAGTATAAGTGTATAATCTATGAGGTCAGCTCTTTGCAATATGTCAATGCTTTGCACTGACTTATAAATCATAGCTCTCTGGGTCAACAGAACTGTAGAGCTATTCTGTAAAATCTCACCGTGAAAACTTAAGGCTCAATTACACCTTCCGATTTCAAGGGACCCAATTTAGGAACAAACTAACTAGGAAGCAGGAAGCGAGCGATTACACTATCCTAAATTAAACTCCTAAGTCGGCAGTGTTGCCAACTCTTACAAATTCGAGTCCCTAAACAGAATATCAAAAGTCGCTCTAAAGTCTCTTAGACACAAACAAAAATACTACAAACCCATTTGTAGCGACAAAGTCTCTAAATTGGCAACACTTAGCTCTAAATCGGGGTGATGCGATTACACTATCCTAAATCGTACACAATTTAGGAAGTCAAATCGGGACCTTTCAATCTCACTAAATCGGACACTAACTGCTATTACACCTTCCTGTTTCCTAAATTGGGTCCCTTGAAATCGGAAGGTGTAATTGAGCCATTAGGTGAAGTGGCCTGTCAATCCATAATTCCATACAATCAAGGGGGAATGACAGTTCGCTTCACGCTCACTCCACCTAATTGTTCACGGTGAGCTGTGAACAGAATCGACCGGCTGAACTAGGTACACGGAATTGATAGTAGGTATCTAATCTGTGAACTGAACTTGTCTAAACTTGTCAAAGTTGTCAAACTTGTTATGAATACTTATGAACTTTTGTTTACCGTACCGGCAATCGTTTTCGTAATTTCGTTTAATTCTTTCGTGATTTCTTCAAATGTGCTTTTATAATAAAACAGAAGATAAATATTCAGGTAATCTAGTGATAATTCCATTATATCCCAGTTTATATATTTCTCCGATAGCGGCACGATATTCTTGATAACAGTTAGGGACTGTCTTGACTTTTAGTGCGATTGCTCGAGTTATTTCGTTTCTGTTTCAAATTAAATAATACTCCAGAGCACAAAAACATACAAACAAAACATACAAATTCTATACACTGTTAGTTTGTAAAAAATCACGAAATTGTAAACTCTTTCCTTAATCTTCACTGGATGACTGTTATGAGTAGAATCGTAAATACATACCAGTTAGTGAGAGTTGAGAGAGAGAGTGTTATATGAGATAAACCTATATAAATAATACCCTGTGTTATCTAAGTTGGTTTGTAATATGATATTAGATCAGCTAGCAAGGATAAGACAGTCCTTTTGGACATTTGTAAAACCCAGATTTCCGCTTGAAGGTTGAATACTGGCGTAGTACACTCCTTTCAACTTTGAGCTTACCAACTACGCTACTAACCACGAGTTGTGTAGTTTAGGTTTGGTGTCCAAGCGTAAGTTGTAACTATGCGGCATGTAGTATTTTCGGTCCACTGGGTTGGACTTTAGCAAGTCAGCGCATTCTTTGCCACCTTTACCCACTGGCAGAATAAAACCCCACAGAACATACGTGTTGGGTGTCAATATATAAAGACATTTGTCTGCCTTTTCGAAACTATGTTGGGGTCGGCTTCTAGTCTAACCACACGTAGCTGAGTACCAGTATTTTACATCTGACTTCCACAACCCAGTAACAGAGTAGCACAATACCAAGTCAAGACTGGTGTCAGATTTAATAATTAGCTATATTTTTTTTTCGTGGGTTTGGGAATATTATCCAATGACTTCTCCCGCTCTGGGTGGAGCATGAGGGCATGTCAGACTTTTACTTACTAAAATCAAACCCTTTTCCTTCAGTTGCCTGAGTGCCCAGAGCCGCGGTAACTCTGTTTCGAATTTATCCACGACCCCTGGACAGACTAAAGCATTACCTACATATTGAAAATAACTAAAAAACCAACGTTAAAATAACAATACAAACATTAAAATACTAAACTATAACTTAAAAATTAATGAATTAATTTAAAAAGATTTTCCTCCAAAAATAATAATCAACCTTACATTTAAAATTAATTAAGTATTTCAATCGCTCACATATCACATAGTTTATTTATTTACAAACCTATTAATTTATTGTTCAATTTTTCTATTTGCAGAAAATTAAAACAATTTTGGTACATAATGGAGACCTGGAGTGACGTTGTCTCGTCATATCCTGAGAGTCCAGAGCCCAAAGACTATGCTAAGGCTATCCGTTCTGCTGAGATCATTCTTTCAGAAGACTTAGCATCTTTTGAAACAGGTATGTTGAACTGGCTGGATAAATAATAGGAGGAACTTGCTTAAGGAGGGAAGAGGCACCGGGGGTGGAGGATAAATCCCGGGGGTTGAGGATAAATTCGAAAGAGTTACCTCACCCCTGGGCATTCAGGGCAGGGAGGAACAGGGGTGGGTTTTAGTCAGTAAAAGTCTGACACGTCGTTCCGCACCACCCTAGAGCGGGAGAAGTCTAGTTTTCCTCATATATATAAACAACCTCCCCAAAATCATAGACGAACCATGTGTACTGTTTGCGGATGATATTTCTATCCTCACCTCATGCCAAACTAATGCTCATTTAAATGAAAAACTTACCACTATTCTCAATAAAACCATAAAATGGTTGAGTGAACATAATCTCGAAATTAATTTTACCAAAACCAAATTAATCACCTTTCATCCTCGGCAAAAAAAACAACTAGATATAAATTTTACATTTAACCAACATAAAATAGAAGCAGTGAACGATTTTACTTTGCTAGGTTTGACAATAGACACACACATAGACTGGAAAGTACACATACAGCAAGTTAAATTAAAAATTTTAAAGTTCTCTTATGCCCTTCGTGAAATTAAAAAGACTACAAACTTGCAGACCGCACTAGTCACATACTATGCGTATGCGCACGCTTGGTTCAGCTATGGCATTATTTTATGGGGAAATAGCACAGACGCACCCTCCCTATTTACACTACAAAAAAAGCTCATACGAATAATAACCAACATAGATCAAACAGATAGTTGCAAGCCTCACTTCAAGAAACACAAAATCCTTACCTTAATTGATATTTATATTTTAGAATTATGCAAACTAGTCCGCAAACACCCAGATTTCTACACCACCCGGGCAGAAATACAAACAAAATATTCGCTGCGCCATAAAAGCAGACTTAATTTACCTCCATCCCGCCTTAAATTGCACTCTTCCAGTCCATATGCTATGTCAATAAAAATATACAATAAATTACCGGAACACTTAAAAAAAGAAAATAAAATAAGTATATTTTTAAATAAACTAAAACAATTTTTAATTACTAAAAACTATTATACAATTGACGAATATCTAACGGATAAATTCAATAATAAATAGATAAAACAGTTTACTTAATAAATAAAAACTAAACGAGTTAAAATAGACGAACATATTAAATATTAATTGAAATAATAAATACAATAATAGATTTACAAAATATGTAAGCGAATGGATAATAATATTAAATTTAATATAAAATAGATCATTTATAAAATAACATTATAATAATTATATAATATAAGTAAAACAAATAGTAATATTAATAGACAGATATGAAAAACTGAAATTGAATTTAGTATATAAATTAAAAAGGATAATATTAAAGTGGTCTTCCCCTCTCCTACTTTTAAATTTTGCTGTGCCCGACAGGGTCCATAATTGTTTCAGTAAATATACTAAAAAATTACCATCTCTATGTACATTATGGATGCAATAAAGAATTTGAATTGAATTGAATTGTCATTGGATGATTTCCCAGCCCCAAAAAAAAAAAAAAAAAACTTGAGAGGTATCAAGGGACACCCGGATGGAACGAAGTTCCTTTCGATTAATTAGTGAAGGAATTGTAATATAATTTTATTTTTTTTAATTTATAATATTTTTTTTATTATTAACTACGCACACACGCACGCACGTAAGAAGTTATACTTCATCATCTCATCTCATCGCAGCTCAGCTCAGCTCAGCTCAGCTCAGCTTGCCATGTGGGTATTGATTTAACCACTCATGTGTGTAACAAAATTTAAATTTCATCTGTGTTAAACAAAATTAGGTTATTGAACGCCAAAATAATAATATAAAAAAAGAACCTCGGGCGCCAGGCGTCAATAAATAAATTAACACAGTAATTACCTGGATAGAAGTCAGCGGCAAAAATGGCTTTTAATCTTAGGGAAGGTGACAACAGAGAGAATTCAAACTACAACATTTTAGATTATTTCTCCTGTATATTCAACAATTATTTAGGTTACTTATTTATAAGTTTGGTCTATTGGTTAGGTTAATAATTTAGTTCAATAATTTTGTTCAATAATGCACCGTAGCACGTGTTGTGAGGTGAAAAGAAAAAGGTTTTAATTACATACCCTGTTATTGTATGCTAATTATAATAAGGAAAAAATAAACCAAATCTTCCTGTAAGAAACATCCGTCTGGAATTGTCCACTTTCCAAGTTAGGGGCTGCTTCCAAACTTCAAATTTAAATTAACCATAAAAAATAAAAAACGCCGGAATTACAGCTGGAAAAAAAGAATCTCACGTTAGGGAATGCGAACTTCAAATCTAGAACACCACGGAGCTGTTCAATAGAAGACAATCAAATAACTTACCGCTTTTTAACAAAGGAAAAAAATGATGTTAGACACATGGCCTATATAATCATTTTATATTCATGATTCCACCGAAATCATTTCTGGAACGTAATGTCCAGGTTAAATTAGGGCTCCAGCCGCCAGGATTATGCGAACTGGGCACCAACAATCCATGATATTCATGGATGCATAAATATCGCAAAGAAGCGATGTGACTTCGAGACCGGCCAGTCGAAAAAGTGACCTGTCAAACTTTGACGTTTCCTGTCACCACCGATAAAAAATCACAGTGTTGCAACTAAAATAACGTACTAAGACGCAATTTAGGAATTTTGATGTTGCCAGAAGCGAATTTTGACTTCAACTCCAACAAATATGTCCAAAAAATGGCAATAAAACGAAATAAATATTGTACATGTGACGTTTACAAAGGAAATACGTTACATTACATCCCTCCCCGAAAAAATAAAAGAAAGGAACTTTCTTTTATGTTTGAAAGATACTTGAAGAAACATACAAGAGAAACCAACTTAGGTCAAGAAACCATAGGAATCTAAAAAACTCAAAATCAAAAAAAAGATTTTCATAAATAAATTCGAAAAGAATTTGAGAGATAAACCTCCAAACAACGGTTCAGTTAGAGTACAGTTAGGCACCATCGCCACTGACTAGCTGATCAAAATTAATTACTCAGAAGAACACTTAAAACCCATAGAGAGTGCAGTTAGGCGCTTTCGCCACTGACTAACAGAGCGTAAGAATTCATACTAAGCAAGTATGCAAAAATCCTAAGTTCGTGTCTGGTACAACAGAACAACGTTCCCAGACGCAAACATAAAAGGCATAACTACGGACGTGGAAAACGACCTAAAGCAAAACAAGCAAATTGTGATCGGCACAACTCCACCGAACTCCCGAACACAATCACTATCAAAAAGAGTTGCATATTGTGATCGGCTCAACTCCACCAATCTTCCGGGCACAATAGCAAACAAAAAAAATGACCTTCGGGGGAAAACCGAATAATCAAAAAAGTTGCATATTGTGATCGGCTCAACACCACCAATCTTCCGGGCACAATAGCAAACAAAAAAATGACCTTCGGGGGAAAACCGAATAATCAAAAAAGATGCATATTGTGATCGGCTCAACACCACCAATCTTCCGGGCACAATAGCAAACAAAAAAATGACCTTCGGGGGAAAACCGAATAATCAAAAAAGATGCATATTGTGATCGGCTCAACACCACCAATCTTCCGGGCACAATAGCAAACAAAATATGATATCGGGGGAAAACCGAATCAAAAGAATAGGAATTCCACGAGGAAAGTCGTAGGAAAGACCTAGCAAAAGCATCCGTCCAAAACTGAAGCGAAACGCAAAAAAAATGTCAAATCCGAGAATCTTACAAGCTAAGTAGCATTATAATACACTTACTCGAACATTAAAGACTAAAGTAAATAATAATTTTAACTAATATAATAAAGATTAGCTAAAATTAAAAGATATAATAATATAATATCAATATATTATTATAAAAACAATATACAATAAGATCTTTTGATATGGAACAATAAAAAATATGCGAGAAGCCGAAGTTTAATTTTATAAAATCCAAAAATGACCTAAGTTATTTTTAAAAAGACTTAAAAATCGATTTCAATAGCCTGCTGTGAAGTTAACTAACATACTATTCTCTTTCAAACTACCATTCCCTTTCATTCATCATTCAAACATTGGTAGACCCTTCCAACAAAGATATAAAAACCAAGACTAATGTTTGAGAAACCAAAACAAAATAATTTTAATATTTAATGATGTCCTTAATGTGGTAACGACCCGAAGTACCTTTGTTAAGGTCCTCCAAAACGTACACATTAGGTGAAACTTTTGAGACTACTTTACACTTAATGAACTTAGGTGCTAACTTAGCAGAAAAGAAAGCCGGAGCCTTAGACTGAACAAAACTTCTTCTCCACACAATATCATCCACATCAAAAGAAATGACTTTCCGACGGCGGTTATAATAATGAGCATTACGTTTATAAGCTCTTAATAAATGAGATTGAACCCTAACAAAAATTTCACTAAGTGAATTTAAAGAAACAGCAAAAGTATTTCTATCACCAACTTCGAGATTTTCTAAGTTATCAATAGAACTACTAAAATGATGTAGAGAAGCATCAAAAATGAGCTCTCTTCCGAACATCAAAAAGTTTGGTGTAAAATCTGTAGCTTGATTTACACTATTATTTAAAGCTAATTGAACATGAGGCAAAAATTTTGACCAAGTTCTTTGATCATCTTTAACAAAACACGCTATACAAGTTTCAACCGTCTTGTTGTATCGTTCTACCGGATTATTTTGAGGTGTGTATAAAGTGTTATAAAAAATATTAGTAATATTAAATCCTTTCAAAAATTCTACAAAATATTTAGAGATGAATTGAGAACCGTTATCGCATACTATTATTTTAGGACAACCAAACTTTAGAAAGATTTCCTTTTCAAAAAGTTTACAAATTATTTTGGAAGTAGCATTAATCATAGGAAATATCCAACAATATTTAGTGAATACATCTACAACTGAAAGAATATAATTATGACCTGAATAAGATTTAGGTAAAGTTCCTATAATATCAACTGAAAGCATAAGCATGGGATGATCAACTTTTTTAGGATTTATCATCATACCAAGCGGTGGTGAAGTATTATGTTTATATGCTTTACAAATATCGCAAGAAGAAATATATTTTTGAACATCACCAAACATTCCTTTCCAAAAATAGTGTTGTTTTAATTTATTTAAGGTTTTATGCATTCCAAGGTGGCAAGAATTTAAATTATCATGATTTGAACGAATAGTATCTAAAATATGTTCTTTAGGAATAACAATTTTCCAGTTAAGTTTACTGTTAAGATCAAATTTATTTTTACAATATTTATACAAAGTATTATTTTCAACTCGAAAATTTCTGAATTTACAAGGATACTTTTGACAATTAATAAATGTTTTTCTATACCAAGGATCATGAATATCTTCATCAGGCAAGATTAAATTATTCTGAGTAACATCAATCGCAGCTATTTCAAGGCGAGATAAAGCATCAGGAACTAAATGTAAAGAACCCTTTTTGTGTATGATATCAAAAGTAAATTGGGAAATTCTAGCGGCCCAACGTGCTAAACGTCCACTAGGATTACTAAGACCTAAAAGCCATTTCAAACTAGCATGATCTGTGACCACGGTAAACTTCATTCCTTCAATATAAGGTCTGAAATGTTCAATTGAATCTAACATAGCTAATAACTCACGTTCTGTGGTACTATAGTTACGTTCACATTTATTTAAAGATCTAGAATAATATGCAATAGGATGTTGATCGCTATTATCATCCTCCTGACTCAAAACACTACCTATTCCTACAGCACTAGCATCACAATGTAAAAAGAAAGGTTTTTCAAAATTAGGGCACTGTAAAACAGGAGCAGAAATTAAAGTTTCTTTTAATCTAATGAATGCATTCTCAGCATCATCATTCCAATTTAAGGATCTTTTAGAATTCTTACTACCAGCTGTTAATTTAGTTAAAGGAGAAGCTATATCAGCAAATTTACAAATGAATCTACGATAATATGAACATAAGCCAAGAAAACTTCTAAGTTGTTTAATGGTTTCAGGGCGAGGATAATTTTCAATAATTTCTAATTTAGAAGGATCAGTATGCAAACCATTACTGTCCACAATATAACCAAGATACCGAAGTCTATCTTTACAAAATTGACATTTCTTCAAATTTACAGTTAATCCAGCATCCTTCAATATTTTATAAATTTTATTTAAGCATTCAATATGTGAATTATATTCGTACTTAGTCCGAGATAACTGATGTAGTACTTGCCTTTCCACACTCTTTATACGCGAATTTAAAAGCAAAAGCCGAAAACAAAAATCTCCACCTAGCAACACTAAACGTCACTGTCAATTGTTTTTTCGCGCTCGCACGCGATTGTGTATTTCTGTGAAAAATATCTTGAAATTATAAATTAATAGTGTAATTTTGTGATCATGCCTAAAAGAAAGGCTGAGGAATCGGAAGACAAGGAGATTAAGAGAATTAGAAGATTGGAAAAGAGACTCAAGAGGTATAAAGACAAGTTGCGTCAGCCGGAGGATTGTAAGTACCTACCTACCTATTTTGAATTCACCAATTTTACCATCAAAGCTTAGTTGATACACCAATTTCGGTTTTTAAGCAATAATAAAACAATGCAATGCAATTGGCAAAGTACCTGTTTAATTATTGTAGGCATAATCGCGTTGCGACTATGCGAACTCCCCGTTGGGTGAGCGATAGATAGTCAAGCATCCTCGTGTTACGACGATGCTTCTTTCCGTTGGGAAGGTGTAAATACCGTCTTGGTATCTAATATGTTCTACTCTTTTGCGTAATCCCGTTGGGATAAGTTTGCTTAACGATCTATGTTGTTCAAAGTCAGCAAATTATGTTGGAATTTTGGTTCAAAATCTAACAATAGGTAGTTTATTCCATTGTTCACAAAGCTCTAAAAGTCAGGGGAGTTATTGTTGCATTGTCATATATGCATACCTACCATCAAACTTATAGGTTGTTAACCTAATGTTTTTTCTTTATTTTATCATGTATGAATGTATTTTTAGCCCAAGACTCTAATGAGAATATTGAGAATATTGAGAACAACATAGAGAGCATGGAGAATGTTGAGATCATAGACAGCATTGAACAGGAATCCCTTGAAGAACCTGAATTGTCACAGGAATTTTTAGAGGCACTCGGGGAGCCTAAGGAGACTGAAAAAAGATTTGGCACTCCCATCAATATCAACATTCTACAACGATTTGAAAACATATTGATAGAAGGAATGAAAACCGAAGAAAAAGAAAAGATATTGAAAGATCTTTGTTTTCCTGAAAATGGAAAATTAATGCAAGCACCGAAGCTTAACATAGAGCTTACAGGTTTATTGACGTCTGCAATTAAATTGAGGGACAAGATGCTTGAAGAGAGACAAGAGGATACAGGCTATGTTATTGCCACTATATGTCACACAATTGACATGATGACAAAACCAAACCTTGATAATTTGACAATTGTCAAGAATTTAAGTGATGCCACAAGACTGCTCTGTAATTTACACTATAAATATACAGATATTAGAAGAAAGCTGATCAGTCCCTTATTGGACAAGAATCTTGACTTTAACCTCAAAGATAACAAGAGGTCTGAGTGGCTTTACAGTAAGCTAGATGATGCTGTGAAATCAGTGTCAGCTATGAAGAAAGCAAGCTCAATTTTAGCCCCTCCTAAGAAGATGTCAGGACTGTGTGTAAACTTCTATTAAAGTGGGACTATATGACTACAATAGATATGAAAGATGCCTATTTCCTAGTACCAGTTCAAGTAAATCACAGACATTTTTTAAGATTCATGTTTTTTGGTAAATTATATCAGTTTAATTGTCTACCATTTGGTCTCGCATCAGCGCCATTTGTTTTTACGAAATTACTTAAGCCTGTTGTAGAACATCTGAGAAACAAGGGTGTACGTATAGTACTGTACTTAGATGATGCAATCTGTCTTGGATCTTCATATGAGGAATGTCTCAAAAATACTAATTATGTCACAAGTTTACTTGAGAAATTAGGTTTTGTTATTAATAGCACAAAGAGTTGCCTGAAACCTTCTAGAGTGAGAGATTATTTAGGGTTTAATCTTAATTCTCAAGATTTGACAATTAGTCCTACTGATAAGAAAAAAGAAAGATTAACTGTTTTAATTTAGCAGTTCTTGAAAAGAGACAGCTGTACAATTAGAGAGTTTGCAAAACTATTAGGAAATTTAGTTTCTGTTTGTATGGCAGTTGCATATGGTTTTGTGTACACAAAAACCTTAGAAAGACAGAAATTTTTATCCCTTTAAGCTTGTGGAGGCAACTATGACAATAATATAATAATCAGTAAAGAAGTTAAACAGGATTTACTATGGTGGAAAAGAAATATAGTTGCTGGTTATAGTAGGATAAAACAATATAATTTTGAATTGGAAATATTTTCGGATGCGTCAGGCACTGGATGGGGTGCATTTTGCAATGGTCAGAGTACTAGAGGTCAATGGTCTGATGAAGAACTAAGTTTTCATATCAATTATCGTGAATTATTAGCTGCATTTTTTGCACTAAAATGTTTTGCCCAAAACTTAACAAATTGTGAAATCCTGCTTCGAATTGATAACACCACAGCGATTTCTTATGTTAACAGACTAGGTGGAGTTCAGTATCCCCTATTAAATGGTTTGGCAAGACAGATTTGGCAGTGGTGTGAAGCTAGAAAGTTATGGATATTCGCTTCATATATAAAATCAAAGGAAAATATTTATGCTGATTTTGAGTCCCGAGTAGTTAATATAGATACAGAGTGGCAATTATCTACTGACGCCTTTAATATTATAATTACGAGACTAGGGATGCCTGAAATAGATATTTTTGCATCGCGTGTGAACACTAAATGTGATAAATATAATATCTTGGCATAGGGATCCATCTGCTTGGAATGTTGATGCATTTACTGTTAATTGGTCAAAGTTTTTCTTTTACGCATTCCCGCCTTTTTGTTTACTTTTAAAAGTAGTTCAAAAAATTAGGACAGATAGAGCAACTGGTATTTTAGTTTTCCCGATGTGGCCATCTCAGCCTTGGTACCCGTTGTTGATGTCTATGGTAGCGTCAGAAATAGTTTCTATGAACCCTTCAGAAAATCTTTTAACTGCTTTCAGGAAACCTCACCCACTAAACAAGCAGTTTTTCCTGGGGGCGTGCGTCTTATCAGGGAAGCACTTAAACGAAGAAGTATATCAGAAGATGCAATAGATATAATGATGGCATCCCTATCCTCAAATACTATAAAGCAATATAATAGCTGCTTAAAGCAGTGGTGGAGTTATACCAAAGATAATGACATAAATATTTTCAGTGCATCCATACCTATCATAATTTCCTATCTAACACTGGTTTTCCAAAGAGGTGGTTCTTACCAAACCTTAAATTGTCATCGGTCATCACTTTCTCTTATTATCGGAAATCACGTAGGTACAGATGATAGAATAAAGCGATGGTTTAAGGGCGTTTATAAATTACGACCTTTGACACCCAAATATAGCAGTGTGTGGGAGACCCTTCGAGTGTTTTATCATATGTTTGTCACTGGTACCCATTGAATGACTTAAGCTTAGAAAAGATCACCAAAAAGACTAATGCTATTAGTACTGGCTACTGGCCAAAGGGTTCAGACTATAAATTCCATTAGATTAAACAATATTAACTTAACACCTACTGGTGTCGAAATAATTTTTACAGATATTCTAAAAACATCAGCTCCTGATAGGCATCAACCTAAAATAATTTTACCTTATTTCACTGCACAACCCGAAATTTGTCCCGTTAAAACACTTACACAGTATATAGAAGCAACTAGAGGATTGAGAATTAATGATAATTCATGTGATTATTTGTTTATTACGTTTAAAAGACCGCACCATCGTGCTTCTTGTCAGTCAATCAGCAGATGGCTGAAGCAAGTTATGTCGGACAGTGGTATAGATATCACTCGTTTTTCCGCGCACTCAACGCGCCATGCTGCTACTTCATGTGCCTATAGGGAAGGTCTCTCGGTAGACAGTATCATTAAAGCAGTAGGTTGGTCTCCAAGGTCATCGTCCTTTGCTACTCATTATAACAGACCACTATATAATGAACCTAACCAAGTCTTGTTTGCTAGAGCGGTACTCAATAATTCAAACTGATTTTATTTTAGTTATAAGTTTAAAGTGTGTAATTGTAAGGCAGAAGTTGCCCTTATATTGAGAAAAATAAATGTTTTGTGATTTTAAGTGTTATGTTCTTCTCTGAACATCTACATCAGTTATCTCGGACTAAGTACGAATATAATGATAGGATTAAACGAACTTACCTGAAGTGAAGTTCAATCCTGATTATATGAAGTACTTAGTCCGAGATAGAACATCCCGCCCTCCCTCAATTAATTTAATTTTCTGTAATTAAATTAATTTTCCCTCTTTGGGGGCTCTGAAATATTGACAGTGACGTTTAGTGTTGCTAGGTGGAGATTTTTGTTTTCGGCTTTTGCTTTTAAATTCGCGTATAAAGAGTGTGGAAAGGCAAGTACTACATCAGTTATCTCGGACTAAGTACTTCATATAATCAGGATTGAACTTCACTTCAGGTAAGTTCGTTTAATCCTATCATTATAATCGGAAGTTACGCAAATTAGATCATCTAAATAAACGAATACAGCGTTATCAAATTCAGGGCCAAAAAGTTTATCAACTAATCTTTGCAACTCTGCTGGTGCATTGGTGAGACCGAATGGCATTCGAACAAATTCGTAAAGTCCTTTTCCAGGAACTACAAAAGCTGTCTTTTCACGAGAAGACTTTTCCAAAGGAATCTGCAAAAATGCTTTAGAAAGATCTATAGCACTAATAAATTTAGCATCTCTAAGATTATCTAATATTCTAGAAGTATAAGGTAATGGATAAGAATCTTTGACAGTTACAGAATTTAAACGTCTTGAGTCCAAACATAATCTAACTCCTCCATCTTTCTTTTCCACGGCTAAAACAGGGGAACACCAAGGAGATTTCGATGGTTGAATAATACCTTCCTTCAATAAAACTTCTACCTCATCAAAAAGTTCTCTTTGTTTAGCAGGACTCAAAGGCCAATACCGTTGCTTAATAGGATCACTAGTAACATTAATTTTATGTTCCACAAGATGTGTAAAACCTAAACCTTTTTTCTCATAAGAAATATCTTCAAAAAGTGCAATGGTATCAATTAATTTCTGTTTTTCAGAAGAGGAAAGTTCACTAACAGATGTAACTGAACAAACTCTAGGATCATGTGTCTTTACCAGAGTTATATTTTTCCATAAATCCTTACACAGTTCGAATTCTAAACAAAAATCAAAACCTAAAATTATATCAGGTTTAAAAGAAGGTATAATTAAAAAAGTTATATTTTTAGTTAAATTATCACAAGTGACTGGCAATGTCATAGTACCTATAATCTGTTGAGCTGACCCATCGACTGTAAAAGCTGAACTAGCATTAGAAACAGTATTAATTTTATAACCTAAATTCAAAAAATGTTTATGTTTATTAGAACCTAAAACACAACTACTGGAACCGGTATCTAACAAACCCGAATATTTAATTTTGTTAACTAAGAATTCCAAATATGGTCTACTATCATTACATTTAACAAATAATATTGGAGCAGAACTATAAATTTTAAAGAATGTTTTTAAATAACCTAACCAGTCTGAAAATTCTTTTTTCTGAGTATCACCATCAGGTTTAAGACCTTTTGAGATCGATTCACGCTCAGTTATCTCAGAAACTGGGAATCGATGGGACCTAATTAGTTTTTTGGAGTTGCCAAACAGACATCACAATTCTTGGTGATAACACCTGGTTTCAAACACTTAAAGCAAACTACTCCAGAAATTGTACTGCAATTTTTATAAGTATGACCATCTTTTTTACACTTTAAACAAACTAAATTAGTAGAAACTGCATTAGATTTAACAGAAGGTTTTTCTGATTTTACCTTGGGTTTCCTATCAACAAGAACCTCCAGTTCTCTAGATAAATCCAAAAATTGTTCAATAGAATCAATACGTTTTCCAAATAAGAAAGGTGAGTAAAGTGGTAGCATGTTATGTTTGATAATATTAATCAAAACTGGGTCAAACAACGGTAAAGAAAGTCTACTAGCCATGTCCAAAATTTCAGTGATATAATCTGGAAGAGTTTCAGAAGATTGTTGCTTCCTAGTCCGCAACTCATATTCCAAAAAGTAATCATAATCCGGTTTATCAAAACGCTTTAATAATGCAAGTTTAAGTTCACGCCAAGAGTTAATGCGAATTCTAACTGTGCGAAACCATTTAGTCGCAATGCCACTAAGCAAATCCGAAAAAGAACCAACCAGTACATATTCATCAAAATTCTTATACAAAAAGTATTCCTCAACTTGAGTTATGAATTCACGCACACATGTTTTTCCATCAAAATTAATTTTACCCCTTTTCAAGTCAGGTAACCTAGTTGAAGACGGTATATTCTTTTTAATATGTTCATAAACATCAGCATTCAAAGAATTAAAAGAAGGCAAAGCATTAACCGCAAAAGCAGAGGAAGAATGAGCAATTCTATCATTATGTTCAAATGGATTTTGAACTTCTGTCAAATTAACAATCTCAGGTGCCGCAGGATTTTCAACAAATGGTGAAACATTAACAGGATCATGACTGTCCTTCAACGCAGGAAGTGGAGGAAACTGAACTGCTTTATCCATTGCAAAGGCAATATTTTAAATTTATAGAGTAATAAAGTTAAGTAATTATTATTGTGAACTAATGAAGATTTTTAAAGTTAATTTCACTTATTGAAACACTAGTAGGTGCAGTATTGACTCACAAAGAAATCTTACTTACTTAAAACAGCTATTTAGTTATTTTAATTTACTTAATTAAAACATTAAAAGTATTTATTTACTATTTAACTTTAACTATTATCAAATTTTAGGTTAACTAAGATAACAATGACGGTTTACACAATGTAGTAGTGGATTTTGGAAGATTTAAACAATGCTGAAACAGACACATAGAAAAATAACAGTACAATACAGTGTTAATACTGTTTACAACTAAATATATAAGTTATACATAAGTTGTAGTTCAAAGGTTAGGGTTACAATTCAAAAAGTATGTTTGAAAACTGTACTACAATAATAAACAGTGCATTAATTAACCAATAATAAAATGACCAAGAAAACCTAATAAAAATTGTTTCAAGTCCCTGTTCGTCGGGGCCAATTGCCATGTGGGTATGTGATTTTCCACTATGTGTGCTACAAAATTTAAAATTTCACTTGTGTTAAACAAAATTAGGTTATTGAACGCCAAAATAATAATATAAAAAAAGAACCTCGGGCGCCAGGCGTCAATAAATAAATTAACACAGTAATTACCTGGATAGAAGTCAGCGGCAAAAATGGCTTTTAATCTTAGGGAAGGTGACAACAGAGAGAATTCAAACTACAACATTTTAGATTATTTCTCCTGTATATTCAACAATTATTTAGGTTACTTATTTATAAGTTTGGTCTATTGGTTAGGTTAATAATTTAGTTCAATAATTTTGTTCAATAATGCACCGTAGCACGTGTTGTGAGGTGAAAAGAAAAAGGTTTTAATTACATACCCTGTTATTGTATGCTAATTATAATAAGGAAAAAATAAACCAAATCTTCCTGTAAGAAACATCCGTCTGGAATTGTCCACTTTCCAAGTTAGGGGCTGCTTCCAAACTTCAAATTTAAATTAACCATAAAAAATAAAAAACGCCGGAATTACAGCTGGAAAAAAAGAATCTCACGTTAGGGAATGCGAACTTCAAATCTAGAACACCACGGAGCTGTTCAATAGAAGACAATCAAATAACTTACCGCTTTTTAACAAAGGAAAAAAATGATGTTAGACACATGGCCTATATAATCATTTTATATTCATGATTCCACCGAAATCATTTCTGGAACGTAATGTCCAGGTTAAATTAGGGCTCCAGCCGCCAGGATTATGCGAACTGGGCACCAACAATCCATGATATTCATGGATGCATAAATATCGCAAAGAAGCGATGTGACTTCGAGACCGGCCAGTCGAAAAAGTGACCTGTCAAACTTTGACGTTTCCTGTCACCACCGATAAAAAATCACAGTGTTGCAACTAAAATAACGTACTAAGACGCAATTTAGGAATTTTGATGTTGCCAGAAGCGAATTTTGACTTCAACTCCAACAAATATGTCCAAAAAATGGCAATAAAACGAAATAAATATTGTACATGTGACGTTTACAAAGGAAATACGTTACAAGCTCAGCTCAGATCAGCTAAGCTCAGCTCAGCTCAGCTCAGCTCAGCTTAGCTTAGCTCAGCTCAACTCAACTCTTTAGCAATAACAACAATTGGACGTAGTTATGCTACAATGTTCCAATCCACAAGATGGTCAAAATTGAGTTTTTGAGCCCAAGCTAGGTATTTTGGATCGTCCTATCTAGTGCTGAAGACACTGACTCTCTTACGACAATAACTACTGAAATAATTAAGCGGTCTAAATGATAAAACGAACCAAAAGATCGAATTATAATCTTATAAAGTGACATTACATTTGGATCGTACTGTTTTAATTCGTTTTGGACTGAATGCAATAAAAATAAGGATCCAATCATCTTGAAACGTTTTAAAAATAACTAATTTTAATCTTAAAAAGTGACATTCCATTTGGATCGTACTATTTTATTTCGTTTTGGACTGAATAACATAAAAATAATGATCCAATCAACTTGGAACGTTTTAAAAATAACAATTTTAAATCTTAAAAAGTGACAATTCATTTGGATCGTACTGTTTTAATTCGTTTTGGACTGAATAACATAAAAATAATGATCCATTCATCTTGTTATATTATTTTTTTTTATTTCTTTTTAATAACTATTTCTTCAAAACATTCCATGTACTTACTTTATAATGTGTACGATAATTCATAATGGTAAAAGTAAACCTCAGTCTACCTGTGACCACGAACGCTGTAAAGTGTTCGAAACGTCAGGTTAAATAAAATGTTAATAAATCGCCAAATAATCCGTAAAAGTAGTTTCATTCAAATGTATCGTGTTCGCGTAAATAAAAAAGAATAATAAAAGTAAACGATTTAAAACGTGTATACTGGTAGGAACATACAGTTATCTAATCATTAAACGATCCATCACTTTTGTATTTTTTATAATAAGGCCTTGTCTAAAATAATAATTATACAACTAGGTAGCGAAATATTGTGGCCACTTGAAAAAAAATTATGCGTTAAGGAGTCTGGAACGTTATCACTAAAATAATAAAGCTAAACAATAAAACGTTCCATTGTCATTTGAAACGTTTTTAACCGACTTTCGAAAAAGGAGGAGGTTCTATGTTCGACTGTATGTATGTTTTTTTTTTTTTTATGTATGTCCGCGCATTTCTCCGTCAGTTGTGGACCGATTTTCAAAATTCTTTTTTTATCCGAAAGAATATACTCCCGAGATGGTCCCATATAAATTATGTCGAAATTGCTTTAGCGCTTTTTGAGAAACTGAACAAAAACGAAAAATACGCATATCTTGATGACGTTTTTGTGTTCTCCAAATGTTTAAATTCCACGTTCCATGTTATTGGGGATTTTAGTTCTGGGGTATGACAGCTAAAAAGCGAAAAATAAAAAACTTTTTTACAAAAAAAACAACCGACTTCCAAAAAAACAATACACTAAATATTTAAAAATAACTTTAATTTCGGAAGTCGGTGTCAAATATCGAAGAAATAAAATACAAACACCGACTTCCGAAATTAAAGTTATTTTTAAATTTTTAGAGTATTGTTTTTTTGGAAGTCGGTTGTTTTTATTGTAAAAAAGTTTTTTTATGAATAATCATTACACGGCTTGCAGTGTGACCCTTATCTTCCTGATTTGTAAATAAAGAAAATTATCAATGTTTCAAATTACATGAATGTAACTTACGACTATTGGAAACAAATTAGATTAGAGGAACCGAAAAAACGAAGCTACACCATGACTTCTGTCCCTGTTACAAAAAAAAAGCATAAACAATTTCATCGCACCTATAAATTTAACGATATCAAAGTCTGTCGCGATATGTTCCTGCACACTCTACAAATTACAACACAAAAAGTTACCATAGCAATAAAAAACTTTTTTATAAAAATAACAACCGACTTTCAAAAAAAATACACTAAAAATTAAAAAATAACTTTTATTTCGGAAGTCGGTGTCAAATAACGAAGAAGTAAAATACAAACACCGACTTCCGAAATAAAAGTTATTTTTTAATTTTTAGTGTATTTTTTTTGAAAGTCGGTTGTTTTTTTTTTAAAGTTTTTTATTATGAAAACGTCCCTTGATGAGGATTATAACGAACTTAACATTAAAAAAACGACAAAAGGAGAGATTTCGACTATACATAGATCTGATCTGAAACAGTTATGGCCTAACGGGAAACCCATTGCTCCAGCTAAATTGGCTGATTTACGATCTATTTACAAGTTTATTCCAGCAGATTGCCTTAGTTTTTATAAAACATTGAAAGCGTCTAATGACGCCATTGACGATGTCGATGGATTTGGTAAGGAGCTGGATTTCGATCTGGCTGATGAATAAATTGTGATAATTTTCCATGCTTTGATACAATGTATTTCTTATTAAATATTTTTTTAATAATGTTGTTTCATTGTTAGACTTATGTTTTAGAAAAAATATATATTAACTACCAAAATATAGCAATTTTCA
The DNA here is from genome assembly GCA_951329385.1 of Polia nebulosa. Classification (NCBI taxonomy): domain Eukaryota; kingdom Metazoa; phylum Arthropoda; class Insecta; order Lepidoptera; family Noctuidae; genus Polia; species Polia nebulosa. The sequence continues at coordinate 9,275,025 of OX589615.1, forward strand.
GATATTGGATCGTTTTTGCAAATTAAGTTAAAAGCTACTTCCATACAAAAAGCCTTTTTTCAAAAACGTTCCAAGTGCATTTTTTTCATAATTTGTATGAGAAACATTAATAAATTTTAATGACAAGTATATAATAAAATAATGTTTATTTATTTAGTTGAAGTGATACATACTACTTAGTTGTACTCGCTACCAAAAAAAAGCGTACCACAAAATTACAAAAACGCGATTTACTCAGTTCGACCTGCGTGTGGATTGGAACGTTGTAGCATAACTACATCCAATTATAACAAATAATGTTTGATAATGCTTGATCTGCTTGCAAACTTTGTACCTACCCACCAAAAATACAAGAAGTTTTTATTAGATTGTTTTTCCAACACAATCTTTTTGGATGGACAGCCTCATTAGTGTCGTGACAACTTTTCGTAAGAATTTTTTCCGTCTAGCCCCCTTTCACAACGCGCGATGAGGAACTTCGTTCCAATAAGAAAAGAGGAGGGAAGAGGCAATTAAATTTGCAACACACTTACTCAAAACCTACTCCAATCCTTCGATCCCAGTTAGGGCCTCGGGTCACGGGATTGTTGGAAAGAGTCACTTGACCTTTTTTTTTTTTTCTGGATAGCAAAGGGCAATTGATAGAACAAGGGTGGGTTTTAGACAGTAAGAGTCTGAGATGCACTCTCACTCCATCCAGAGTGGGAGAAATCATCTGATGCTTTCCCATCCTTAAAAAAATAACTCTTGGGCTTGAAATACACTATTGAGCTGATATTTTGCATGCACGTTTGGGTTTGGATGACAATGTAAGGTTAGCTAAGTGGCATCATTCTAACTCCATTATGGTGGCGGCCAATGACTTTTTTTAACCCCTTCTGATGTGGGTATCATCATGCCTAGGGGTAGCGGATAAATTCGTACAGATACCGGCACGGTTCTTGAGCGCTCGGCGGAAGAGTGGGGATCGCTTTGCGCATCGTACACTTATGACAATTAAAACGCACACCCGTTTATTATTTATTTTTTATAAGTTACCTACGTAATTTCTTACTGGTTCTATGGTTGAAAGAAACAGATGTGTTCGTAGCCTCCGCTGTTCTTTTTTGAACTTGTTTTAATTTCTGACTCCTTCTTCAATCTCCTTTTTCATAAAACAGTTTACATGGTAAATCAGTTTTCTGGCTTGTCTATTTAAAACAGTGTTTTACCTTGGCATCTTATACCTAAAAAGAATACTATGTCACATAGGACCAACGCAGCTTTCAACTGGTGAAAGAATTTTTGAAATCGGTCCAGTATATTTGGAGCCTATTGAATACAAACAAACAAACAATCAAATCTTTCCTCTGTATAATATTAGGGTAGATAAAAACTTTATTTATAGTACATTTCGATACAAGTACAAATAAAATAATTGAATCAAAAATAGTTTTGCTATAATTACAAACTGACATTAATTATTTTTTTCCCCGCTTTGCTTTCGATAAATCATCATTCTCCTGCCCTTATCCCAATTTATTTGGGGTCGGCGCAACATGTCTTTTTCTTCCATACTCCTCTATTAGTCGTCATCTCTGTAGTCACCCCCTTTTTATCCATATCCTCTTTCACACAGTCCAACCATCGTTTCTTTGGCCTTCCCCTACTCTTATAGCCATCCACATCCATACACAAGACTTTCCTCACGACATTTTCTTCATTCCTCCGCATCACATGCCCATACCACGACAACCGATTTCCACACAATTTTTCAGTCAGCGGTGCCACTTTCAGACTTCCTCTTATATACTCATTCCTAATCCTATCCATGCGCGTAACACCACACATCGCTCTTAGCATTCTCATCTCAGCTACATGCAATTGCTTTTCATTCATCCCTTTTGTGGCCCAACATTCTGAACCATACAAGACAGCAGGTCTGACCATTGTTTTATAAATCTTCCCCTTAAGTTTTAGGGGCATGCGGGAGTCACAGATAGTCCCGGTGACCTGCCGCCATTTCATCCATCCAGTGTTAATTCTGTGCTTAACAGTCCGATCTATTTCGCCATCGCTTTGCACGAGTGAACCGAGATACCGAAAATCGGAGCAGACTGGGAGAAGCGCGCCATCTAGCACTACAGCTTCAGAACTGGAGAGACCGCCGAAATCGCAGAACATGTATTCAGTTTTGGTTCTGCTGATTTTCAAGCCAACTTTCTCCAGCTTCTGTTGCCACTTCTCCAATCTGCTCTGGATCTCAGGTCCATCTTCACCGACCAGAACAATGTCGTCGGCAAACAGCATGCACCAGGGTGCCTCTTCCTGTATTTCCGACGTAAGAGCGTCCATAATCAACAGGAAGAGGTAAGGACTTAAAGCCGACCCTTGATGCAAGCCTACAGCCACACTGAACTCATCGGTGTTGCCAGCAGCCGACCGGACGTAGGTACTAGATTTTCTGTACATAGCACGAATCAACTCAACATACTTCCCAGGCAAACCTTTCTCTTTCAAGGCCCACCACAACACATCCCGAGGTACCCTATCATACGCTTTCTCAAGATCAATGAACACCATGTGCAAGTTCTTGTGCACACGTCTGTACTTCTTGCACAATTGACGGAGAGCGAAGGTGGCGTCCATTGTCCCTCGACCTGGCATAAACCCAAACTGGTTCGGGGTAATCTCACTCTCCTCTCGCAATCTTTTCTCTATCACTTTCTCCCATACTTTCATAGTATGTGACATGAGCTTTATCCCTCGATAGTTGTTGCAGTCCTGTACATCCCCTTTATTCTTGAAGATGGGCACTAGCGAACTATTGCACCATTCTTGTGGGATCACTTCTTCATACAACAACTTATTGAAGAATAAAGTCAGCCACATACACCCATCCTCTTTTAAACACTTCCATACTTCTACTGGTATGTCATCAGGGCCCATGGCCTTTCCATTTTTCATACATTGAACTGCCTTTCTTACTTCATCCATGCTAATTTCTCTCACCAAACCCATATTTACTTGTACCTCTTTGAGCACACCATTCCATTCATTCTCTTCGTTCATCAACTTTTCAAAATAAACCTTCCATCGCTCTTTTATTTCGTCATCTTTCGACAAGACTTTACCGAGTTCATCCTTCATACATTTTATGTGCATTATATCCCTCGTTCTCCTTTCTCTTAATTTTGTAATCCGGTAGAGCTCCTTCTGGCCTCTAGGGCTGTCCAATAAATCATATAACTTTTCCTGCGCCTTAGCCCTGGAAACTGCAACCGCCTTTTTTGCCTTCCTCTTCCATTCTTTATAAATTTTCTTTTTCTCTTCTTTCAAATTATCATTTCCGGTTTCTACATTCTGCCATACTTTAAACGAAATTTTCTTTTCTTTTAGCATCTTTTGCACATCTTCATTCCACCACCATGTATCCTTTTCTATCATGCCTTTACCTTGCGATTCTCCAAACACATCTTTTGCTACTCGCCTTATACAATCCGCCATCTCTTTCCAACATTCATCCACAGATTTTCCTTCCATATCCTTCATGTCTAACATTTTATCTACCACTTGACTCTTAAACATACTTGCACACTCCTCATTTTCTATCATACGCCATCTGATTTTGGGTGGGGGCCGTTCTTTGTTCCTACTGGACGAGGCACTGACTGTTACGTCCATCATTATGAGCCTGTGTTGAGAGACTAAGCCTTCGCCTGGCAACACTTTACAGTTTTTGACTGTTTTGAGACTGTTTCGTTTCACCAAGAAAAAGTCAATTTGGGTCGCGTGCTGGCCACTTTTGTAAGTGATCAGGTGTTCGTCTTTCTTTTTGAACCAGGTGTTAGTTATTGCCAGGTTAAAAGCCGAAGCAGCTTGCAGCAATGTCTCGCCATCAGTGTTACGGTCTCCGTACCCCCAACCACCATGCACTCTCTCATAACCGTACTTCAGACTTCCTACATGCCCATTAAAATCACCCCCCACAAACACCTCTTCACTCTCCTGTACATTCATCATCACACAATCGAAGTCCTTCCAAAACTTCTCTTTTACACTATCCTCACATCCTGATTGGGGTGCATACGCACTAATAACATTTACTATCATACTCTCCACAACCACTTTAATAGCTATCACTCTATCACTTACTCTTTTAACATCCACCACACATTATTTTAACTCACTATCCAAAACTATGCCCACACCATTCCGTTTGCCATTCCTTCCACAGTAATAAAACTTATATCCTTCTCCTAATTCTCTTGCTTTTGCACCCTTCCATTTCGTTTCTTGCAAACACGCTATATTTATCCGTCGCCTTTTTAAAACATCTGCTAACTCTCTTCCTTTTCCAGTCATAGTACCTAAATTCCAGCTCGCACACCTCAATCTTAATTCTCTCACTCTCCGAGCTTGCGTCTTACGTCGCACCCGCCCGTTCTGGTGCGACAACCCTTGTCCATTTCCCACAGGAGCCGGGTGCTGCCCCTGCGCGTCGCCTGTGGGGTACGCCCTAGCCCTATCGCACATCATATTTTTCCAGACCATGTTGCAAAAAGGTTTTGGCAGAAGTTTTATAGCTGGCCGCCTGCCTGACGCCAACCCTCCTTGGGAATGCTGTTTGTTGTGGTGGTTTACCCGCCACCGCACGGGTGGCCCATGGTGCTATAGTAGTATGCACTAGGTCTGAAGCTCCCTTAGTCGCCTCTTACGACACCCACGGGAAGTAATGGGATGGTACTATTCTTTTACGTCCGACACCATACGGTACTGTATTTGCTTTCGATAAATATCACCTTTTATTATAATTACAAAGGTCTAATTAATCAAAAAAATCACATAAAATATTCGAGCTCTACCTTACCAGATAAATTAAAATGATGCAGTTTAAAAATTGGTGTCAATTAAATTGGCCGGAATTGTACTCGTCGTCGTGAGGTACGTACAACAAGAGTATAGAACAAATCCCGAGTGACGGCTATGACGCGATGCGCTACGGTCCAATCACGGCACTTTCGCCGCCCCACGCCTCACTTCATACCACCAAAGGGACCCAATAACTCACTTTTGCGCAGGTGAAGGTCAGCGCTCAAGAATCGTGCCGATGATTGTAACAGAGTTACCATGGAACACGGGTGGGTTTAGTCAGTAAGAGTCTGACACGCCCTCCCGCTCCACACAGAGCGATAGATGTCATTGGATGATTTTCCGTACCAGCCAAAAAAAAAAAATGTGGGTATCATGTGAGCAGTGGGTGGCCCAGTGTTTGTATAACCCAGTGTGGTTCAACCCAGGCTACTTACTTTGTGTAAATTATTTTATCACCATTGTTCTAAAAATGGTGAAGGAAAAGGGCATGTCCTAGAATTAAGTCTCGAAGACATGTGACATCCATCAACCTGCGCTGGGCCTGTGTGGTGGAATTGGTGGATTACGGCCCAATGAGGGAATGGGCCGTAATCCTGGAGAGGGGGTCCAACGCCCAGCAGTGGGAAACTGGGAACATTATAAGACTGATTATGCTGATGTATTGCTACGGGTATCAGTATCGGTATCAAAGTCTTTGTTGAGAGGAATACGACAAAAAGCTTGTTTTTAGGGTTCCGTACCCAAAGGGTCCAAACGGAGACCTATTGTTGTCACTCACGTGTCCGTTTGTCTGTCAGTCTCTGTCTGTCCGTCGTCTGTCACAAAATTTTGTTACGAAGAAAACTTCCCCTTGACCTATGAACTTGAAAGGTGATAATGTTTATTATTACCTTACTAACAAATACTAATATTTGGTACGGAACCCTTAAGGCGCAGTTATACGACTTTTAATGGTTTTTAATTGAACATCACGTCTAAACGACTAGTCTTATTTCCTTGAAAAAAATAAGTTACTCTAGACAATTTCTGTCGTAATTTGATCTGAGAATATTTGAAATAATATTTTTATAACATAGTGTAATTCATTTGTAATGTTATGTCTAACGCGGATAAAAAATTGAGAATAACGCAAAAACTATAAAGCGTATTTTTATGAAACCTTCACCATTTCAAAGATCATTTAATTATTTATAATATAGTCTAAGTGTTTTAGTTTAATACCTGTTGTTTTATGTGTAATAAATTAATGATGCGTCTAATTTCGGACAGCGCTCCTTGTTGAGCGAGTCCTATTATTGGGTGGACAAACGACGCGTTGCGAGCACGCAAGCTAACCACTCAAGGTCATTGGCAGTTAATAGCGCCTTAATGTGCGAAATCCGACAAGCACTTGTTGTTTAAGGGCCTTCTCGCGGTCCAGTGGCACCCTCATTGAATAAAAAATCGTAGCATAGCACAGAAAATAAATATTAAAAAATCCAAAAACGGCCGCTTCTGACACTTTTGCCTACTACTTTGGATACGAAACATTTTGAGACCTGTTTTAACAACGTAAAAATTCTTTATCCTCTTTGTAACAAATGTGAAGTTGGATTTTTTAATATTTATTTTCTGTGATAAGCTACGATTTTTTATTCAATGAGGGTGCCACTGGACCGCGAGAGGGGCCTTAATATTTAAAAATGATTTTATTACAGAATGGCTAGCCCAAACCTTACTTTTCAAGCCTGTTGGTCTGTTTGAGATAATATCTTCAAAACGTACCAGTGAGGACTGGTTGAAAGCCATAGCAGACTCTTTTAAGATTTTGGCTAAAATCGTTGAGAAGTGCTGGGATGTTGTCGAGAATTATTATAACAATGTTATTGAGGTAAGTGTTTAGTTTAAATAAAATAAAAATGTGTTTTATAGTTTTTAAAACTACAGAGAATGTTATTAATTAATACACTTTTATTAGTATCACTTGTAACATGTAAACAGATCTTAGAAGTTAAATTTGACCCACTTCCCGGTTACCGATTAAGCTGAAATTTTGCTTAATTATGTTTAGTATGGATGACAATTGACAATGCATAATAATAATAATAATAACGTTTATTGTGTCCAAAAGTTATAAACAAACAATTTTGGGTTTGGAGTCTTCATTTAAGCATATAATGCCTGTATTAAAAGACTCCGCTCCTTCACAACAGTAGGTACTTACTTAAAACACAACAAAAACAGTACATGGGAGAAGTAAAACAAAATAAGTATAATTATGTGAACGTGTGTGTTCGTGTGCATGAGTGTGTATGTGTTGTTGAGTGTACATGAGTGTTATGGATGTGCGGTTGTAAGTGTAAGAGTGTGTGAATGTACGTGTAGGTTAGGGAGAGTCTCTCTGTGTGTGTGAGTAGGTCGTGTACTTGAATTAAGTTACGTTTTGTAGGAGAGCTTCAGTATTTTCATATGACAGTGGTTTTATCCAGTCAATCAACATTTCTTTACATATATAATAAGATTTTGGATATACGAAAATTTCTTTATTTATTTTGTTATATAATTGAGCTGATCGTTTACTAAATTGCATAGATCCGAATTTGAAATGCATGGTTTGCTAAGTGATGTCATTTTAAATCCAATATGGCGACTCCCAAATAGATGGCGGATTAGTATTTTTACTAATCCGCTATATAAAAAATACGTCGTTTTATTTATACGTCACTCAAAAGCGTGCTTTTAATAAAAAAAATTAAAACTAAAATATTTTTATTTTTAGGAAGGGATGAATGAAAAGTATTTACATGCAGCTGAGAAGTGATAAATGATAAATGATAAATGATGTTTATTCAGTAAATAGGTTACAAGGAACACTTTTACACGTCAATGGTTTTTGTCGGTTTAAGCTAGATGAGGCCGGTGTTTCCTAGCTGACTACCCTGAGAAGAAGCACCGAAACAAACTCAGAGGTCAAAGTCTCTTTTAAGAATAAAATGCTAAGAAGAGAATGCTAAGAGCGATGTGTGGTGTTATGCGCATGGATAGAATTATGAATGACTATATGTATATATACATATATATATAAGAGGAAGTCTGAAAGTGGCACCGCTGACTGAAAAGTTGTGTGGAAATCCTTTGTCGTGGTATGGGCATGTGATGCGGAGGAATGAAGAAAATGTCGTGAGGAAAGTCTTGAGTATGGATGTGAATGGCTATAAGAGTAGGGAAAGGCCAAAGAAACGATGGTTGGACTGTGTGAAAGAGGATATGGGTAAAAAGGGGGTGACTACAGGGATGACGACTAATAGAGGAGTATGGAAGAAAAAGACGTGCTGCGCCGACCCCACATAAATTGGGATAAGGGCAGGAGAATGATGAATATTTTTTTATATTAATGTTATTTTCCAGTTATGCATGTTGCCTTTCGACCCTCAAACTCGGAAGGACGCCCTTCTCTGTCTAATCAGCGTGGCTAAGCAGCCATCCGCTGATCTCAGTGAACAGGTGGTAAGCAGGCATATCAATGCTTTAGAAGAGGCGAAGACTTGCAAGGCCCCGAGGGCATTGCTTGTTGGTGAGTAGTGAACTCTATGTTCTACTTGATAAAGATCAACTTTTATTGCAAGCGAAGTTTATTTACGACCTGTTTATTACAAAGCTGAACCGACAGACGTCGTTCTGTCTCCCATCTCTATGATTGACAGCTAACTCTTATATTGACAGTCAGAACAGTTTGAATGTAATAAAGAAAAATGTGGATTTTACGATTTTCCGTGATAATAATTTAAAAACTCCAATTTTTCTCTTCATAAGAACCTTCTTGAGACTTTAACGAATATATTAAAAAAAACGTTCATCCAAATTGGTCCAGCCGATCTCGAGTTGTGAGCTTAGCAACACATTTAGCCATTAATCTATATTCATATAAAACAAAAAAATTGTTTCTACCTATGTCCGTTATGTTATAGACTTTGAACTTTTGTAGGGTCTTCAGAGAACGCCCCCGAGGGTTTGTGGCCCAAAAAAACCTATATAAAAAAAATAACACTTTTTTTCTTAACGTGGCATTGCAACGCATGCTGGGTGCAGCTAGTTAGTGCTGCATTGCTTGTTAGTTAATGTTTAACTCAATGTCTTACTCGATAAAGTTAAAATTCCTTTGCCAACAAAATTTATTTAGGACCTTTATATTACAATTCTGGGAAGTGGAAATTATGTTTTTCTTACTCCTCCGCTGTCGTTTCTGATTAATTTCGTTGCGGGACCCAAGACAGTTTAATCGTTTCTCTGGGACTCGTCGAGCTTCGCCTCGGCGTTTCATCTGGTGGTCGCCACTGTTGATTCTGGCTTACAGAAGTTACAGTGGTTTGGGAATAGTATGGCGGACTTGTCCCAAATATTACAATTTTGTCTTTTTTACACACATCGAGAAGACACATCTGTGGAACGACTTGTAGTTCAGGGCAAAGTTAAAGGCAGAAGAGCGCGCGGCAGGTCACCAATGTATTGGACCGCCTAAATTAAATCTATACTCTATTGTCCACTCCTTGAATGTACGAGAAGAGCTACAGTAAGGGAGGAATGGCGTCGGGTTGTGAAGCTTACCACCCACCCCTTTTTTATTTTATATATATTTTTTTTTTTTGACGACCACTCTGCCAAGAAGAAGAAGATATTACAACTGGATTACGTTTCAATTCGGATGTTTATATATTATTTTTTATGTATGTTCGGGCATAACTTCGTCATATACAGGGTGTAACGGAAAGGTGTGGTCATATTTTAAGACCTGCATCTGCCCATCGATATGAACAACTTTATTCAAGATTAAGTGAGAAAATTCTCAAAAAAAAATTTTACCCCCATACAAATATTGATCAGCTGATGATCACTTTGTATGCAAAGTCCAATTTTTTTTTTAGGATTTTTTTATAGAGCAAGTTGTTCACTTCCATGGGCAGAACCGGTTCCTAAAATATGACCACACCTTTCCGTTTCTTTTCCTTTCCGGATTTGCAAAATTCTTTTTTTGTTCGAAAGGGGTTTATTCCGAAATGGTCCCATTTAAATTTGATATAGATCTGATGAAGAGTTTTGGAGACAAACAACGGAACTCTTAAAAAAATAACAGCAAATCAACCTCGATTGCTGCTATCGCATAAATATGCATTGTTAACACAATTTAAGACGCAGTTATACGACTTTTAATGATTTTTAATTGAACATCACGTCTAAGCGACTTGTCTTATTTCTTTGAAAAAAATATATGTCACTCTTGATTATTTCCTTCGTAATTTGATCTCAGAATATTTGAAATTATATTTTATAACTTTGTGTAATTAATTTGTAAAGTTATGTCTAACGCGGATAAAAATTGAGAATCACGCAAAAACTATAAAGCGTATTTTTATGAAACCTTCACCATTTTAAACATCATTTAATTATTTATAATTTAGTCTCAGTGTTTTAGTTTAATACTTGTTGTTTTATGTGTAATAAATTAATAACGCGTTTAATTTTGGACAGCGCTCCTTGATGAGCAAGTCCTATTACTGGGTGGACATACGACGCGTTACGTAAGCTGAGCGCAGAACCCGCAAGCTAAGCACTCAAGGTCGTTGGTAGCTAATAGCGCCTTAATGGGAAATCACAACTAAAAAGTGAAAAGTAAAAACTTTTTTACAAAAAAAAATAGAACCGACTTCCAAAAAAAAAACAAAAAAGTGCATAATAACATTAATTTCGCAAGTCGGTGTCAAAAAACGAAGAAACACCGACTGCCGAAATTAAGTTTATTTTACAATTTTTTTTGCTTACGTTATTTCAGGTACTATCTGCAGATACCATCCAGAGTTGGTGCAGGAGCACTTCACGAGAATATGGCGAATTTATCTCAATATGCTTCAACCTAACAATAAGACGGTAAGAATTATTTTATTTTTATTGTAATTACATAGACAATGTTTTCATTAAGAACGACTTTTACTAGGGGACCAATATTGAAATCGAGTATAAAAAGTCAGTTTATCAGTACATTTTGTCGAGTTATGCAAACATAAATGTGGACGTCTAGATTTGGAAGACTAGATTTGGTATCTATAGTCAATTGATAATAGGAATAAAAAAATATTCAAAAATTTTTGGCTATAAAGAAATTTCTGGCACTTAAAAATATCATATAAAGTAATTTAATAGATGAACTTGTGAGATAACTGAGCATTCATTAATAACCAATTAAAATCGCGTAATGCAATTTTTCACCCAACTTTACAAAACTGAGTATTTCTCGGCAACTAAATACTGAGAACTGGACCCTTTTGGCTTGGACGCCCACAAATGTAGGCACTTGATTTTTTTACATACTAGTTTAGTTGTCAAATCTGTACAACGCCGCAACGGTGATGAGGGCGAAAAAAAAATTATTATTAAAAGTTATAATTAATATTATTCGTATACTTAAATTAGTAATATCTCGTATGTTTATTTTTAAAAGAAAACTTATAAAAAACATTTAAAAAATACCAGGGGCCCAATTCTGTAACTTTGTTAAGCAACACGGCATCGACTCTCTATCGACACACAACAGACATTATTTTGCCACTGTTGCAAATTTGGTATTCTGCAAAAACTTCGAAATTATATTGACATATAGACCACACTACCAATTTTATTATTACAATAGCCTTATTATGACGTTTCAACGGCACTACAGTGGCAAATCAATGCCCATAAATAATTTATAGAATACCAAATGTCAATGACTATTCTATTGAGACACCACTGACACACTACCGACACACTATTGACAAGTTAGTTATTTTACAGAATTGGGCCCCAGTTATTTTATTTCACCTTGTTTACTATGGTTGTTATAGGATCAAGTAGTGAATTCAGTGTTACAAGGTATAAACGGATTGTTCGAGCATTTCGGCGATGACATCGAAATAGAACAGATCAACGGGTTTTATGATACCATGTCCCGGGAATGTATTAAAATATCCAAGTGTTTAGAAGGTAAGATTGTAGCAAGTATATATTTTTTCACATCATTCTACAGGGCGTAACGGAGAACTCAGGCAGGGAAGGAACAGGGGTGGTTTTGTGTTAAAAATGTTTGTTTACGCAATTTGTGGCAATTTTGTGTATGAATTTAAACATTTGTTCTATTTTTATTTGAAGTTATACTTCTTTCAGCGCGTTATGAAAAAATGATGAGAGTGAAATTTTAAGATGCGCGCGCATCACTGTCACAAAATTCACAGGTTGAAGTTAGCTAGAACCGACACCCTGAAGTTAGCCATGGTCTATGGCTCATGAAGAATGATTGTTTTCCTTTTGTAAACGTTGTTTACTATTATTCTGATGTTTTCCTGTATTCCAGTTCTTCTATCAATCTTCAAACATCACGCCCGTCTATTCAAAGAGCGCTTGGCTAAGGACAGGGCTGTTCGCCTGTACCTGTGGCAGATTGATACCAAGAATGCTATGGACGCTTTGAGCAATATATATGAAGTTATACTGCCTGAAGTCCTGAATAAAGAGGTAAGACTTTTTTCATAGACAACCTTACGTGAAATACGAAAATTAAGGTTGATTTTCATTGTTGCGTCATAAGGTTTTCAGTCTATTTGTTACTATGGTCGTTCTATTTTTTAACCCCCCAAAAAAAAAGAACGATATTGGAGGGACAGGCGTGTAAATAGCCGTGTTACAATCTGACACCTGGATTGCGTGCCGATTCAAAATGCCTATAATTTTCTGTATAATTTTTCAATTGGGAGTGGCGGCTGACGGCGTATGGTGGTCTAACCTTAGCAGTAAAGAAAGCGGTACCTGATTTTTCCTTGTCCAGTCTCGAAGGTCTTCACAAGTGGCCACCTGTCTCGTGCAAGCTGTCACCTCCGTTTGTTCTTGAGCACAAATTTCACAGACGCGGTTTATGGATTATTATTCATTCCTGGTAAATCCCCAATGCTTACGGAATAGTACTCAGGATATTAATGTCTTGCGGGGGAGTGATGTCTTCGAATTAAGACAGACGCGTGTGCGACGGTGCATGTTGCACGACGGCACTTTTACATCTAAAGAGCATGGCCGCTGACTCACATACAAAGCCAGACGCACACACAGACCATGAAACCAACCAACTTTGAAACTGAAAAGCGGTTCTCGCCATACTAGGTATTATAAGTTTGATTGATAACTACGCAGCCTAGACTTTTGAAATAAATACAGAAAGTATTTCCTTATAGATTACAGGACAACCTATAAGAAATCTTAAAAATGTCAAGTTAAAAATATATCTCGTCCAGAACCCTTTTGTGCCCGAGTCCGATTCGCACTTGGCGTGATAATCGAAAATTGTCCCAAATAATTTCAATACCAAAATTCAAAACAATAGACCAACTTTCGATTTTATGATATTAGTATACATTAGTAAAATACTTTCCTTTTTCAGGAAATAATAAAATTCGAAGTACTTCCCCGCCTCGATTCTCCTTTGATTCTTATCAAGCACACAGCTTTGAGGATCATCATTCAAGCTAGGATGAACCAATCTATGGAGGTGCCCACTGTTTGCAGTGGTATCGAATTGGAGTTCCAGCTGAGGGCCAAGAAACTGTCTTATGAAGAAGCCAGTACTGTAAGTAACATCATCATCATCCTTTTCTTGGCACGTGCACTGTTGAAAGACGTCGATCAAAATCAAAATCAAAAGTCATTTATTCAAACTAGGCTGAGAGCCAGCAGTTTTTGAACGTCAAAGTTCTCAGCAACACATCTGTCTGTTAAGTTTGAAGAACTTGAATCTATATAATTATATGCAACAATCTTAACATATGTGTATGTCATCATTCTCCTGCCCTTATCCCAGTTTATTTGGGGTCGGCGCAACATGTCTTTTTCTTCCATACTCCTCTATTAGTCGTCATCTCTGTAGTCACCCCCTTTTTACCCATATCCTCTTTCACACAGTCCAACCATCGTTTCTTTGGCCTTCCCCTACTCTTATGGCCATCCACATCCATACATAGGACTTTCCTCACGACATTTTTTTCATTTCATTCATTTTCATGTGTATGTAACGTATGTAACACAGATATAAAGACCTTTCGCGAACCCCTTCTGTGCAACACCTATTAGGGTACATTCCTGGGGAGACTGTAAAGGGGTCTCACCTGAGCCTTGCTTTGTAATACAGCACGTGATCACTGTGTTACCGTCTTGCCTGACCTCTCGCGCCCGGCTTGGTTCAGGCCATGGTACGGAGCGAGAGGGAATGGGAAGCAGTCTCCACCTTCTGCGAAGCAGTAATGCTCGCGAAGGTGGAGGCGGGACGCGTAAGGGAATCTTCCCTTACGCGTTCAGAGCTCTGAAGAGTGGCCCTCACGGCCCCGGCCGCTACCACCGCTGGAGAGGCACTGGGCGTAGGACGTCGCGGGACGATCTGCGGCCACCGTAGATCGCCGTGTTCCACGCGCACCTCAAAGAGATTAGTGTCAGCCACCACTGACGGGGCCCATCGTGGCTGGCGCCTGCATGCCTAGGAGTAGCGGATAAATTCAGAAAATGAGTTAACGCACCCCTGGGCACTCAGGCAAGGAAGGAACAGGGGTGGGTTTTAGTCAGTAAGAGTCTGACACGCCCTCCCGCTCCTCCCAGAGCGGGAGAAGTCATTGGAACCCAACCCACAAAAAAAAAAACATCTTTCCTGGGGTCACTCGATGAAACCCAGTTACAGAGAAACGCGAGTGTGATAATGAAATACATCTAAGCCCATTTAAAGGCATGATATTATGTTTACCAGGTCTCATGGTGCATAGGATCCAGTGTTTCCAATAGCGAGACGATGTTACTGACCGCTATAATGTTCTACGAAAATTTACCGACTTCGAAGAAGAAGGATATTGTGGTTAACGGCGTTTTGAAGGCTACTGATGATGTTAGGAAGGTAAGTTAGTGTTTTTTTTAAGATGGCAGAACGTTTTTGCTAGCCTACATGGTGTCCCACTGCTAGGCAAAGGCCTTCTCTCTCTCCCTCCAAACCTCTCTGTCTTGGGCGATTTCTGGCCAACTTTGCCCCGCAAATATGATAAGATTATCACACCATCTTCGCCGCGGTCGACCTCGACGGCGTCATCCTCCCTCTGGCGTCCAATTAGTGACGATCTTTGCTCACTTGTCTGTGTGCATTCTTGCGAGGTGGCCAGCCCTCTGCCACTTCGGCCTGGCTGTTTTTTCCCCGACATCTGCTAGTTGTTATGGAGGGCAGGGTGGTGTTTCTAGCGTAGGGATTAGCAAAAGAAAAAACCCAGCCCAGTGCGTGCCGGACAAGGCCGGGAGAATAGAACTCATAAAATTGTACTTTTCAGAATGTCACGACCTTTATCCCAAACGAGGTGGTCAGAAACTCTCAAAAAATAATCGCTTTGGTGTTCCAAACATTGAACTTCAGTGCAATGAAGTTGGTTTTTAAAACTCCATCTTTGGTTACCGTCGTCCTATGAGGGCCCGCTTTTAAACCGTGAACTCAATCTGTTCTCAAACAAATGTTCATAGTAATAATCATAAAGTCCCTTCTAAGTCCACATGTTATAACGGGCGACTACGAAACCCTACGGTTTTTATCTGCGTGCGTTAGCTTGGAACGCTTGGTGTCAGAAAATATTTACGCAGACAGAACGAATTTGCACCTGCGTGTAGATACACACATGTGCAAAATCAACCTGCCTTGTTGAGATAAAACAACTATACACCTCTGCCCAACCTTTAGAGGAACTCAGGCGTAATGTTATGTTAATTTTTAACACGCTTTTATTCAGCTACATAGCATTTTAGCATTTTAATTTCAGCATTTTATTAGCTTTACATAGTAAGTTATTTACAGCTTCACCTGTAAATAACTTACTATGTAAAAAAATCTTGGAAGTGAAATCTGACCCACTACCCGGTTTCCGATTGAGCTGAAATGTTGCATACATGTTTAGTCTGGATGACAATGCATGGTTAACTAAGTGAACCCTTTCTAAATCCAATATGGCGGACTCCCAAAGATGGCGTTCTAATAATTTTTTATGCATTCCCATAATATGGGTATCAAAATAATGACGTCACTCAAAAGTGTATTTTTAGTTTTTTTAAACTAATATTATTTTTCATTTCATTTTCAGGCAGCCCTAGTACTATTACTAAAACTCTGTCTACAAGATAACCTAGACAAATATATAGACATTTGGAGAGCCCTATTAGACAATACTACTGGGTCAGACTTGCGTAAAGCTGTGGTCATCTTTGAGGATGCTCTCCATCATATCCTGGAAGTTTTAGCGTCTTTTACTGGAGATTCGGAAAAGGTACGGTGTTTTAGTATGAAAAGCTTATTATGTCATTGTCGTCCCAGGAGTGATTGAAGAAGTCACCGCGGCCCTGGCGTAGATAAATGAAGTAACACGGCTGGGTTTTAGTCAATAAAAGTCTGACATGAAGAGCGGGAGAAGTTATTTAATCCAGCCTGTAAAAAAAAGTCATTTGTCAGATGAAATGCCTAAAAATATCAATTTCATTTGATTTATTTCATAACCGTTCTTTGCAGGATTTGATTTTTTTTTAGGTTTCCGTACTCGAAGGTTCCAAACGGAGCCCTATAGCTTTCAGTCACGTGTCCGTCTGTCTGTCTGTCAGTCGTTTGTCACACAGGTTTTAAAGCCAAGCTACAGTCTTAAAATTTTCACAGTATAAGCATCTTGGTGACCCAAAGCCATAAATAGTCAAAAATACATTTGGTACGGGGTTCTAAATATGCAAAGGCCGAAACGTACTTGGCTGATTTTTATTTTGAAGTAGTGAAAAACCAAATGCTTACCAAATGTTTCAGTTTTATTTTCCTCTGAAATCGCTAAGACATTTCAAAAGTTTTCAATATGTATACGATTTTCGCCCTGAAGTCCGATCTCAAATAATTACCCTGTATTTTTATCAAAACTGTCTGAAATAATACACAGTAGGGTAGATGAATAAAAAATTATATTTAGTTCGTCAGTTAGATTACCAAAATCAATTGTACACGTATTTTTCTTTTGTCACGTAAACAAAAAACCAGCTAAGTGCGAGTCGCACTCGCGCACGAAGGGTTCCGTACCATTATCTATAAAAACGGCAAAAAAATTACTTTTATTTTATTCTGTTTTTTTAGTATTTGTTGTTATAGCGGCAACAGAAATACATCATCAGTGAAAATTTCAACTGTCCAACTGTCACGGTTCATGAGATACAGCCTGGTGACAGACGGACAGACAGACAGACGGATGGACAGCGGAGTCTTAGTAATAGGGTCTCGTTTTACCCTTTGGGTACGGAACCCTAAAAATGAGGACGATACAAGGCGTTAAAATTTCACGTAACGCCACCTACGTAAAAAAATGTTCCACTTTTTATCTACAAGTGACGTAACTAGCCCCCCACTTCTGAACTTTGATGCGTTTTATTTTTGTATTTTTTATTGATTTGGTAAAGCAAAAATACGGACTAAATAGAATTGTAATTTTTGAACCGAGAAATCATTCCTATTTCAGTTACAATAACAAGATATAGAAACTCGGTGGAGCTCGTGGCTAAAGTAATAACAGCCGCACGGGTCGATCCATCAGGTTAAGCTACGCTTGCCATGGATGGGTGACCATCTTTACATATCGAGACTCCTCCGTGCCTCAGAAAGCACGTTAAGCCGTTGGTCCCGGCTGTCAATCCTTGATTTTTGACAGTCGTTACGGGTCGCCAGAAGCCCGAAAGTCTGACATCCAATCTTACCAAGGGGTATCGTATTACCCAGTAATGGCTGACCTGTCAGACAACAGACACAAAAGAAAATCTATTGTTCGTGGTCACATATGACCTATGTGACAGATGAGTTATTATTTGGGTTGTGGAGGTCAGATAGGCAGTCGCTTCATGTAAAATACTGGTATTCAGCTGCGTCCGGTTAGACTGGAAGCCGACCCCAAGATAGTTGAAGAAAGTTGCGGGCAGATTTTTAACAATATATAGAAACTAAAATAAATCCTACTAATATTATAAATGCGATAGTTTGGGTAGAGGGATATTTGTTACTCAATCACGCCAAAACGGCCGGATCTGTATGAAATATGTCACAGAGATAGATTGTAGTCTGGAATAGCACATAGGCTATAATTCATAATGGGGGAGGTACTAATTCGACTCGGGCGGAGCCGCTGTCAGAAGCTAGTAATACCACAGATAATATAATACTAGCGTACAGATGCCTCATCCCACACAAAGAAACGGTACCGCCGTAACTACGGGTTTTCGACAAGCAACTTTTGTTCTTCGTTCGGGCCCGTCCTCTACACCTCGCTAGATAGTGTTAGCAGCGACAGCTTGCTAGTTGAATGAATTTACATAAAGTCTTGCCAATATTTTCTCACAAATTGAGGAATTAATAGTATTTTTGGCACTTCATACTGTTTCAAAATGTTTCATATAAAAATTTTAAAGAGGCGAATGGTTTAACTTTAAAACTTCAAACAGCGCCATCTATAGGCACAAGAAATATAAATGCCTAAGGATTCGTTCCAATAAACATCTAATTTGAATAAGGAGCCAATTATTCCACAATTTAATGCTTAGGGTAGTTTATTAAATAAGAAAATACAGTTTTTACCATATTATTTTTCCAAAATATTACTGTTACACTTAACTATGAAATCGATGCTTAATACGCCATCTATTGACATTTATTTGAACTAAAGTTTGTTTGTTCGAGATGAGACCCCGTGGTAATACTAACGTTCCTTTCCACAGGCATACGAAGAAGTGAAACCCATTCTATCGCTCATGGCGACTCTGCTAAGTCTACACAAAACTGAGTTTAACACTGAGTCCTGGTGCCAATCGATCAAGCCAACAGTCATACACCTGGCTAAACTGTTCGGTGTTGATACAGTGAAGATGATCAGTGAAACTGATGAAAACGAAGTAAGTATATACATACTTCGATTCAAAGTTAATGACGTGTGTGAAGCGTAGTGTTCCGATCCGCCATTAACTTAATTCTAGCTTTGCAAGTATTCGCGTTCTTTGTTTTGGCATATTTCACATGAAATTTAAAAAAAATTTGTTTAAATATGTATGTGACACGGTCTTAAAAGTATGTCACACTAATATTATAAAGGCGAAAGTTTGTGAGTGTGTATGTTTGTTACTTTACGCTCAAACGGCTGCACTGATTTCAATGAATTTTGGTATGTAGGTAGATAGCTTATACCCTCGATTAACACATAGGCTACTTTTTATCCTGGTCTACGCGGGTGAAACCGCGGGGCACAGCTAGTTTTTCATAATTTTGAAAACAAAGTTATTTAAGAAAATCCCCCCCTTATCTCTGAAATTACTGAGCATATTGTTTTTCAATAAATACAGAATATAGCTCTTTACTTATACATTTCAGGAAAACCTTTAAGAAGTCACGGTTTAAAAAACATATTTAAAAAAGGGGAATTATAAAACGAGCGATTAAAAAAAAGCTTTGCGACTGATGATGACATACTGTATTAATAACTTGAGCGGTATGAATTTGAGAAAGCGAAAAATTAACTAAACTAACGACGAATATTGATTAATAATAAAATCCAGAACAAGCTTACAAAAAGTGGATTGTGATAAATCCATTTCATATATTAAAATTTTATCCGAGCGACTACATTACTAAGTGAGCGACTGGAAATACAGAGAGGGCAACTTCAATATTAAGATAGAATCGATTTTTCTAAGTGAGGTTATACATAACGTACTACTAAAAAGTTCACTTTGAGCAAAGTTTTGTAAGCTGCTTTATTAATGATTATTGGTTCCTGATATTCTATTTGAGGGCTCATGTTTTTTATTTTGATACGTTTTTTAATGAAAACTACAGATTGTTAAATGCGCGCGAATTCAAATGGGGCGGGGCGACGAATCGTTGCTGTCAGGTGAGTTGGGCTGCGGACCAATAGCTTTGCGTGTTTACTATTGCCATGCGCTCGCACCACTGGTTAGCACGCAGCATTGTGCGTTTGTTTATGTTTTGATGTGACGTAATATTTGAACGTGCTGCGTAATTAATTTGTTTTAAAATCTTTAACTGCTATATAGTTACAATCATGAATAATTCAAGCTTACCAGGGACAAGTGGTGATAATATGAATGAAGTTCCAGTGTACCAAAGTGAATCTGAGAGTGAAACAGAAATAACAGTGACTAAAAAGCCAAAGAAGACCAAAGATTGGACATTTTTAAAACAATTTTCTAGTGAAGAAGGTGCTTTAAAGTTCGTAAATTCTGAATGTACTTGGTCGCGGAATTACACACGTGCCACTGAAGATGGTCAAAAAAGGTTCTATCGCTGCAATAAAGTCAAAAGGAGAGGGCCGCAATGCGACGCGGAGCTTTATTTGTTATTTGTTAATGATGACGATAAGGTAAATTTGTATCAAACTAACTCAGAACATAACCATAGTGCTATTGGCACCCGAGATACTTACGGCATTCACGAGAATACAAAAGAGGAAATTAAGAAATTGTTTAATTTACGCTTGAAACCCAAAGCAATTTTATCAGAACTTGCTAAAATAGAAGGAATACATTTACCATCAAAAAGGCAACTCTACAATTATTTGTCGGATCTCAGAGCACAAAAATTCGGAAAATCGGGTATTTGTCTGGGCGAATTAGAGCAGTGGATATTTAAACGTACTGCTATTCCAGAAGATGACAACGAGGTTTTCGTCATTAGTTACCACGTTAGTGAAGGAGATCAGCCAGGTTTCCGATTCAATCTATCTACAAAAACATTATTGAAAACAATTTTATTCACGGAACTCATACACACTGATGCCACTTACAAACTGATATGGCAGGGATTTCCGGTGCTGATTGTTGGCACTACGGATAAAAATCGCAAGTTTCATCCTATTTGCTTGGGAGTAGCTACAAATGAGCGCCAAGAAGATTTTCAGACAATGTTTCAAGGAATGAAGGACAAAGTTATGCAATTATACGATTACACAATGAAACCCAGAGTTCTGATCTGCGACGCAGCTCAAAGTATAAAAAACGCATTTTCAGATGTTTTTGGTGAAGAACCGACTATTCGTATGTGCTGGGCACATGCTAAAATAAATATACAAAAGAAAGTAGAAAAAATTGTGCCAAAAAAGGAGCAAAAAAGCGTTTTGAGGGATGTAGATGCTTTACATAACGCAGCTTCACTCGAAGTCTTTAATGCCGCTTCGCAAGCGTTCCTTGAGAAATGGAAAACACAAACCACCTTTGTAAAGTACATGGAAGAGGAATGGTTCAGAAAGAATCGCAATTGGTTCTTAGGTGCAGCGCCTATGTCGCCATCGACAAATAATGCCCTCGAGTCATTTAATAGAAACATAAAAGACCATAATACATTGCGAGAACGATTTCCTCTGTCGCGATTTCTGTCTGTTGCTACCGATATGGTAGCCCAGTGGTCATTAGAAAACTCTTCGTTATCTGAGGCACCTACTATTGAGCTTCGACAATGGACAGAAGCTTACGTCTGGGCGAAGAAAAGCATAAATATAAAGATAGTGGCATCTGATCCTACCAAAACAGTATATTTGATTTGCAACGAAAATGCGACAGATTTAAACTACAATGATCGCTGGCAGACTTTTGACGAGTATAAAAAGCTGTCAGTTGCTTTCCAGAAAACCACACTGCCAAATTTGGACTGGCAAAAAGGATCGTGCGACTGTCCCGAATTTTTCAATAGATATGTATGCAAACACGTTTTGGGTCTCGCAATTCGGCTCAAACTAACAACACCACCACTGGAAGCAAAAGTGATACCCATTGGACAAAAAAGAAAACGAGGCCGGCCAGCTAAGTCCAAGCCAGCACTTATTTACCAGTGACAATGAAGTAGTAGGGCTCCTCATACTATCAATGTTCCTTAGTATTAATAACAAGTTTTTATTTTTGTTAGTTGACTGAAGCGTCTTATTTTATTTTTGTTCATTTGATTTAAGTAACTGCATACTACTTTAGTTTTTACGGAGTATGTTTTATTTAATTACCCTTAAATTTCAATAATAAAATTTCTTAGCTAATAGACTAGTGTTTCTTCAAATAGTTATTTCATATTATTTTTTTTTTTTTAATGTGAGCTCCTTATACTCTGCTCATTAGTGTATTTTTCAAAGTGGTTTTTGTATTCGAAACACTTCATTTAAGATAAAATGCCGCTCAGTATAAAAAATACATTTGCCAAATATTGAAAAAAATGCAGGACGTAACGTTGACACTCAAACAAATATTAAGTCGCTCAAATATTATGAAGCTGCTCATTTTGTATTTTAAGTAACTCAAATTAATGTTTGTAAGATACTATTCTGTTGATTTTTCGTCACTTACAGTCAGTCGCTCACTTAGTAATTATGTAACCCAAATTAATTAATTTTGACACTTAAAATTGTAATTTACAGTCACTCGTTTTATTGCTACCCTTTAAAAAATAAGATTTGTGCGAAACAACTCCGCATACACCATTATTATTTATTACCTACATAGTTATCAAATTAGAGCAGTGGTGGCCCAGCTTTACTTTGTGTAAATTATTTCATCACCACTGCTCTCAAAACGGTGAAGGAAAACATCGTGAGGAAACCAGCATGTCCTAGAACCAAAAATTCGAAGACATGTGACATCCACCAACCCGCATTGGGCCCACGTGGTGGATTACGGCCCACACCCTCTCACAGAGAGAAGGGCTGGTGCCCCAGAAGTGGGGACATTACAAGGCTAATGATGATGATGGATGAGTTATCAAATTTTTGTCTACCTAGCTTTTTTCCAACTACCTTTAGACTGGAGACACGTACAAACTGAAATATTTTTTTTCAGGTGGTATACGTGGAGAAGTTTGAAGAAGATACAGTTCTAAGTAAGCTACTGTCAACTTTGATTACTACAACATCGGATGTTTCATATAATGACATGCTGTCTGCTTTTCAAGTAAGTAACATTTTATTCGATTTTATTTTAGATGGGTTTCTTCTTGACTCTAGTCTATGTCAGAGGTGACAGAGATAAAGTCGACGATGGAGCGAGTTTACCCAGAAGAAGCCTGTTCACTCTAACTTTGAAGAGATTAGGGTTGTATGCATTCAGAAATACAGATGCAGGTAGAGTTCCACTCCTTTGCTGTGCGCATTATGAAAGACCTTCGGAAATGCTTAGTGCGAATTCGTGGAATAGCAACAAGGTAGGGATGGTAACTTGCAGTGCGTCTAAATGTCCGTTGGTAGAAGGAGGCCGGTGGGATGAGGTCGTGCGAAGTACATTCTGTAGAAGACCGACAAGCAGGCAACCTTGCGGCGATGAGCCATGTCGTGAAGGTTGGCGTCCACCTGTTTTACGTCGCCAATGAGCCTCTTAGCTCTACTGAGTCAAGCGCAGCAAGTTGGTATTTAGCTGAACCATCCCAGAGGTGGCTGCAATACTCCATGAAGGACCAGACTTGTGCTTTATCACCATTTTTAGGGTTCCGTACCCGAAGGGTCCAAACGGAGCCCTATTGCTGTCACTCACATATCCGTCTGTACGTCCATCTATCTGTCCGTCGTCTTTTAACTTCCCATTGACCTATGAACTTGAAATTTGGTGATAATGTTTGTTACTACGTATATTTTACTAAGAAATACCAATATATTTATAAAACAGATTTTTTCTTTGATAATTCCCTCATTTGGTACGGAACCCTAAATATGCGAAGTCCGACACGCACTTTGCCGGTTTTTTTGTTGGTAAATCATCAGATGACATCATCCGCTCGTGCGTCTGTCTGTCTGTCACAGCCAATTTACTCCGA
This sequence comes from Polia nebulosa, assembly GCA_951329385.1. Lineage (NCBI taxonomy): Eukaryota > Metazoa > Arthropoda > Insecta > Lepidoptera > Noctuidae > Polia > Polia nebulosa. Next base: position 9,298,753 of record OX589615.1, read on the forward strand.
AACTACTGTACCGATTGAGTTAAAATTTGGTACTCACATATCTGTGACCCAAACACCCATATGCACCTCTGCCTACCACATTAAAGAAATACAGGCGTGATGTTAAATTCAAATTATTATTACAGGCGCCTGTTCCGTTCCATAGCTGGGCAAAAGCCTCCCTTAATTCCTCCCAACGGTCACGATTTTTCACTTCTTCTTTCCAATTCTTAAGGAAGACATCCAGGTTGTCTCGCCATAATCATCCTTCGTGGCCTGCTGCGGCCCCGTCTCGCTATGTCAGGGCACTAATCCTGTGTTTTATGGCTCCAAATAATATTATAATGTGTAATAATAATATTCAAATTATTGTTAAGTCGACCGTTTTACGAGAACGATCGAGAATGTGGTCGAAGTTTCTAGACGATTCCACTGCGTTCGAGAACATTCCACTCTAGGCTAGTTCGATAATGTTCTGGAAACTTCTATTTTGACTGGTTGGGGTATAAATAGGCCGGGCGGGCGGCGAGTGAGTCGGTCTGTTTTCGACTACGGATGCGAACGCAAGCGATTACGAAGAAAAAAAAATATATATACGGTCGAATAAAAATATAACGAAAAAAAAGGAGGTTCTTAACCTCCTCCTTTTTTTCCGTCGGTTAAAAATAGTGATCATTAAAAAATTAGTGTTTTTGTAAATTAGTTATTTGAGTTAATAAAGGATATTTTGGTTAATCAATCAGTGTAAAATAATTTATCCCATACCCAGCTCGTAACATTATTATGTTTTTTTTTTTTCAGATACTGTTTTCAAGTGAAGAGGCCGACTATAAAGTATTGTCAAAAGCTCTTTCTAAATTAGAAAATATGGTCGGAAGCGAAAATAATCGTTTGGATAAACGACTATTGTCTCTGGTAAGTCATTTTCCTTTATGTCTCTGGTCTAATCGGTTTCAGGGTTCCGAACGTCAGAATGAATAAACGGAACACTTAAGGTCGTAGCTCACTTACACGACACCGCTCCCACCCGGCAAAATAATGTTCATTGAAATGTGAGCTTTAGAGCGTCCTCTGTAGATACACTTGACATTGACAACACAAATCAGCAGACACCTCGCTGTAAGTGAGCTTACCGCCATCGTACCACTCGATAGTTGACGCCTCGCTTACCGCATGCTTACCACGCGCTTCAAGCGTGACCCGGGCGGTGTACGCACGCAGAATAAACAATAGGCAGAGTTTATTAAGTGAGCATGCCGCGTGCTTGACGCGCGTGGACAGCGAGCAGTCATCTCCATTTAAGGCGGTGTTGTGCGGGAGCGGTGTTGGAGCGGGGTCGAGTAAGTGTGCTACGACCTTTATAGCATCATTCGTGTGTCTGTATGTTCGTGTGTCACAGCCATTTTGCTCCGAACCTACTGGTTCGATTGAGTTGAAGTTTGGTATGAATAGCTGTGACCCAAAGACTCAAATGTTTTTTTTTTTTATAAATTTAAAATGGATTTAAAGTTATTAGGGAAAATAGGTGAACATTTACCATTATTTTATCTCTGAAACTTTAAAAATCAGTATGTCACATTATGGCTACTGCCTGTTTGACTTCTACAACCAATAAAAGGCGCAGACCCACCGCGGCGCACAGAGAGGCAACGCACGTGTGTTCAGCTTCGCTTTGCAAGAAAATGTATGTGATTGTGTCCACTGCAATTCACGGACAACTTTGACATAGACGTCATTGGTATATGCGTGGCTTGCTCGAATATGGCGCTCACATAGCTCAACACTGTCAACGCCATGCACGCTGTACATGCGGCACACTAAACACTAATATTAACTTACGACTATGTACTTTTTTTTTTGTGGGTTGGTGAATCATCCAATGACATCTCCCGCTCTGGGTTGAGCGGGAGGGCGTGTCAGACTCTTAATGACTAAAACCCACCCCTGTTCCTTCCCTGCCTGAGTGCCTAGGGGAGCGGTAACTCATTTTCAGAATTTATCCGCTACCCCTAGGCCCGCCGTGGCCGGTGCCTGCATCACCGGCCACGATGGGCCCCGTCAGTGATGGCTGACACTAATCTCTTTGAGGCGCGCGTGGAACACTACGCGCCGTCGACTCTCGGGCCTGGTGCTGATCGGACGGCGAGGTACCCACTGCTCGACGTCCGCAGGCCCGACGACTATGTACTTACTGTATCAACATGTGCGTAGATTCCGCCGCGGTGGGCCACGCTACAGCATAGTTGTGGGTGTGTAGTGTGTACTGCAGTGGAAACTTAGACCCACGTTGCCAAACATATGAATCCACGCAGCTAAAATGCGCCACGTGCCCGTGCACACTTTACTGGGCTACTTATTTACATAAAACTAAAAATAAAACCATAATTTACGTTTGATTTCAGATAATAAATCAGATTTTTAAATTGAAATCTAAAAATGTAACTGAATCTAAAGATGCGAGGATTTTCCAAAAAGATGCTACAATGTTCTTAGGTAAGGATTTCATTTTGTTTTGTATCAGTTTGTTTTCATTCCATTGCCATTTAACTAGCTACTTTAGGTTTTTGCAGTCTAAGTTGATTATTGATTGAATATTTTTAATTTTTAATAATAATGAAATTTGAACTTTGTTGTTCAGGACATTGGGTTGATTATAGAAGACAAACCATTTTTTGTTTTCAGGTAAATACGGACATATGACTCAGGAAGAAAGTTTTTCTGAAGACATTTACGTTTTGAAGTTGAAAAATAAAGTGACTTTGAATGTACCTAATATTGTAGAAGGGACTACTTTTAAGGTAATTTAACAGCATTTTTTACTGTTGGTAGGTTTGCTGCCTGATGGTAAGCAATCCATCATCATCGCTTACCAGCAGGCAGCAACGATGATCGATGATGATCGAGGTAGATGAGGGAGCACGCTTGCCTAGAACTATCCAAGGATATACAGAAATTCAACTCTGAACATCGGAAAATGATAAAATGATAAAAATTCTCTGTATACAGCGTGCAACGGAATGGTGTGGTCATATTTGAGGATCATTAAAAGAATCTTATAATTACTCGATACCTATGGTCAAATTAAAGATTGGTTTATTATTACGGAAATAAACGAATGTTTTCATCATGTGTTTAAGAAACCGAAACATTTTCAGTTCCATTTAAAAAAATTGTTTATTTAGTTTTAAAGTACCGTTTATTTTTAATGTTAAATGCTTATTTGTGAGTTTAATGCACAGATTACATAAAATGTGCTGTAATAAAAATTAATCAAGTATGATTAATGAATCAAGTATGAAAACTCTCAAAACGGTGAAGGAAAACATGGTGAGGAAACCGGCATATCCTAGAACTAAAATACGAGGCCTGTGCCCCAGCAGTGGGACATTAAAAGGCTCATGATGATGAAACAAGTATGTGTTGAATGTTATTAAAATTAATTTAACATCCACGAGTACATATCCAGTACTTACTACTATCCTTCGTTAAGTGTATACGAACCTTTAGAACATTTGCATTACCAGGGGCCACAGGATAGTAGGTACAAACTAGGCGGCGTCTTTCACGCGGTTTATGTGTGTGTTACAACGCTTGTGTCGGTGACACAGACCGCGGCGCGCGCGCTACTCACACAACCATAGTGTCGGCGAACATCAAAGAAAAATTACCGCATTGTACAAAAATTCAAAATAAATTAGGTAATGACAATTCAGTTTCCATCTAGCCCTTGCCAAATTCGGTCGATTAATTTGTGCAACCACTTACTTTCGCGTTCGTGTGTGAGAATGACTTTCAGCAATAGGGAGTTGTTGATGGCAGACCCGTGGAACAATGTCGGGTACTTCCTATTTTAGAATGTTTCCGTAAAATGACGCCGCGTCTGCAACACACCAGCTCGTTTTACGGAGACCGCCCGAGTGCGCGTGATGCTAGAGTCGAAAAAGCTACCTTGGAGCATGTAGCAGAGAACCCCACGAAAAGCAAGCGGAGCGCAGGTGGTGTTTAGGTGTTCCACACATGCTAGTGGCGCGTGCTCGACGAAGATGGTCAGCAGTTCACCACGTACCATTTCAGGCCCACGCAGGAGTTGATTGCCGCGGATTTTCAACTGTGTCAGTTTTTGTGAAAGGTACCGCTACCGGGATGAGGTGTCCGCTTCCCCGAATTTTGGGGCACGTGTTATGGACAGACGAGCATTTTATGTGAACTTTTTGGTGATGTTACAATTATTTACAGGTAACTCGTAGTGTAAAACTGGTGTTAATTTTTTACTTTATGAATTGCGATTTGCGTGATGTGAAAATACTTCTTCGTCCTTCGTCAGCTGTAACACAATTTACCATGTCCGATGTTACTACGCGCGAGCGCTGCCGCTAGTCGTACGGCGCATACCAGGAGCGCAGCAGTTTAGAGGAGGTACGTAAAAAAGGTTCTTGCACCCCGTTAGTGCTGTTACACATTTGTTTTGATAGTGAAATTATCGATATGATTGATGAAACAAAATAACATAAAAAAATTAGTATAGTCTATTTTAGTTTTTGCTATTGTTTTTGTACTTCATATTAGTTATAGAACATCATCCTTAAATATGACCACACCTTTCCGTTACACGCTGTATATACCTTTTTTTAGGGTTTCAAAAGTCCGAATAAAAAAACGGAACCCCTATAGGATCACTCGTGTGTCTGTCTGTCTATCCGTCTGTCACAGCCAATTTGCTCTGAATGTGCTGGACCGATAGAGTTGAAATTTGGTACACACATGAATATCTGTGACCCAAACACGGACGTGTACCCTAAATAAATTCATTTGGATTATGGGTCACTTTTGGAGAGAAAAACGGAAACGTAGAAATCAAAGTTTTTCAAACTGTGTCGTGTGACATATCAAATGAAAGGGCACATTGTGAGGGTCTCGAATATAATTTTAAAATGTACAATTTTGAAGTTATTAAGAAACTAGATGAAAAATGACCATTCTCCTCCCTCCCCACCCTTATCTCCGAAACCACTGGGCCTAAAATTTTGACAAAAATACAGAAAGTAGTTCTCAAACCTATAAGGTGGAGGCAGTTTAAAAATAACCTGAAAAAAATATGATTTGTTTAGAACCCTTTGCACGCGAGTCCAACTCGCTTTTGGCTTCCTGTTTATTTGTTAAAAACAATATGCAATATTTTAATTTCAAATCAAATTTAAAAAAAAACATTCGGAAACAATATAAATATGACATTAATTTACCGGTTATTAACAATATGATGTATTATAAAAGTACCTATGTTACTGCTATTCGTGTGTATAATAAGTTACCGCCAGCAATTAAGCAATTAAATGGAAATATGTTCAAAAATAAATTGAAAAAAATGTTAATTGATAATGTATTTTATAATCTGCATGAGTTTTTTGAAAAAAAAAAAATATTTGTAAGAACCTAATTTCTTAATACTATTGCATATCCGACTTGGGTAGACTGTTGAAACTAAAAATGTAATGTTTGTCAATAAGAACTTAATGTACACAGTTATGCAATAAATACATCTTTATCTTTATCTTCTCCCTCTCTGGGTGAAGTGGAGTTTCAGACTCTTACTGACTAAAACCCACCGGTATTCTTTCAGTTGCCTGCGCCAGGGCAAGGTGACTTCTTCGAAAAATCCCGCAACGACTTATCTGATACCTAAAGCCTGTGCTACACGGTTTAAAACCGAGCTAAAACCAAGGTCACCTTGAAAAAAAGCGAGTGGGGCGTTGCTGTCTACACGGTTTAAAACAAACTCCACGGCGGGCGGCTCCTCGGAGTCTTTAAGTCAAGAGTGAATTGGTTGCTTCTAGGCAAGCGTGCTCCATCTTTGACCACATCATCGCTTACCATCAGGTGAGATGGTGGTCAAACGCGTGCCTATCCACATTAAAAAAAAAAAACTCCAAACCTCAAGTATTGGTTTCCAACGCATGCCTATCTACCAAAGGCGGAGGTCATACCGGTCATACTACATTTGATTTAAAACCACCGTCCACACTGTTTTAAACCTCTGTTTGAAACCGCTGTTTTAAACCGTCTAGCACGTGCTTTACTTTCTTTTATTATTTTGTTTTTTTTTAGATTGATCTCCAAAGAGTATTACAACTATGTTTGCTACGAGGAGACACGGAAGCACTGTATTCTCTACTAGTCATTCTTTCAGCTAGTTGTAAGTATTTACAAGCTTTTTATAAAACATAAACACAACTTGCAATGTTTGTTTGTTCGGATCAAATCTTGCAAGCAGAATTAGAACCACTTCCTCTTATCCTATGGAGTTGAACTTTTACGTGTCGGTTCAGTTCCGATGACAATGCTTTTTTATGGTAAGCATGACCTGAATGGACGTCCAGGATTGCTCCAGATGGGGTCGCGGATAAATTCGAGACAGGGTTACCGCGCCCCTATGCACTCAGGTAAGGAAGGAACAGGGGTGGGTTTTCTTAGTCAGTAAAAGTCTGACACGCCCTCTCGCTCCACCCAGTGGGAGGTCATAGGATGATTCCAAACCCCAAAAAAGAAAAGGATTGCTCCATCTTGACTTGGCTCGCGTGGTTGTCGACATGTGGGATGTGGACTCAGCGATCATTGTGCCGATAGTCGTGTCAGCCAATAGCCTTATAGCCACGAGCCTCGACCAACACCTCAGGAGACTCTCGTTAAGCGGCTGGATCAAGGGCTTGATTCAGAAAGCTGTACTTCTGGACACGGCTCGCATTGTCAGGCGGTTCCTCTCTCTGGAGCCCTGACCGTCGGTAGCTTGGACCTTGTTCCCGATACCGGTGGGATACTATTTTTATATATTTTTTTATCTTTTTAAGTTAAATATTTAAAGTAAAGAATATTTAGATACAAATAAATAAATGAAATAGTAATAATAATTCTTTATTGGGACAAACACAGTTTACAGAAAAATTAAACCCTGACTCCTGAGGTAGGTAGAGTACCTGTATTTCAGGAGCCAGTGACTTCTTCAATGTATTCAATTTAGCACGTAAAAAAAATAATTCTAACAAAACTTTAAATCAAAACATTTTTATAAACAAAGTAAAAAAAAAAAAAAACTTTTTAACAAAAAATTCAACCGACGAAAAAGAACTAAAAAGCATAAAATAAATAAACCTTTTAAGTCTTGAGTATTGAGTTTATTTACCTACATAAAATATCAAATTATAAATAAACTAATTTTGAGTCCTTCTCTTCCTCTTCAGGTGTCTCTTTAGAATTTATTCGCAACCCCAGTGTAATAAATAAGCCCTGTGCCCCAGCAGTGGGGACGTTAAAAGGCTGACGATGGTGATGGTTGGAGCTACAGTCTTCAAATTTTCACAGTATAAGCATCTTGTTGACATGCTACAGCCATTTTAAGTATACTAATAATTAGTACCCGTAAACCCGTCAAGCCCCTCATTAGTTGACACAATTAAAAACTTATTGTCGCGTGCCTGACACCGGGACTTGAAAACGCCTTCATAAAGGTTACAGAATTATAAGTGTTACATATTGAATTGATAACAGAATCAAATATGTAACACTTTTATATGTGTTTTTTAATGTGTTAACCCAGAACACTTACAAAAGTGTAACCATAATATATCTGTAACAGATGTAAAAGTGTTAACTGTGTTAATAAGTGTAAAAGGCGACGTTGCCAAATTTACTATTAGACAGTCGGAATCCAGTCGCCGCGCGCCGTCTGTAATATCCGTGCAAAATACGTACCTACTCGGCAGTATTTAAAATATTTGCTGGATCAATCCTTTCTTTAAAAAACCGGTCAAGTGCGAGTCAGACTCGCGCGCAAAGGGTTCCGAACGAATCACATAGTAGGCAAAAGTACCAAAAACGGCCGTTTTTGACACTTTTGCTTACTACTTTGGATATGAAACACTTTGAGTCCTGTTTTAACAATGTAAAAATACCTTATCCTATTTGTAACAAACGCAACATAAGATTCTTTAATGTTTATTTTCTATGCTAAGATACGAATTTTTATTCAATGAGGGCGCCACTTATGGGGAGGTAGGCCCTTAAGAGGCCTCTTACAGTCCACTAGCGCCGCCAATCGAAAAAATGTCATAACTCGTAAATAGAATCAAAAATACAAAATATGTTCTATTATTAGTGTGGAAAAGGCAATAACGTAATTGTATAACACCTTATCGACATTTGAAATATAGCTGTTTAGCTAAATCGTGCATTCAAAACATAAACGGCCGTTTTTGTTACAAATGTTGACAATGTGTTTTTCTACACTAATAATAGACCACATTTTGTATTTTTGATTCTATTTACGAGTTATGACATTTTTTCGATTGGCGGCGCTAGTGGACTGTAAAAGGCCCCTTAACAGTTCAACACCATTGACAACTTAATTTGGTCGGGTTATACGCGGCGAAAAAAAAATTGTCTAAAGTAACATAAATTTTTTTCAAAGGCAAGACTATAATTACGTTTAGTAGACGTGATGTTCAATTAAAAATCACTATAAGTCTTATATCTGCGCTTTAACTACTCGTAGCATACGATGAATACAATTAAATTAATAAAATACACAAAAAGATTTATTTCTGAACTAGCTGCGCCCCGCGGTTTTACCCGCCTAGACCGGAATAAAAGGTAGCCTATATGTTAATCTAGGCTATAAGCTATCTACATACCGAATTTCATTCAAATCGGTCCAGCCGTTTGAGCGTGAAGAATCAACAAACATACACACTCACAAACTTTCACATTTATAATATTAGTAGGATAAATTTTAATTATTACTGAAAGAAATTCTGATCAAAATCTATTGTGTTGTGTACTTTAAAACGGTCAAAAAAAAAAGACGAAAAGCGTATAAGTTAACTAGTACTATACTAAGTGGCTCTACTACTAGCAACAATCAACAACATATCACTCATTTCAAAGTTTATAAGATCGAACTTACTCAAAAGTCTGATCTTTGCAAAAATATTGGGTATTTTGAGGTATTCAGTAGTTACCATAATATGTAGATAGTTATACATATTAGATAATACGGAATACCATCTTAATTTAACTGACTCACACCATTGGCCCGTACTTATGCTTCGCGCGGTAACGAAACCATAGCGCGATCTAACTCGACGCCAACGCCATCTATCGAGCATGGTGGCAACTTTAACCTCGAATGAAACCAAGTGAAAATTTGATCGTATGTTAACTTCCAAAGCCATTGAGATACGGGTTTTTTGTGTTTATTCATTTGTAGAATTTTATTAATCTACACTGGGCCGCAAAAAATCCGGTTCGCTAATAAATATATGTATGTACTTTATTGCTATATATTCGAAATTACGTCTACATTTGTAAATAAACTGTATAACTTTGCATTTTACGTTATTTTATTTCATTGTTTAATTTTTTTTATTTTTATGTATTTTTAACCGACTTCTTTCTCCTAATATTCTTACACACACAGTGTCTACTTCTTTTTTTTCCAACTCTCCTTTAGCAGTATGCTGGAATAGATTTTATTAGAAATAAGCATCACCTTTGTACCTATTTTTCTGTTTCCTTCTTTTCGTCTATTTCTTATTTGTGTGTACATAAATTGTTAAATAAATAAATAAAAAATGTGATAGATTTTTGACACAAGATTAATTCGTGAAAATGTAGCATGTTGTAGATGACTGAATAATACATGAAAGAAAATATATCACTCTCTTTGTACACTATTTAATTTTAATTATATACATAAGGCAAACATATATGTAGATATCGCAATGTATCATAGAAAAGAAAACTTTTTTGTTTATATACTTTGTATTTCCTTACATTAAGATGATGTGGCATGCTGTAAACATAATTTTTAGTACGGCTTTGGTCTATGTTTGACCGTTCTTCCACGGCAAGGTAGCTGGATTTAGAGAGCATTGTCAAACACATCTCCCGAGCTCGTCCTATGCATGTATATTCTATGGAATTTAAGTCTGGGCTGTAAGCTGGCCACTCCATGCAAGTACTGCTAACGTATTGAATGTACACATTGACCAAATGAGCTGAGATCTCAGGTCCATATTCACCAACCAGCACAATGTCGTCGGCCAACAGCATCCTGTATTGCCGACGTAAGAGCGTTCATAATTAACAGGAAGAGGTAAGGACTTAAAGCCTACCCTTGATGCAAACCTATAGCCACACTGAACTCGTCGGTGTTGCCAACAGCCGACCGAACGTAGGTACTAGATTAATAATAATATAGCGTTTATTTTTCTTCACCACATAATGCAAAACATGACAAATTCATAGAATATACATTGTTAGAATAGGTAATATAATATTCACATTTATGTTGTGGAGACTGGAGCCTGTACCTGTGTTACAGGGCTCCAGGCCTCCAACTACCCGGATAAGTTACAGTTGTTCAAACGAGGACCGATAGTATCATGATTTTATGGAAAATACATAAACAATTTAATGAAGCAATGACATAGAACTAATTATAACTAATAATAAGTGCGTGTTAGTCCGAGTAAAGAATGTGGGTACCTATGTGTGTGTGTTTGTGTGAGCAGGTAATAATGAACTGCTACGAGATAACTCAAAAACCTCCCATGAATAAAGCCCCAAAACAGCGGCCCCCAGTTCGGGAGGTGGTCCCGCTATTCCTGGTCAAGGTAACGGTCACGGTAACGGCGGGACGGGAGGTGCGAAGAATCTCCGGGTGACGGCAGGCTACCAACGACGACTACATCTGGCTACGTACAATGGACGTTCAATGAGGCTGGACCATCACCTTGCTGAACTTGAGGTGGAGCTAGGTCGCATTAACTGGCATATACTGGGGTTATCTGAAGTCCGAAGACAGGGGGAGGACACGATAGCCCTGGAGTCAGGTCACCTATTCTACTTCTGCGAAGGTGATCAGCTCTCCCAAGGAACTCACTAGCAGCGTTGTAGAAATCAGTAGTGTGCCGGCACGGGTAGCGTACCTTGTACTAAAACTCACTGAAAGGTATTACCTGAAAGTGATACAGGTATATCCGCCGAATTCGAGATGCTCTGACGAGACAGTTGAGGCCATGTACGAGGATATTGCCAAGGCAATGCACAGTACGACAAAGGCCCACTAGAGCGTTGTTATGGGGGACCTCAATGCCAAAGTGCGAGTACAAGAACGCGGCGAATCGAAAGTAGGACCGTTCGGCATAGGGCGCAGGAATCGCAGGGGGCTAATGGTGGTCAACTTCTTAGAGTCGCAGGGGCTCTTCTTGATTAATTCTTTCTTCGAAAAGAAACCCCAAAGAAAGTGGACCTGGCCCTGACCCCGATGACGTGACTGAAAACGAGATAGACTTCATCATGACGGATAAGAGGCACATATTTAGAGATGTCTCCGTGATCAGCAGGTTGAATACCGGAAGCGATCACAGGCTTGTCCGAGGCACTCTATCTCTGTCTTATTTGACAAAAGATAGGAATCATATAGATAGATACTATCTTTCAAATTATTGTAGGAGACAGATAGCTGTGTCGCTATCATATTTATTTTGTATAACAGCCAAGAATTTGGCTAAACAAATTGCTTCTATTGAGCAATGCAATGACATTTTTCATAATTCTGCCAATGTCTTGGCATCAAATTTTGACATTAGTAATAATTTAAATTAGAAATTAAGACAACAGAGACAATCTCTAGCAATTATTTAAAGAATGGTGAAAACAATGTTTTAAAATCAACAAATAGTATCAACCTGGTGCACCAAAATATTTATGGTTGTATGGGCAAGGATTTAGAAATAGAATTATTCCTTAAATTTAACAATGTAGATATTCTTTGTATAACTGAACATTGGCTTAAAAGCCATCAGATTATGTTTAATTATAGTAATCACCAGGTTGGTAGTTCGTTCAGCAGAGTAAACGCTATACATGGTGGCTCATTAATTTTCATAAATAATATACTTAAGTTTAAAGACCGCAAGGATATTGTGAGCCTCTCTGTTGAACAGACAGTTGAAATTGCCTGTATTGAATTGGAGCAGTTTGTTATATTAAGTGTGTACAGACCACCTAAAGGATTGTATGATTGTTTTGAAAAAGTAATGGATGAAGTGTTGCAAAAAATTTGTAACTCTAGTAAGTCTGTCATCGTTTGTGGCGACTTCAACGTTAATTTGTTAGAAACTTCTAGCCTAAGCACTAAAATTATAAGTTTGTTTCAGTCATACAATCTTGTAAATCTATTTATGGAGCCTACTAGAATAACCCCCACTACTGCATCTTGCCTAGATAATATTTATGCAGATATTTTACCTACCCACAAAAAAATTATTAATTTATTAGACTCTGATCATAGTGGACTATTGATCACTATACCAAATATAAACAAATATAAACGAAAAAAAGATATCACTGTTAACCCAAAATCTAAAGGTCGCTTGGAAACATTTAAAACTAAACTCTCAAATAAAATCCCACTTTTGTCAACTAATGATGACCCTAATCAACATTATAATGATTTTTTCAAAATGTATTGCACGCAATTTGATACTACTTTTATTCCTAAGACGATTTCGGTAAATGGCAATACTTCCTTCAGTGACTGGGCCACCATTGGTATTAATAAAAGTAGAAAACGGCTGTATGAGCTGTATGAAGAACGGACTTATATTAACACTGTAGAATTTAATTTATATGTTAAGAATTATTCTAAATTATTTAAAAAAGTATGTTATTTGGCGAAATCTCGCTACTTAAGTTCAAAAATTAAAAATAGTAGTAATGTAATTAAAATGACTTGGGATATTATTAATAGCGAAACGGGAAGGTCTTGCAACCGAAGTAGTGATTACAGCCTTGCTATTGATGACAGTATCATTAAATCAGATTCGCAAGTCGCCGCGGCATTTGAAAATTTCTTTGCAGAGATTCCCGTATCGACTACAAAATCTCTAAATTCATCACCAACTGCTGCAGAAATTTTACTTAAAGAAAACGTTCCAGTTTGTGAATCCCAATTTTATTTCCAATATGTCACTTGTAATGATGTAATCAAAACTTTTAATACTTTAAATGTTAAAAAGACTGCAGATCTATGGGGTAATTCTGTTGACGTTGCTAGGTCTATTATAGACATTGTAGCACCTACTTTAGCAGTAATCTTTAATAATTGTATAGATTGTGGTGAGTTTCCTGATCTAATGAAATATAGTAAAATTATACCATTGTTTAAATCGGGTAGTACATCAGACCCTACTAATTATAGACCTATATCAGTGCTACCTACTTTTAGTAAAATTTTTGAGAAAATTATTTTAGATCAAATTCAAAGATATTTTAATAAACACAAATTATTACACAACAAACAGTTTGGTTTCACAAAGGGTCGTTCAACAACTGATGCTGGTGTTGAACTTTTGGGACACATTTATAATGCATGGGAAGATAAATGCGATGCGTTGGGCATTTTTTGCGATTTGTCTAAGGCTTTCGATTGCGTTCTCCATGATACATTGATCAGGAAGCTGCACTACTACGGAGTCCGGGGCGCCTCTCTGGATCTTCTTACTTCATACTTGGGTAATAGGATTCAGAGAGTTGATGTGAACGGCAAAAGGTCTTCCGGGTCTGTAGTCAGAATGGGGGTTCCTCAAGGCTCAATTCTGGGTCCTTTTTTGTTTCTAATCTATATCAACGACTTGCCTTACCTCATAAAGGATAAACATGATATAGTGCTGTTTGCAGATGACACTTCACTTTTATTTAAACTCAAACGTCAGCAGGTGGTTGTTGATAATGTAAATAATGCTCTTTCAACTGTAGTTAACTGGTTTAATGTCAATAATCTTCTCCTTAACGAGAAAAAAACAAAATGCATAAAGTTCACATTACCCAATGAACAAGTGAACACTAGTGTGTCAATAAAGGGTGAAGAGTTGAAACCCGAGGATTCCACAGTGTTCTTAGGTTTAACTTTGGATGCGCAGCTTCAGTGGAGCCCCCATATAGATAAACTGTCCAAAAAACTTAGCTCTGCAGCATACGCCGTAAGGAAAATTCGTGGTTTAACTGATTTAGAGACAGCTCGTTTAGTATACTTTAGTTATTTTCATAGTGTGATGTCGTACGGCATTCTGTTGTGGGGAAATGCCGCCGATATTCAGACAATTTTTGTTTTACAGAAAAGGGCTATTCGTGCAATTTATAAATTAAGTCCCAGACACTCCCTCAGAGACAAATTTAAAGAGATTAATATTATGACTGTTCCCTCTCAATATATTTATGAGAATCTCATGTATGCACATAAAAATATTAATCTGTTTAAAAGATACAGTGATATCCATAGCATAAATACTAGGAACAAACACAAATTTATTGTACCAAAAACCAGGCTCAAGAAAAAAATAGGTGGTTCGTTTAGATGTCAATGTATACGTTTCTATAATAAACTTCCTAGCCAAATTCAAGAACTAAGCATAAATAAATTTAAATCATTTATTAAACGTAAGCTATGCCAGAAAGCTTTTTACACAATTAATGACTTTCTTGAGGACAAAAAGGCGTGGGATTGAGCTGCTTCAATGATATACATGAGCCATTGTTTTCATATGTACTACTTACTGATGAAAAATTTTTTATATATATATTTTTTTTAATATTCGTTTTTGACATGAATACTTGTATAGTATTGCATTATATTTTTTATTTTATTTTTTTATTGACATTTTATTATTATTATTATTTTTTTTTGACTTGAATACTTTGTTAAGTATTATATTTATTTTTATTTTTTGATTGACATATTATGATTACTATTTTGTTTGACACAAATATTTACTTTGTAAAGTATTATATTTTTATTTTTTTTTTGATTACTTAATTATTGTAAATGTGAGGACTATGTGGGTTATTATTATTATTTTCTCCTCCTTTTTACAGTAATTTTCAACGTTGTCTGACAGTTTGAGTACTTTTGCGGCCTACCCAAATGTCTTTTCTTTGGTATTGTTCGTCATGTTATTGAGCTCCTTAGTGGTTTTTAAGTTGAGCTATTCGACTATTGCACTGACTGGACAGGTCCACTCAAATATGTTTGGTTCTTTCTTCAAAAGACCACTACAGACACTAAGCTGCATGGTCCTCATATAGAATAATGTGAATGCGAGAACTATGTATGTCGTTATATTCATGTAGATTTTATGATTGTCTGGCAGTTTGAGTATTTTTTGCGGCCTACTCAAATGTCCTTACTTTGGTATTGTTCGTCGGTTCGTTGAGCACCTCAGAGTTCTGAGTTGAGCTTCGCGATGACTGACAAATGCTTGCACTGTCTGGACAGGTCCACTCGAATTCGTGTGTTGCTTTCTTCATAAAGCTCATCCCAGACATAAACGTACATGCTTCTCATAGGATCTAACCAGTCCACATTGTATGGATTTGAACACTAAAAGAGACTTTGACCTCTGAGTTTGTTTCGGTGTTTCTTCTCAGGGTAGTCAGCTAGGAAACACCGGCCTCATCTAGCTTAAACTGACAAAAAAACATTGACGTGTAAAAGTGTTCCTTGTAACCTATTTACTGAATAAACATCATTTATCATTTATCATTTACTAAATATCAATTTTCGAGCTGAGAGAATCCGCATGATGAGGCCTACTCTCCGACCTACGCAGCGGGTTCGAAAAGTTCCAACTGGAACTTCAAAATCGATTTGCCCTGTTGGAAACAACAGCACTGTTGACGAGAAGGCCGACGAGGTGGTCAAAGCACTACGCGACGTGTCCCGCAGACTATTCCCGTCGCAGCGGAAAAATAAGGTGTCCAAACTTTTCTCGGAGACTCGGACTTATGAGGGAAAGACGAGAGTTGCCATCCACGCAGCTGTCTGCGTCGGATAAGAGGGCCTTAAACCTAAAAATTAGAAAGCTGACGCGACGCGACCTTCGGTGCTCCAACACCCGCGACATTAAGGTCGCGATTGAGCAGAACCGAGGGTCGAAAGTGTTCGTTCAACAGTTACGGCCAACGGCCCCATCTGACGAAACTAAGAACTGCGGATGGCAGAATCGTGACTTCAAGGTCCGAGATACTCGAGGAGGGCGAGGATTTCTACGGGCACCTATACTGAACGCGGACGGTGAAACCAGCAGAACATAGTGCAGATGACCATCGAGCCGAGTTGACGCGTCACTACACGGAGGACATCCCAGATGTCGACCAGTGCGAGATTAGGGTGGCTCTCGAACAGTTAAAGAACAACAAGGCACCTGGTGATGACGGAATAACGACAGAGCTCCTTATAAAGCGGGCGGGGCTCCAGTCCTAAGAGAGCTAGCGAGTCTCTTCAACTCCGTCATCCAAGAAGGTTCAACGCCTAAGGCGTGGAGCGGAGGTGCGGTGGTTTTGTTCTTCAAAAAAGGTGACGAAACCTTGCTGAAGAATTATAGACCCATCTCACTTCTGAGCCACGTCTACAAGCTGTTCTCGAGGGTCGTCACGAACCGTCTCGCCAGGAGACTTGACGAGTTCCAGCCACCAGAACAAGCTGGTTTTCGAAAAGGCTTCAGTACCGTGGACCACATCCATACTGTTCGGCAAATTATACAGAAGACCTAGGAGTACAACCAGCCGCTGTGTATGGCATTTGTGGACTACGAGAAAGCCTTCGACTCCATCGAAATATGGGCAGTTCTGGACTCCCTGCAACGATGTCGTATCGACTGGCGTTACATCGAAGTGTTGAGATGTCTGTACGATGCTGCCACGATGACTGTCCAGATCCAAGATCAGAAAACCAACCATATCCAACTGCTCAGAGGGGTGAGACAGTGTGTACTAATGTGACACAATTTAAGGTTCCTTCCTTTACGATTTTTATGACCTTTTTAAATTCCTCTTCCAGTACCTGACATCCTAGTATTTTTTGTCGATTTCCTTTGAAATTATCTTGATTTAAAGTATTTTCCGACAACCTGCATTGGGTCCGCTTGGTAGATTACGGCCCACACCCTCATATCATTAAAAAAAATCCTGATTCTATGCTCTTAAAGTGTTTTATTTTTAGTACGGAACCATTCAAATAATGTAACAGGGAAACAGAAGTTTGGAATTGGGCGTTCACGAAAAGGAAAGACAGGCCTAGTTAGCAGAAAGACAGAAAGAGTATTTAGAGTTCAGCACAGAGAGCTGTCCTCAAGGTTATGACCTCGAAGCCTTTTAGATATCCCACCTCGGCTCTCTACACCGAATGTCTGGTCCTCACTGTAAGACAGCTATGGGGATCATCCAACGGGGAAAAGTGGAATAAGCCGCTATTTGTTCTTAGCATTATTCTGCGCAAACATCCCTCTGTGGTATACAAGCCAAATGCTGCTAAAAAGCGTAGATACTTCGAACGGCCCATGCTCAGCGTCATTATGATGTCTTGTCTAACCATATATATAATAAAATAAATAAAATAAGCATCATTGTCCCATGTGCCTGAATGAATGTAAGACCAAGGTCGCAAAGTGGCTATTGCCACTGAGTTACGATAAGACTGAAGATTTACTACGTGTATCAATCGCTTAACCTACTTACTTAACTTAATGTAGCTAATAAAGTCATATATGAATAGTTATATATAAACAGACTTACATGTTTTCACCATATATTTACCTCTCACTCAATACACACACATAGGTACTTTAATAGGTCACATCATATTTGCATTTACTAGTACTTAATTATTTATCTTAATAGTAATATACTGTGCTCGTCTTGCAACTACTGACATATTATGTTCAAACTATAGGCGAGGACGCTGGCACCCTAAACACAAGTTAAATCTTACATTTGGTGCCAGAGTTCATCGAAAACACTGTTTCTTCTCTTAGTTGTAATGCTGCATAGTGTTTTTTTTTTTTTTTTGGGGGTGGGAAATCATCCTTTGACTTCTTCCGCTCTAGGGTGGAGCGGAAGGGCGTGTCAGACTCTTACTGACTAAAACCCACCCCTGTTCCTCCCTGCCTCGAGTGCCCGGGGGCGAGGTAACTCTTTCGAATTTATCCTCCACCCCCGGGCAGATGCTGCTTAATGTTTAGATAAGTGTTTTTGTACAACTGAAGGTAATAATTTTTTTTTTATTGAGTTCAACGTCCTAATCAGCTGTTTAGTTTAAGGGTTGTTCGTATTACCGACTAGACGAGATGTCGATGTTATTATCGATATAAAATAAAATTCAATATTTCCGTAATAATAAACATATCTTTAGTTCTGACCATAGGTATCGAGTAATTATAAGATTCTTTTATGATCCTCAAATATGACCGCACCTTTCCGTTACACGCTGTATATGGTCGCATGAGAACCTCCTCCTTTTTTTTTCGTCGGTTAAAAATACAAATAACATTAGAAACATTAAGTAGTCAAAAACAAAAATTAAATCATAAAGCATATCAAATCAATAAAATATATATATACAGTCGAATTGAGAACCTCCTCCTTTTTTTCCGTCGGTTAAAAACAGAGAAATAAACTCAAAATTAGGACATGTGTAAACCTTAAAATTAAACTAAAGATATAGGGATTCATTAGTCAAAAACTTTTTTTACAAAAAAAACAACCGACTTCCAGAAAATAGATACACTAAAAATTTGAAAATAACTTAAATTTCGGAAGTCGGTGTCAAATATCGAAGAAATAAAATACAAACACCTATAAATTTTTAGTGTATCTATTTTTTGGAAGTCGGTTGTTTTTTTTGTAAAAAAGTTTTTATTTTTCGCTTTTTAGTTGTTATACCCCAGAACTAAAAACCCCAATAACATGGAACGTGGAATTTAAACATTTGGGAACACCAAAACGTCATCGAGATATGCGTATTTTTCGTTTTTGTTCAGTTTCTCAAAAAGCGCTAAAGCAATTTCGATAAAATTTATATGGGACCACCTCGGGAGTATATTCTTTCAGATAAAAAAAGAATTTTGAAAATCGGTCCACATCTGACGGAAAAATGCGTATTTTATTATATATAAGGCCCCTAATCTGTAATATTTGTCTTCTGTTCAGTATGCGACCGTTCCGACCCTGGATTACAAGAAGCAACTGTCCGCGTCATACACGCTCTCTTCAGGACTAATATAGGAAGGAGCGAGACAGAAATAGCCGTCTATCCCGCTCTGTTGATGTGTAATACTGCGACTTGCGTTCAAGCGATTATGAAGGTGAGGACATTTTTAAACAAAGGATTTTCAGTACTATTATCCAGTGTCAAAGGAGCTCGTGACTAAAGTAATAACAGCCGCACGGGTTGATCCATCAGGTTAAGCTACGCTTGCCGGGGTTGGTCCATGGATGGGTGATCATCTTACCATACCGAGACTCCTGCGTGCCTCGGAAAGCGCGTTAAGCCGTTGGTCCCGGCTGTCAATCGTAGATCTTTGACAGTCGTTACGGGTCGTCAGAAGCCCGAAAGTATGACAACCAGTCTTACCAAGGGGTATCGTATTACCCAGTAACTGGGTTGTTTAGGTCAGATAGGCAGTCGCTTGTAAAATTCTAGGGCATTTTTAAACGCCATTTTTGAGATAAACTGATTCAAAAAGATGAAAAATTCGCTTTCTTCATAATGTGCACGTTTCCACGCCACAAGTGAGGTAGTGTACTTAACCCTATTTTTCGAGCTAACTTGACCGGATTATTATGATAAGCTAGATGAGGCTGGTGTTTCCCAGCTGACCCTGAGAACACACACTGAACCAAACTCAGAAGAGATGTCTTTACAAATTCATTAAATAAATGAAAAATACTAATGTCATTGTCATTGATCGAGGCGGCATAGACCTACGTTTCGTCTATGGCGCGTAGTGGTGCACCGCACCAGAAACGAGGTCACTAGGCATTAGTTTAGTTTTATTTTATTTTTGCTTGGATACAAGGCTTTTGAAAATTAATATGCGATTGTAATCTGTGCAAAATTAATAATTTTTCTTTCTTTTCTAAATACATTTTCGTTTCAGGGTATAACGGAAGAACTAACTCCTACCGTAAGAAGGAGGCTTTCTGACGGTCTTCTAGTCTTACTGACTCACCAGCCAGGGTCCGACCTGACGGGAGAACTCCTGAAGATCGTGGGGGAACATGCTAGCTTCCTGATTAGCAGGGACGAATGTAAGTTAAACGTATAGGGTACTTGACTCATTATTTTTAATAATAATTTATTTGTATCAAATAGTAACTTTAACCAAAATCTAAAATATAGATGTTTTTTAAACCCGATCAAAATTGAGTAAGTAAGAATCCTTTCACATCTGGTGGAAGGGATAACAGAATAAAAAAAAATAATATTTTCAAAAAACCCGACTAAAATACAACTGAAAAGTTCCCAACAAGTCACTTTTCATGCAGTCTGATGCAGTTGGTGTCAGTTATTTTAGTTCAATTATTGATTTCATGCCACCAACTGCATCAGACTGCTTGAAAAGTGACTTGTTTGGAAATTTTCAGTTGTTTTTTACAGTCGGGTTTTTTAAAGATATTCAATTTAACATTTCTATATTTTAGTGAGTTATATTTATACCCCATTTAATATCGTTCCTCGACTTTCATTTTTTTCTTTTTTTTACAATATGGCGTCTGGTTATCGCCATGTTGTATTTTGATTACTGTCATGTCTTTAGTAGCACTCGCTAAATTAAGACGAATCAATCGACGTAAGAATTATCAAAATCGATCCACGCGTTTGGTCTATAAAACGCCACAATGGAACAAACATACATACATAGGTTGATAAACACATTACCCTCCCTCGCGTCGCGTAGTCGAGTAAAAAGGATACACACACTGATGTATGGGTTCGGCTAGAGTTTCAGTTTTGACCAAAGAGAGGCCGAATATTTGACTCCACCGAAACTAGCATGTTTAATAATAATAAATAATAATAATTTCATTTATTGTTTGAACTGAAGGTTGTGATAAAGACCTAAAGACTGACTGTCTTGTTCGTTAATCATCGTTACACTATATTACTTAGTGTTTTATGAAAGTTAGGGCTGATTTTTCAATGGTTTGATAACTCTCTAATTCCTTTATTTTTTCGGTTTCGCCCTTATCTGTAAGGGGAGCCGAATATTTGGTTTCGGTTTTTGCTAAAAGTTCGGCCAGACACCAATACCAGTATTTTACATGGAACCGCTGCTTATCAGACCTCTACAACACATTTATTTAGCATAGAACTAGCTCCCGCGCATACTGACAAAAAACCAAAGACGAAATGTCATGTTGAGATGGAAAAATACTATTCATTGTCAATGTCATAAGTGCAAAGTTGTACAAACATAGACACAACTTTCAAACGGCTCGTCGGGCGTCTCTTGTGCGCTCTTGACTTATTTATTTGTATCCTAAGCTAATGACAATAAAGTTGGTAATTCAATGCCACTAAAAAAGTGTCTATTCCAAACTCATTTCGGTCTTTGTTCAGTTAGAGAGTAAAACATAGAGATATATTTTTTTATGTCAGTGGTTTTTTAATAATAATAATCTTAAATACAATCTTGTGGAATCGGAAGTACCGTACTATAGATATGTGCCCGACCCAGTTCTCGAAAATGGCAATATCACGTTATACTGGGATCGATCTATCATCACTGACAGGATTATTGTTGCCAATAAGCCTGACATAGTGGTGATAAATCGACTAGCGCGTCGCACAATGATTGTTGATATAGCTGTCACTCATGACGAGAACCTCGTGAAAGCTGAAAAAGATAAACAAACAAAGTATCTTGATCTAGCTCGCGAGGTTGTCGACATGTGGGAGGTGGATACAGCAGTTATTGTGCCGATAGTCGTGACGGCCAATGGTTTAATAGCCAAGAGCCTCGACGAACACCTAAAGAGGCTCTCGTTGGGCAGCTGGATCAAGGGCTTGATCTGGAAGGCAGTACTCCTTGACACGGCGCGCATAGTTAGGAGGTTCCTCTCTCAGGAGCCCTGACCACCGGTAGCTTGGACCCTATCCAGATACCGGTGGGATACTATTTTTTATATTTTTAAATGTTTTTATATTTTAATATTTAAAAATGTAAATTGTAAGATAAAAAATAGAAATAAATGGAATAATAATAATAATATTAAAAAATTTCTTTGAAATAGTTTTTTTTTTTAAATGTACAATTTATTTATTTCTTCCATTTTTAGTGAGTTGTATTTTTGGAATTGTCTCTTGGAGCTCATTATTTTGAAACAAGACATGACCAAGTCACAAAAAAAATAAAAAACTTTTTTACAAAAAATTCAACCGACATCTAAAAATTACCAAATAACTTTATTTTCGGAAGTCGGTGTTTATATTTTGTTTCTTCGTTATTTGACACCGACTTCCGAAAATTTTTAGAAGTCGGTTGTATTTTTTGTAAAAAAGTTTTTTGTTTTTCACTTTTTAGTTGTTGTATCCCAGAAGAAAAACTAAATATTAAAGTTATGCCCGAATGGATAACCCCAATAACATGGAATTTGAACATTTGGAGAAAACCAAAACGTCATCTGTGTATACATATTTTTTGTTTATGTTGATTTTTTCAAAAAGTGCTGAATCGATTTCGACAAAATTTATATGGGACCACTTCTCAAGTATGACCTACCAAACAAAAAATAATCATCAAAATCGATTCACAAATGGCGCAGATATCGCGTAAAAAACATACAAAAAAAAAAGAGACGAATTGAGAACCTCTTCTTTTTTGAAGTCTGGTAAAAGATTAAGGAGTACACTTACATAATGGCGGTCGTCATTTAGTTTTTTTTTTTTTAAGCAAATAGCCGCTTTTGCGGTCAAGACTAATTTAATGATACCTTGTTTGATAAAATCGATCCAGCCGCTTAAGCTTGAGGGCGTGCCAAAGAAATAGATATACATACAAACTATCGAATAACAAAAAGCGTTAATTTAATCGTCTTTGTTCCAGCTTCCTATCGAATAACAAAAAGCGTTAATTTAATCGTCTTTGTTCCAGCTTCCACCCTCGTTCCAGGCTCAGAAATACTGAGAGCATTCTTATCAGCAATAACTGACAATAATTCCCTTATCATCGATCATCTACCAAACATCCTAACATACACATCTAACATCCAAGAAGACGCCTCAGAAATATTCGAAATGTCAGCCAATTTATATATAGAAAAGCTGGATCTACTCACAGATACACAAATAAAAGAAACTGTGCAAAAAATCACCGAGAAACATGCAACAAATATTGTGACCAACGAATCTAAATTGGCTAAAATCATGGGATTCATAAAAAGAGTCATGGATATAAGAAAATATGAAGCAACAATTTTAATTGACATTGTACTTGAAATGTGTCATAAATTGACAATTCTTTCGCCACAATTTTTGAATCTAGTTACCTTTCTAGCATATTTCAATACTTTCTTTGATTTGGATAGTGAAATACGTAGAAAAGTTGTGGTGTTTAAAAATTGTTTGGTGCTAGAACAATTGTTGGAGATTCCGTTTGATGAGGGAGATAGTAAAATTAATGCTGCGTTAGTATTTTTGAAGGAGTATGCTGAGGAATTGATTGAAGTTCACGCTGAAGTAAGATTTTTATTCCATTTGTGTCATCGTCATCATTTCAGCCGCAAGACGTCCACTGCTGGATTTAGGGCTTCTCCAATCGTTGCCACAACGAGCGGTCCTGTGCGTCTCACATCCCGCGGATTCCCGCGAAGATGACATTTTTGCGAAAGGGACAGATATATTTGTATAAAAATAGGGAATGCATGATATTTTTTTTATTTATTCAATTGAAGACTTATTAACTATAGTGAATAAATATGAAGGAATTTTCAAAATATCATCATCTGCGACGAAGCTTTAAAGTTGATAATTAGAAAGAGAAGTCCGACGTGTTCTTTGACGTCAAAGGACATGACGCCCATACAACTGCCATAGAAAACAGCGTTTTCGAGAGAGTGACGGGATATTTGTTTAAAATTGTAATATCTCGTTTAATTTTCAATCACTTTTGATTCTGCTTTCACTGTTCGTACTCTATTTTAGTATATTCATCGATAAACTGGTTAGATAACAAATATTTTTTCATGCATATTCCCTATTAACGAAGAAATAATATACAAACATGTACTTCCAAAATTAAAGTTATTTTTCAATTTTAAGTGAATTTTTTTTGGAAGTCGTTTGTATTATTTGTAAAAAAGTTTGTGTGTATATAGGTACGCACGTAAGAAGTTATACTTCTTTGGCGTAATAAGATAAAAAACCAAACTGTCACAAAGTTTACAAAAGGAAAACAATCATTCTTCATGAACCACAGACTATAGCTAACTTCAGGGTGTCGGTTTTTTGTGACGGTGTGCGCACATCGTAAAATTTACTCTCATCATTTTTCCCTAACGCGCCAAAAGAAGTATAACTTCAAAAAGTTTTTTTGTCATAAGACATTTAATTTTAGAATCATTAGTACGATGAATAAGACAAGGTCAGTGGTCAATTAACAATATTATTTTTATTCCAGAAAACTCTACAATGCCTCGGCAATATCATAGAAAATATACCACCAAGCTCAGTATTATCACTAAAAAAGAATCTAACCGCTTGTCTGTCCATCTATAAAACGATCCAAAACTACCTACCGACCATTCAAGCAAGCTATGAAAAATGGTACAAGAAATTAGACCTGCAAAACATAACAGATTGCATAGAAGAGAAGATTTTATTTTCCGAGTTTTCCGACAATTTTTCCGACATTATTCCGGCTTTGAAAATCATGTCGGATTTAGTTAATATTCCGACAAACTTGGCTAAAGATTGGACGAAACTTTCACTTCAAAATTTGACTCGGGTAGAATTAAAATGGGGTCGGCTTTTCTTGGCCGACTTGTTTTTGATATCAGAGAAGTGTTTGACTGATTACGAGTTTGAAGAGATTTTAGAAAATCATTTGGATTTTGTCAAGAGTTATATTAGTATTTATTTTAAAAGGTTGATTTCCAAGCCAGTTATTTTAAAAGGGGAGAAATCTATCTTGCTTGTTGATATTATAGAGTGCTTTGGAAAAATGTACAAGGAGGATAATTTTCAAAATGTCTTGGATTTAGTTGAGCATGTAAGTTTTCATTTCAAATCTTAAATTACTTAACCTTTATCATCACGCCTGCCTTTGTCCTGTTATTTTTTTTGTTTTGGTTTCGCATAATTTGTACTACTACTACTACTTGTAATACTACTCCTACTTCTAATACTGCTACTACTAGTACTTCTAATACTACTTAGTAGTCGCAGTATTAGAACTAGTAGTAGTCTACTAGTTCTAATACTGCGACTACTACTTCTAATACTAAGACTACTTCTTATACGAATACTACTTCTAATACTACTACTTCTAATACTGCTACTACTACTACTCCTAATACTAAAACTACTACTCCTACTGTGTCGTAGTGCTTAGATATCGATGCCAAAGTTTCGCTTGCAAAATTAATTTGACCTTAAGTTATTCCTTTTCTTTCAGTTGTGGCCATCATTCATTCAACACAGTTCCTTTGATGACAAACTATCAGTTCTGCTAAATCTTCTACGTTTACCTAAGAGTGTGGGCCTGGGTTGTCCAGCAGTGGACTGGGCAACCACTCTGCTGAAGTCTGAAGGGACGAGTCAAGATGATAGGATCAAGTTGATTGGTGCTTTACCAGCGGGAGAGGAGTATAAGTAGGTGGAATTTTTTTTCTTGCACCTCATGCCTTGTTACCTGTTCAAGCATGGATCTGATGACAGCATCAGCGGACGGCGTTGCTGTGGCTGAATACTGGACCAAGCAAGTTATTTAATTAAGCAAATACTCTATTTACGAGTATGCCATCGACACTCCAAGAAGAAGAACTGAAAATATATTTTTCAACACATTTGCTCAAAAAATTCATTTACGAAGCCTGTATACATTATTCGAAAGTTAAAAATTACGCACCATACAATGGAACGAGCGGGAAATTAGGTACTCTCACTTAAGTAACTATTTTACCGCATACTGCGTTGTATAGCACCGTGCGTTTCCTTTTGCGATGTAAGTGCTGAAAATCAGCGCTGTTGACGTTAAGTTCGCCTGAAGTCGCAGTATTTTGCTGAGCAACGACCTGTTCTTGCACGGATGCGACGCACAGCTTAATTTGTTCGTGTTTGTTAAAAGATTAGTTTAGTTGTTTTTCCACTTTCACCCATTTTTTCACTTTTTTTGTTTCGTTTTGATGGTCTGTTTGTTGTTATTTGACATTGTCGCAGCACAGATTACATAGTATTACGCATTATTACCATTATTACGCAATGTGTATTGTCTTTAGTTGTTGGCGGACCCTGACATTAGGCAATGGACAGAAGACTTACATTGAGTGAATACGAGGCTTTTAGCATTCTTGTCATCATCATCATTCTCCTGCACTTATCCCAATTTATTTGGGGTCGGCGCAACATGTCTTTTTCTTCCATACTCCTCTATTAGTCGTCATCTCTGTAGTCACCCCCTTTTTACCCATATCCTCTTTCACACAGTCCAACCATCGTTTCTTTGGCCTTCCCCTACTCTTATAGCCATCCACATCCATACCCAAGACTTTCCTCACGACATTTTCTTCATTCCTCCGCATCACATGCCCATACCACGACAACCGATTTCCACACAACTTTTCAGTCAGCGGTGCCACTTTCAGACTTCCTCTTATATACTCATTCCTAATTGTCATGACCGCCGAAATCGCAGCATTCTTGTATGTTCATATTATTAATCTGTTTTTCTGTAATGTGCGTTATATTTGTGCAGAATAAACAATGTTTCTTTCTTTTCTTTTTTCTTTCTTCTTTACAGTGTTTTTTTATTTCCATAAAAAAATATCTAAGAATCCCACCAAAGAAAAATTAAAGTGATACTAACGTATTGAATAAAAGCGCTTCCATGGAGGTTCGATCATTCAGTTTATTTATTCTCGTAATGTGAAACTCCTTGTGAAATAAAAAAAAAACCGTAAAGGATACGCACGGCGCTATACAAGGGAGTGTGCGGTAAAATAGGTACTTAGGTGAGATTACCTATTTTACCGCATGTTCCATTGTAATTTTTAACTTTCGAAAAATGTATGCAGGCTTCGTAAATGCATTTCTTGAGCAAATGTGTTGAAAATAACTATTATTGTCGTTAGGCTTTTTACTGACCACTATCTAACTAACCTGATGGCGATGATGTGGTCGCCGATAGAGCACGCTTGCCTAGAAGTAACGTATTCACTCTCAAATTTATTATTCGTTACTGTAAAGTCGAAAACCTACTTTCTTTCCAGTACTTACTACCGCAGTTTCGCCTCCGGCCTACCCGTTCGCCTCTCCGAGATGCAGGGACGATATATACCGGCATTCAGAGCTCTGCTCGACACCCTAGCGGCAAATGGGGACATGACGCTCCTGGATATAGTCGTCACTTTAGCTTCAGGTAAAAACCACTCATAATATAATATTGGGTCCTTACAAATAGAGAACCTCGTCACTTCTATGAATTAAAATATTCATCAATTGCTTGATATTCTATCGAATAATGACCGTCATAGACAACTGCCAATAGTAATAAAACCTTATTACTTATAATTTTATAAACAAAAAAAAAATAGCTTAAAAATGACTCCTCTTTTTGTTAGCAGAAATCACCACTATATTTGTTTTAACTTAGCCAAAACTTATTTTTGTTGCTTAATCTAAGTGGCATACGTTATCTTAGTTTTTAATCATTATTGCATAAAAGTTTTAAAACATTAGTTTTCATAGTTGTCATAAAAATTAAGAAAATGTTAGTATGAAAAATGCAACTTCTTTAAAATTCTTCATACAAAACGCTGATTTCATAGGTAGAGACCTAATACTATGTAGAGATAGAGATTAAACATCATCATCATTATCATCATTCTCCTGCCCTTATCCCAATTTATTTGGGGTCGGCGCAACATGTCTTTTTCTTCCATACTCCTCTATTAGTCGTCATCTCTGTAGTCACCCCCTTTTTACCCATATCCTCTTTCACACAGTCCAACCATCGTTTCTTAGAGAGATAGAGATTAAACATAATTATGATAAGTTACAACACTGATTAAGAGCGTTTACTCCTCACGGTATTTCATACAAACTGTCAAATCAATAAACTAAACACTAGTTTGGGTGAAAATGCATGGTTTGCTAAGTGACGTCATTCTAAATCCAATATGGCGGCCTTCCAAAGATGGCGGACTAGTTATTTTTTATGCAAAACCATGTTCAAATGAAAGCTTTGTTGAGAACAATACGAAAATTTTCTTAACCTACTTCAAAAAGGAGGAGGTTATCAATTCGGATGTTTGTATTTTTTTTTATGTATGTTCGGGCATAACTTCGTCATTTATAGACGGATTTCCAAAATTCTTTTTTTGTTCGAAAGGGGTTTGTTCCGAAATGGTCCCATTTAAATTTCATGTAGATCTGACGATGATTTTCGGAGACAGACAACGGAACTCTTCAAAAAATTACAGCAAATCAACCGCGATTGCTGTTATCGCATAAATATGCATTGTTAACACAATAACATGAGGAAACACAACTAAAAAGTGAAAATTTTTTTTTTTGTAAAAATGTTTTCATTTTTCACTTTTTAGTTGTGTTTTTTTTACTAATTTTTAAAAAAGTTTTTTTTACTAAATTTTATTCTTATCCTTTCTCAGGGGATGACTCAAAAGGATGGTGGGATCATGCTATTGATGCTTGCATGACCACTCTAGCGGCTAAAGAAGACATCAACGTATTGGACAAAGCCTATAGAAGAGCCAAGAATGGTGTCAATTTGGGTATTTGCAACCGAATATTTCTACCTTTACTTAGGTTGGTATATCTTCCTTCATAATCTATGAATTAATTCATGCCCTGTAGCCGGAACTGCTGGATGGATTGCAACAAATGAGAGGTATCAGTAGATTAGGTTTGACTGTCGAAGTGACATAGGCTATTATGAATGTTGAAAAAAAAAAAAGGTGTGTGTGCGATTCACACACGATAGAAGTTAAACTTCATGTGGGCAAAGATGGGCAAAGATGGTCAAAAGGTGGCCAAAGGTGAGCAAAAAGGTGGCCAAAGGTGAGCAAAAGTTGGTCAAAGGTTTGCAATTGGTGGTCAAAGGTGAGCAATAGGTGGTCAAAGGTGAGTGAAAGGTGAGCAATCGGTGGTCAAAGGTGGGCAAAGATGGTCAAAAGGTGGCCAAAGGTGAGCAAAAGTTGGTCAAAGGTTTGCAATTGGAGGTCAAAGGTGAGCAATAGGTGGTCAAAGGTGAGCGAAAGGTGAGCAATCGGTGGTCAAAGGTGGGAAAAGGTTGTCAAAAGGTGGCCAAAGGTGAGCAATAGTTGTCTAAAGTTGATGATCGGTAGCGAAGTGACGAGACCCCAGGCCCCGCGTCGCGCGCGCCCTCTCCTCTCGCCGCCTCCGCCGCTGCCCGACGTCAGCCGAAGGTTGTCGAAGACCCCCGAACAATAGTATGTATATTTCTGTCTCATTCTTTCCTGGCTTCATCCTACACATTTTTGTATTTGTGTCTCTTACCTGTCGTTTTTTCCGTTGCATCCGGTTTGAAATCACAACGATTCTAAAGAAGTTTCACTTCAAAAACAAAATGGCAGCCGCCATTAGGTGTAAGTTCTTCAGCGGCAGCGACCTCTCGCGCCCGGCCCTGGTCCAGGCCATGGTATGGAGCGAGAGGGAATGGGAAGCAGTCTCCTCCTTCTGCGGATTTTGGTATTTGTTAGTAAAATATACGTAATACCACAGATAATATAATACTAGCGTACAGATGCCTCATCCCATACAAAGAAACGGTACCGCCGTAACTACGAGCTTTCGGCTTGCACAAGCAACTTTTGATCTTCGTTCAGGCCCGTCCTCTACATCTTGCTAGATGGTGTTAGCAGCGACGGCTTGCAAGTTGAATGAATTTACATGAAGTCTTACCAATATTTTCTCACACGTTAAGGAATTAATTTATAGAATTTTTGGCACTTCATAACAGTTTTACTGTTTCAAAATGTGTCATAATACAAATTTTAAAGAGGTGAATGAATAAACTCTAAAACTTCAAACAGCGCCATCTATTGGTACAAGAAATATAAATGCCTAAGAATTCGTTCCAATAAACATCTAAATTTGAATAAGGAGACAATTATTCCACAGTTTTATGCTTAGGGTGGTTTATTAGATAACAAAATATAGTTTTTACCATTTTTTTTTTCAAAATATTTATATTACCTAAACTTCAATAAGAAATCGATGCATTTTACACCATCTATTGATATTTATTTGAACTAAATTTTCTTTGTTAGAGATGAGACCCCGTGGTAATACTAAACATTATCACCAAATTTCAAAGTTAAAAATTCTTCGGAACCAAAATTATGTGACAGATGACGGACAGACAAACGGACACGTGAGTGACGTGAGATACGGCTCCGCTTGGACCCTTCGGGTAAGGAATCATAAAAAGGACACATAATCTGACTAAATAACAAAAAAAACTTTTTACAAAAAAAATACAACCGACTTCCATAAATAATAAGTAGGTACTAAAAAATGTAAAATAACTTTAATTTCGGAAGTCGGTGTTTCTAGTTTGGTTTCTTTGTTATTTGACACCGACTTCCGAAATTAAAGTTATTTTACATTTTTTTGTATTATTTATGGAAGTCGGTTGTATTTTTTTTGTAAAAAGTTTTTTATTTTTCACTTTTTAGTTGTTGTACCCCATTCTAAAACTAAATTAATAGTATTGAATTGATAGCCCCAAAAATAGGGAATTTGAACATAGTTGGTGAAATTAGGGTGTACCCGGGTGAACTGTACAAATCTGTATACCCCTTCATAGCGCATCAGCGTGATGTAATGTTGTGAAGTGGTGAAAACAATACACAGACATGCGATTGCAGCAATTCTGGAAGGTTTGCTATCATTTATTGAAGAGTTCCATTGTGTATCTCCGAAGTTCTTCATCAGATCTTCACCAAATTAAAATGGGACCACATGTGAAGCAACAGCTTTCAAATAAAAAAAAATCTTCAAAATCGGTTCACGTAGTAAAAAGTTATGTGGTAACATACATAAAAAAAAAAGAAAATACAGTCGAATTGAGAACCTCCTCCTTTTTTTGAAGTCGGTTAAAAAGAGAAAAAAAATTGATCTCAAATACTGAACATTTGTTTGGCGAATCTAGAATTTTCACTAGTGTGACTCGAGCATGTCAGATGTCTGGGAGTTGTTAAGTCAAGAGTGAATAGGTTACTTCTAGGCAAGCGTGCTCCATCTTCGACCACATCATCGCTTACCATGAGAGATGAGACTTTATTTTCGGAAGTCGGTGTTTATATTTTCTTTCTTCGTTAATTACACCGACTTCCGAAAATAAAGTTATTTTGTAATTTTTAGAAGTCGGTTGTATTTTTTGTAAAAAAGTTTTTATATTTCACTTTTAAGTTGTTGTACCCCAGAAGTAAAACTGGTATGGTTCTCTCTTGTATGGTTCAGAATGTTCGGCCACAAAAGGGATGAATGAAAAGCAATTGCATGTAGCTGAGATGAGAATGCTAAGAGCGATGTGTGGTGTTACGCGCATGGATAGAATTAGGAATGAGTATATAAGAGGAAGTCTGAAAGTGGCACCGCTGACTGAAAAGTTGTGTGGAAATCGGTTGTCGTGGTATGGGCATGTGATGCGGAGGAATGAAGAAAATGTCGTGAGGAAAGTTTTGTGTATGGATGTGGATGGCTATAAGAGTAGGGGAAGGCCAAAGAAACGATGGTTGGACTGTGTGAAAGAGGATATGGGTAAAAAAGGTGTGACTACAGAGATGACGACTAATAGAGGAGTATGGAAGAAAAAGACATGTTGCGCCGACCCCAAATAAATTGGGATAAGGGCAGGAGAATGAATGAAAATACCCCAGAAGTAAAACTAAATATTAAAGTTATGCTGTTAAGCTTGTAATAAGTTAAGAGCTAAAACTTAGACTATAAAAGGTTAAAGACGGAACGTCATTGGACATTAACATGAAGCAGGATCGTTAAAATGTGTGAGTGACCTTGACGGCGATGGAATGTTGCCAGATAAAATCTTTTTACCCCGAAAAACAATTCATTCATCCCGATTTGATTATGCGTGTTATTGAATCTATTATCGACGGCAATATTATTGATTATTACTTAAATCTGGGATGGCATGTTATATATATATATATATATATATATATATACTACTGTTCCCATGTCCATCAAACCCCTACGTAGGTTTGATGGACATGGGAACAGTAGTAGATGAGTCAGCTCCTTTAGCTACCCAAGCATTCGTTTTTCTTTTAGTAGGAATGAACCATTAAAAAAAAAATAATAACCCCGCAGACCCCCACTTATGTCTGGCTTCTGCCTTTGCAAACAAAAACTTTAAATGGATCTCTATGAACTACCTGTGGACTGAAAAGAGTATCTAAAATTCCGTTCTATCAATTTTTTATAGACATTGACAATGGCAAACAAGAATGATAAAATATTTATGATAATTATGATATCAACAATTTATGACTTGATGATAACAAAAATGCCTTTGTAAGAATCGCATTTCTTTTCAACCGACGCGCGACGTCCAAATTTTGAAAATTTAATGTCATTTTCTTTGAAATGATTGCTACAAACGACCGAATACAATGATGGGGACCAATTTATGTCGTTTCTATTTTTTCTTAAAATCGTAATCCACTTTTTTTTTAGTCGTAAGTCTCTTGGAAACCTAAAAAGCAAAAAATCATAGCAGTCACCACCATCCACGTCAATTTGGAAATGTATCCCTTTTTTTGGGAAACTTATAATTTATTACCATGCAACACACAATGCCTAACGTCACCCAATGAAGTTCCGTTAACATGTTTTAAAATCATGCAAATACGATTAAAATTCATTACATATTTGTGGAAAGTGACTCCATTAGCCTGCTTGTGAGTTGTGGTGTTATTTTTGCACTGTTAACGACACACACAACGGTATATAATTTATTTTTACGTCAGTGAAAACATACTGACACTTCTGGCGGTCTGAGTGACACTGAACGTCACGATGACGTATCGGCTTCTCATTTTGTCTATGTGAGCTTATTTCGCGTGTACAGATACAAGCTTCTTTTACTTTGGTACTTCAGATTGCTGGATTTTGACACTCCGTCTATAACCTTTCATCTAACAGTTAAAAAACATTTTTAAACAAGCTTTACTCCCGGCTATCACAATTAGATGTGTACACTTTTCGTGTCCGTGCTGTTAAGCATTGAAGAGTTCTTTTATCTGAAGCTAATCCTGGAATTTCAGATTGCAAGATTTGACCCAAACATGCATACATAATTATACAAACATTGCAAGTTAATAAAACTATAGTTACAACCTGGGAGTCTTTAAGTCTCGAGTGAATAGGTTACTTCTAGGCAAGCGTGCTCCATCTTCGACCACATCATCGCTTACCATCAGGTGAGATAGTGGTCAAACGCGTGCGTATAAAGTATAAAAAAAGATGCAACAGGCAACGGCTTATCCCATTTGTAAGAAAACGCATTTTTCTTTTAGTAGACTTTTTGCCAGATTTCTGCTTCGTACTATGGTAGTTGATATTATTTGTATTTTATATAATTACTAGCTGCGCCCCGCCTCATCATCTCAGCCTTTTAATGCCCCCACTGCTGGGGTACAGGCCTCCTCTTCGTGAGAGGGTGTAGACCGTTGTTCACCACGCAGGCCCAATGCGGATTGGTGAATGTCACATGTCTTCGAATTTTTAGTTCTAGGACATGCCGGTTTCCTCACGATGTTTTCCTTCGCCGTTTTGAGAGCAGTGGTGATGAAATAATTTACACAAAGTAAAGCGCCTGCCTGGGTTTGAACTCACGACCTACAACTTGTAAGTCGCGGCCAATGCCACTGGGCCACCACTGCTCTCGCGCCCTGCCTAGTCCGGGATAAAAAGCCTATGTGTTAATCCAGGATATAAGCTATCTACATACCAAATTTCCCCCAAATCGGTCCTGAGCGTGAAGGAGTAACAAACATAAAAACTTTCACATTTATAATATCAGTAGGATTTGTATCAAAAAGTGGTTTTATCCAAAAACAGATAGAATTTTTCAAATACGGTCCAAAGTAAGTAAGTTACCTATGAAATCTGGTGGAAGGGGAAACTGTCAAGTTAGAGGACGCACACACTGACGTATGACGTCACCGCTATTAGGTTACGCGCGTACGAAAGAGATAGCAAGATGTCCCTCCTACTCTTATAGCAATATTTAAAGTATTTAATGCTGCTTCATTTAGTAACCGATTTTGATACTGTTTTCAGAAAAATATTTATTTTTAGTGTTATTTGTTGTTTTATATAAATTGTGTACAAAAATAAACACAGGACTCTACTGCATGGGTAGCGGATAAATTCGTAACAGAGTTACCGCTCCCCTGGACACTCAGGCAAGGAAGGAACAGGGGTGGGTTTTAGTTAGTAGGAGTCTGACACGCCCTCCCGCTCCGCCCAGAGCGGGAGAAGTCAACCCACCTCTATTCCTTCCCTGCCTGAGTGCCCAGGGGTGCGGTAACTCATGTTAAGAATTTATCCAATCCTAGGCATAACACTTTTACATGGATAATTTTTTTTTCTCTTCCAGACATTCTTCTCGGAAATTCTGTGAGCGATACATGTCGACCATAGTGACTGATTTGTTCAACGTTCTCCGCGTGGGTTTCAAAGAAGCTACCAATAACGAGACGTACAGAAAACGAGTTGTTTCTTATGCCATCGCTTTCAATATACTGAAAGTTGCGTTTGACAAGGTGAGGATATCACTATCACTACATAGTATAAGAATCGCCAAGTTTAAGTGGCGGTGGGCAGGGCACATTTCTCGCAGAACAGATGGTCGATGGGGCCGAAAGGTTCTGGAGTGACGTGACGACCGCGTACCGGAAGACGCAGCATTGGAAGGCCTCCCACGAGGTGGATCGATGACCTGAGCTATCAAAGAACGGCACAGCCGTAACAGTATCATCAAATTGAGCGTTTCTAGTCTACGTTCCTAACTTTTCGAAAATTATCTTCGAAACAAATTGAAATATTCACACGAAACACAAATTGCACAAGCCTTAAACAGTTAAAACTTATTGTGAAAGCGCCAGGGTAGCCCGCGAAATTCAAATTTTCTTACGTTTTTTGCATTTATTCAATTTTTTTTTTTAATTCTATTCTATTCACTATCAGGTTGTATGTTGGTCCTGATAGTGTGAATGCAAAATGTCATAATTTCATGATTTTTTTTAAATTATCTTTTTTATTTTTAAAGGTAGCCCGCGAAATGCCGTATTAATGTATTATTACGGGCTACTCTGGCGCAGTTTTTATTAAAAATGATTTATCTTTCAGATAACCACAGAAGGCTTGGAAAACGGCATTATAAACGAAAACGCAGGCTCTCAAAAGCCGTGGTATTTTCTAGAACAGACGTGCAAGTACTGTGTCACTATAAGTGCCAACGTTAAGTGTCCCAGCGATGCGAGCGAGGAGCTGAAGAACACTTGTCTGTAAGTGTGTTAGCTGTACTTTAGAGTGGTACTTTCTAGAGTAGACGTGCAAGTACTGCGTCACTATAAGTGCCAACATCAAGTGTTGCAGCAATGCGAGCGACGAAGTGAAGAACATTTGTCTGTGTGTTAGCTGTACTTTAGAGTGGTACTTTCTAGAGTAGACGTGCAAGTACTGCGTCACTATAAGTGCCAACGTTAAGTGTCCCAGCGATGCGAGCGAGGAGCTGAAGAACACTTGTATGTAAGTGTGTTAGCTGTACTCTAGAGTGGTACTTTCTAGTCACCAGTTTTACGTCGCCAATGAGCCTCTTAGCTCTGCGTTCCACTGAGTCAAGCGCAGCAAGTTGGTTACTTGGATATCTAATTCATGAGATTTCAAGGCTAAAAATAGTTTTACGTTTCTATAACAACCTGCATTACAGTTGGTTACAGAGCTCATCATACAACTGTCTTACTAGCGCCATCTGTCGTCGCAAACTGAGCAAAAGCCTCTCTGCGCGCATATTCAATGTCCAGGCATGGACTACTATAGTGGACAAGAATGCTGTGTACCCGTTTGAGTTGCAAGCACATGCTAGGTATCGGGTATGTATATTTTGTGTTTTTTTTAAACAAAAGTAAGATAACGATTTTGGTATAAGGAAGAGAAGGGGTGACGACATCTAGTTACCTCTTGTGGACATCTAGTTACTCGTACCAGTGTGTGCACCAGTGTGTATTCTGTTGTTTGACAGTTTCCCCTTCCACCACATTTAAAAGGTTTCTAACTTGCTTCAGTTTAAACGGATTTGAAAAATTCTTTTTTGTTTTTGGTTAAAATTACTTTTTGATACAAATATACAACCGGGGTTTTTTTAAGTCAAGAGTGAATAGGTTTTTTATCATCTATAGGCACACGTTTGACCGCTATCTCACCTGATGGTAAGTGATGATGTGGTCGAAGATGGAGCACGTTTGCCTAGAAGTAACCTATTCACTCTTGACTTAAAGACTCCCAGGTTGTAGCTATCAGGAAACACAGACTCCGGCAGGGAACTTCAGGGGGTTACTTCTAGGCAAGCGTGTTCTTTCGTCGACCACATCATCACTTACCATCAGGTACCATTTCTCCATTGAAAACGGAGGATACTCTGACCGGACGGGTGTTGTCTAGTCCGGACAACTGCCCGACAGTTGATTTCGAACTGTTGTACGTTCAAATCACGCGGAGAACTCTGCTTGCGCGATGCAGGATTAGTGTCTTTAGTTCGTTTGTGGCGTCATAGATGTCGGAACAAACTATAATATTATTGTATTTCTGTATCTCTTTCAGGGCACCAAACCAGCGAAGCGCTCGGTGGATGCTCTGGCCACATCATCATCGTTCACCGGCACAGTTAGAAGCAGACTGTTTCTGACAACGTTGTCTGAAAACCCGCTACAGTATGACATGATACCAGAAGACGAAGATGACGAGGTAAGTACTGTGGAGCCTTCAGGGATCCAGGGGTGCTTTTGTAGCAGCGAGGGTCGTGTGTTATACTACTATATGTGGAGTGTTAGAAGATAAAGAGAGAGGTAAGAATCCCACACTTCCTGGTCTTTTTCCCAAAAGTCCAGGCGCCTTTTTTTTGAAGGTTACCCCCGGAAACAAACCCGGGCCTGCGGACGGCGAGTAGTGGGTAACTCGCCGTCCGATCAGCACCAGGCCCGAGAGTCGACGGCGCGTAGTGTTCCACGCGCGCCTCAAAGAGTTGTCAGCAAAGGACGGGGCCTGCCACGGCCAATGCCTGCCCGGGGGTGGAGGATAAATTCGAAAGAGTTACCTCGCCCCCGGGCACGTAGGGCAGGGAGGAACAGGGGTGGGTTTTAGTCAGTAAGAGTCTGACACGCCCTTCCGCTCCACCCTAGAGCGGAAGAAGTCATGAGATGATTTCCCACCCCCCAAAAAAAAAACCCCGGAAACAAAAAAAAAACCTGTGGTGTGTATAAAGAGAAGAGAAACACCAGACAGCAATATTTGATACTTATTGGTGAAGCTTATAACTAGCTTCACCTGACTTGCTGTTCTTCTTAAGAACTAATAATTTAATGCTGTGGATCGCTTTTAAGAGCAATTAAATATATATATGAAAATTTAGCATCCGTTGATGAAATCCCTGTACCACATATTTCGATGACTTATTGGTAACAAATCCCACGTACCTTGTATCTTCTTGGAACCACAGCTCAGACTCCCAAATTTTAAGCGAAATGAATATTAAAAAGGGTCATTGACGCTTCACCATTTATATTATTAATCAGGTTCATGTTTCACGAAGACTTGTTTCTGTGTGCGTAAGCTCGGAGTGCTTTAAGTCACCGTCAACCTAAGACCATCCCGCCTTCGTGAGATAGAACAACTTTATTATGTTATGTACGCCCAGTGTAGTGTTTTTTATTTAAAACTAGCTGCACCCCGCGGTTTCACCAGCGTAGACCGTGATAAAAAGCAGCCTTTGTGTCAATCCAGGAAGAAGAAGTAACAAACACACACTCACAAACTTTCGCCTTTATAATATGAGTGTGATTCTGATTCTCAATTCTAAACAAAAGATATATTAACAGGAAGAAGACGATGACAGTTTCCTAGAGTTTGAAGACAGCGTGCTCAACGCTCACGGCTGCTTGTCTACGCTCACGTCCCTGCTCGAGCACGCGAGCACGATCGAGCATACTGACTGGAGAATTACTGTCGTAGTCGGTTTGACTACCGATATGACTGTCAATGCGAAATGGCTGGTAGCACAGGTAAGTCTACTCAACCCTACAGTTCGAAGACAGCGTGCTCCACGCTCACGGCTGCTTGTCTACTCTCACGTCAGTGCTCGAGCACGCGAGCATACTGACTGGAGAAATACTGTCGTAGTCGGTTTGACTACCGATATGACTGTCAATGCGAAATGGCTGGTGGCACAGGTAAGTCTACTCAACCCTACAGTTCGAAAACAGCGTGCTCCACGCTCATGGCTGCTTGTCTACTCTCACGTCAGTGCTCGAGCACGCGAGCATACTGACTGGAGAAATACTGTCGTAGTCGATTTGACCACCGATATGACTGTCAATGCAAAATGGCTGGTGGCACAGGTAAGTCTACTCAACCCTAGAGTTTGAAGACAGCGTGCTCAACGCTCACGGCTCCTTGTCTACGCTCACGTCAGTGCTCGAGCACGCGAGCATACTGACTGGAGAAATACTGTCGTAGTCGATTTGACCACCGATATGACTGTCATTGCAAAATGGCTGGTGGCGCAGGTAAGGACTCAACTGTAGAGTTTGAAGACAGCATGCTCAATGCTAATGGCTGCTTCTCTACGCTCACGACTCAGCTCGAGCACGCCAGCACGATCGAGCATACTGACTGGCGAGACTCCGTCGTAGTCGGTTTGACTACAAATATGACTATCAATGCGAAACGGCTGGTGGCACAGGTAAGAAGATTCAACTATTGAGTTTGAAGACAGCATGCTCAATGCTATCGCCTGCTTGTCTAAGCTCACGTCCCTGCTCGAGCACGCGAGCAAGATCGAGCATACTGACTGGAGAGACTCCGTCGTAGTCGGTTTGACTACGGATTTGACTGTCAATGCGAAATGGCTGATGGCACATCAGGGAAGATGAAGACAGCAGCTATTGAGTTTGAAGACAGCGTGCTCAACGCTCACGGCTGCTTGTCTATGCTCACGTCTCTGCTTGAGCGATCGATCATAATGACTGGAGAAACACTGTAGTAGTCGGTTATACGACGGAGAACTACATACTTGAATTTAAAATTCGAGATCATTTTTAAAATAGTTACAAAAGCATTCTCTTTTTTTTTAGCTCATAATATTTTTTATATTTTAGGCTATATGCAATGCAGTCGAAGAACTCAAACCTCACGGCAGCGCCCTCTGTCCAGCGCTGCTACAATTAATAGCAGATACACCGACGACTTTAGATGGAAAACCTGTGCTCAACAACCTGCATGTGGATATTGTAAGTAAAAATTTTTAACCGACTTTCGAAAAAAGGAAGAGGGTCTATGTTCGACTCCATGTGTTTTTTTTATGTATGCCCATCGATTTCTCTGTCAGTTTCGGACCTATTTTCAAAATTCTTTTTTTATCCGAAAACGGTGGTCCCATATAAATTTTATAGAAACAGCTTCAGCGCTTCTTGAAAAAATCAACAAAAACTATAAAATATGTATACATAGATGACGTTTTGGTTTCCTCCAATTACGAGTATGTTTAAATTCCATGTTATTCGGGCGTAACTTTAATATTGAGTTTTAGTTCTGGGGTATAACAACAAAAAAGCCAAAAATAAAAAACTTTTTTACAAGAAATACAACCGACTTCCAAAAAAGAAAATACACCAAAAATTTAAAAATAACTTTAATTTCGGCAGTCGGTGTCAAATAACGAAGAAATAAAACACAAACACCTAATCTTTTTTGGAAGTCGGTTGTATTTTTTGTAAAAAAAAAAATATTAATTTTTAACATCAATTTTTCAAAATCACGCGACTAAAAAAAAAAAAAATTAAAATTCGACTGCATAAACAAAAGTTCCAAACAAGACAAGTCACTTTTCAAGCAGTCTGATGCATTTGGTGGCATCAAAACTGTGATTGAACTAAAATAAATTCCAACAACTGCATCAGACTGCTTGAAAAGTGACACAAGAACTTTTTAGTGGTTGTTTATCAGTCAGGTTTTTTGATCAAAAATTGAAAAGATTAATGTAAACACATTATTTCTCTTTTCAGATATCAACAATAACAAAATGGAACCTTACAGACTTACCTCACGATCCTAACATGAACACTACTGTAGAATATTTGATAAATACTTGTATAGTATTTAAGCAACATTACGGTGTACAAAAACGCCTGTTAAATACTTTAAACGGGTTGCTACAGTTGTATGGGATTATGGTCACTGTGAAATGGAGTGTATTTCAGGATTATTGTACTGGTAAGTTTTTTTTTGTACTTACATTTCTAGGGTTCCTTATCCAAAGGGTAAAACGGGACCCTTACTAAGACTCCGCTGTTCGTCCGTCTGTCACCAGGCTGTATCTCATGAACCGTGATAGTTAGACAGTTGAAATTTTCACAGATGATGTATTTCTGTTGCCGCTATATCATCATCATTCTCCTGCCCTTATCCCAATTTATTTGGGGTCGGCGCAACATGTCTTTTTCTTCCATACTCCTCTATTAGTCGTCATCTCCGTAGTCACCCCTTTTTTACCCATATCCTCTTTCACACAGTCCAACCATCGTTTCTTTGGCCTTCCCCTACTCTTATAGCCATCCACATCCATACACAAGACTTTCCTCACGACATTTTCTTCATTCCTCCGCATCACATGCCCATACCACTGTTGCCGCTATAACAACAAATAAATAAAAAACAGAATAAAATAAATATTTAAGGGACTCCCATACAACAAACGTGATTTTTTTCGAGTCCGACTCGCACTTGGCCGGTTTTTATTTATTTTTCTTAATTAAGTTAATTTCTTTACAGAGGAATAACTGTACAGGGTGTGAGGGATAGGTGTGGTCATGTTTTAAAAACTGCATCTGCTCGTAGAAATGAACAACTTTCTTCAAGGAAGCTATAGTCAGTAGCTTCCTTGAAGATTTAACTGCTAATTAGTTAAACTAATTAGATTTTTTTAGTAAAATACCCTGTTCCCAAAAACAAATTCGGCTTAATGTACAAAATATTATCAGGTGATGAAAATTAGTAAGGAATGTCAATTTTTTTTTCTGAATTGTCTTTTACTTTCTTGAACCAAGATTTTTGAATTCCATGTGCAGACGCAGTATCTAAAATCTCCACCCATGTCCCTTACACCCAGTATAGACCTTTGAAACATACACCCGTACAACAACGCATTTTCGAAGTTATACTTCTTTAGGCGCGTTATGAAAAAATGATGAGAGTGAAATTTTAAGATGCGCGCGCATTATTGTCACACAAAATTCACAGGTTGAAGTTAGCTAGAACCGACCCTGAAGTTAGATATTGTCTGTGGTTCATGAAGAATGATTGTTTTCCTTCTGTAAACTTTGTGACAGTTTGGTTTTTTATCTTGTTACGCCAAAGAAGTATAACTTCTTACGTGCGTATATAAGTACACACACACTTTTTTTTTTTCAACTTTCAGATTTACCAAAAGACTTACATCCACTCCTACCAATATTCGAACGCCTACTTAAAAATGGCGTCGCCCTACCAGAACTTTTAGCCGCCATATTTGCCAATCCAGATGCAAAGCACTGGACTGGCAACTCAAAACTGGCAGAAGTATGTGGCTTGGCATTCTCCCTGGCAGATTCTGGCACTAGGCAAGGGTTCTTGACAAAGTTCTGCCACGTTTTAAGTGCTGTGAGAAGTATGAATGTTAATAGTTATGTGAAAATGTTGTTTTATGCTCAGAAAAGCTGTAAGCACTGCTGTGATTTTAATCAACTGAAGTGAGTATTATTCTCGTTATTTAAAATTAAACTCAATGTGATAGATGAGAAAGTTCAGATTACATTGCAACTTTTAGTCGTTACTCAAAAATCAATACAAAGTTTAGACAACAATAAATGAAAACACTGCCAATACTCATCATTATGAACAATTTTTAATATGGGACCAAACCTGAAATTGTATGCCTAGGGGTAGCGGATAATGCCTAGGGGTAGCGGATAAATTCTGAAAATGAGTTACTGCACCCCTGGGCACTCAGGCAGGGAAGGAACAGGGGTGGGTTTTAGTCTGACACGCCCTCCCGCTCCACCCAGAGCGGGAGAAGTCATTGGATGATTTCCCACGCCTCCCAAAAAAAAAACCTGAAATTGTGAAATAAAATTAAAAAAAAACAGCTGTTCAGTACATTTTGTCGAGTTATACAAACATTATAAATGTATTGGACAGTATTGACGTCTCCACAGTGTATGTAGCTGGTAAAAAGTAGTGTTAGAAACAGGATTTTTAGCCAGTTTTGGTCGAAACTGAAACCGGGACTCACGTGGAAACAGAAAAACTGGTAATAATTAAAATAAAAACTGTCTTTAAAGAGATATCAGACCATTGAAAAACCAGTCGTAACTTGCACAAAACAAGAAATAAATTAGCAAAACAATGATTACACACATAGACGAACGAGACAATTAGTTAATAGGTCTCTATCACAACCTTCAGCTTAAAGACGCTACTT
This sequence comes from Polia nebulosa, assembly GCA_951329385.1. Taxonomy (NCBI): domain Eukaryota; kingdom Metazoa; phylum Arthropoda; class Insecta; order Lepidoptera; family Noctuidae; genus Polia; species Polia nebulosa. Next base: position 9,341,586 of record OX589615.1, read on the forward strand.
TCGGTCGAGCCGATATTTGGCCACTTTTTGGCCTAAACCGAAAATCCAGCTGAAACCAGCTTTTTTGGCTGAATCTTCGGTCGGACATCAGCAAAAATTGCACCAACACCTTCGCGGAATGCAAGCATGATGTTATTTATAAATCCATTAGATTTCTCAGGACCCTGAGGTCCCGGACCTTTGGAAGGCGTACGAGGGGCAAAAGCCAACCCGCAGAGGCCTCTTTAGACACTTTTTATGCAATGAGGCACTAACCGACGATTAAGCCTGTACGCGGTATATAAGTGCACCCAAGGACAACCCCCGGTTGGTGTATAACTATTGCAAGATAAGGAAAATAAAGATATCGGGCTATGGTTTTGGGAGGCTAAAGTGGACTGGTTACCAAGAACTATGTAAAGACTATGGCCACTGCCTGAACAATGTTACATTCGATTTAAAAGGCATTGGGCTGCATTTGGGAGGCTGCGCGGTATGATTTCGTCCCACATTTGTATGTGGGACGAGAAGATACCGCGCAGATACCACAGTGTCTCAAGACGCAAGTCTATGACCAGTGCGTGTTGCCAGTGATGACATATGGAACCGAAACGTGGTTGCTCACGATGGGCCTCATCAGAAGGCTTAAAATCACCCAAATGGCAATGAAGAGGGCTACGCTCGGAGTTTCCTTGCGTGATCGAATCAGGAATGATAAAATCCGCAAGAGAACCAAGGTTACCGACATAGCCCGAAGAATTGCCAAACTGAAGTGGCAGTGGGCAGGGCACATTGCTCGCAAAACAGACGGTCGATGGGGCCGAAAAGTTCTGGAGTGGCGACCACGTACCGGCAGACGCAGCGTTGGAAGGCCTCTAACAAGGTGGACCGATGACCTGGTGAGAGTCGCGGGTAGCCAATGGATGCGAGATTCAAAGGACCGGTCATTGTGGTGACACTTGGCGGAGGCCTATGTCCAGCAGTAGACGTGTTTCGGCTGAAATTATGATAAAAGGCAAGGAGTGACTTGCACATTCAATAAATGGTCCCCCAAAAACGGCCGCTAGCACGTAGTGCGACGTAGCAACAAGGAATATATATATATATATTTTTTTTTTTTTTTCAGAATAATAACAGATCTAGCCCCAAAAGTAGAAAAATCAAAATGCCTATCAATAATCTCAACATATTTAGAAAATTCGACTGAATTCGACGATTATTTCACTGATATGTTTCAAATAATATCTCTGAGTGAGCTATTTGATAGTGAACAGAGAGTTGAGGCTATGAAGATAGCCCGGAATTGCCTGAAGTTGATGGACGGGACAATGAAGAGTGATGTCTTGAGAGGTGTCGAACCAAATTGTAGGAGTTCGGCGGTGCAAGTCAGAAAGGAAGCGTTTAACGTGTTTTTGACAGCTTTTCAAGGTATGTCTCGTTTTAAAAACTTTTATTTAACTTGCAATGTATGTATGTATGTAACTAACTATTTTTGTTAGGGTGGAATCTTGCAACTCAAATTAGACCCACTTCCCGATGTCAGATTGGACTCAAATGTGGTGTATATATGTATCTTCGGTGACAATACAATGATATGGTACCATGAAGCTGGTCTGATGATGGAGACGGAAGAAGGGCCATAGGAACTTCTGAACTAAACAAGATAAACCCATCGAGTCTAGGCTCGATTGTCTTGAGAAGCATTTTACGCCTAGACAATATTCAGGGTCTGATGATGAAGCTAGAAGGTGGCCACGGCATCTCTGTGATAAGACAACTTAACCCCATCGAGCACATTTAATTTGAGATAGCCGGTATAAAAATTGTTAAAAAATAGTGTATTTTTAACTATAAACTTATATATTGTATTTTTTTATTTTTGGGAATAAAAGTACCTTTGGGCCCATAGTAAAGTCAACGAGTGAATTTGGGGTGTATGATTGGTGCATAACGGACTTAAAAAAAAGAGGTACTGTATTCGACCCGTAGTTTGTATGTTCGCGAATTTCTCAAAACCTTCCGATCAGAATTGGATGGGGTTTTCGTTACTTAATGCATATTTTCAAGGAAAGTTTAAATATATTATACATTACGATCTGATGAAGATCTTCGGAGGAAGACACTCGAACTCTTCAATAAATAACAGGCGATTGCTGCGATCGTATTTATATGTATTGTTAATACAATTTCATGGGGAACCACAACTAAAAACTTGGCGAGCTCAAGTGAACGAGGTTAGTCGTAAAGTGCACTTTACCTTCCACTCTTTAAAATCCCTGCAAAGTTTCTTGCCCTTTAAAACTAAAATTACTTTAGCTCAAACCTTAATTCAGCCGATCATTGATTACGCTGATGCCTGCTATCTGGATGCCACTGAGGAGCTCTTAAACAAGCTTGAGCGTTTGCAAAACCTGTGCATTCGTTTTGTTTTTGGTCTACGGAAATTCGACCATGTTTCTCAGTTTCGCAAGGATCTCAAGTGGCTCCCTATCCGTCTTCGCAGGAACACTCGGATATTATGTCTCCTGTATAACATCCTTTGTAATCCTAAATATCCTGGCTACCTGCGTGATCGTTTTTCGTTCACTCGCCCTGCCGACGCCCCTTGTAGATCCCGCCTTAAGCATCATCTCAATTTCCCATCCCATAAAACCCATTTCTATTCCCACTCCTTTTCTGTTCATGCGGTACGATTGTGGAACTCACTTCCGCCTAATATCCGTGATTCTAAAACTGTCTACCAATTCAAGAAACTAGTCAAAGAGCATTACCTCTCCACCATTCCGTGATTATATTTATTATTGATATTTATTTTATATTTAATTATGTACTTTGGTTTATTGTAAAGTTAGGTATATTTTATGTATGAATTATTTATGTATTCTAGTGTATTTTATATTTCTATATCTATTTATACACACTGTGTCTACATTTCTCAACCAACTTTCCAGTCGCAGGTCTGCTGGAAGAAATTTCTTTTGAAATAAGCAGCACCTTTGTGCTCTTCTATCTCTATATGTTCATTTTTCTCTTGTAATTGTTTTTGTGTGTGCATAAATAAATAAATAAATAAAAACGCCTTTTTGACACTTCGCGTGACCCAAGCGCTGGCTTTTTCCGCGGCCATTGGGCACACCTCCAGTAGACAGCGATGCGGAGGAATTTTTTGACGCCAGATTGTAAGTTTTATTTAGTTAGGAGTTTTTGTTTTAATTATAGTAGGAAGTCAGTCGGTTCTATTTTTGTAATTGACTTTAAGGTAATTTTGGTTGGTAATTTTCCCTAATGATTTGTACTCAATATCTTTAGATATAGTAAAAAAAAAACAGTGTTCGCGCCAGAACTACGCGACCAGAATTTCGCATGCGCTGCGCTTTCCATAACTTAAGCGCACTTCGCGCCTGCCCTCACCCCGCAACGTGTCTGCGTCGAGCGAGCTGCGCTCTGCCTTCTCTTGCTCCGCGACCGCCCACGACAACACGCGCCCATGCGCTCTCTACCACGCTCCCACAAACGACTAGCTAACTATTTTTAAGTTTTTAAGTCTTATACAAATAATTGTAAAAGGAACTGATTAAAAGTTACTAAATAGTTAGGTATTCAACTGTTTTACTTCGAACGAACGAACTACTTGTGAAAGTCGTGAAGCCCGCACGCTTACAAACAGTAATAAATCAAACAACAAGGGCTGTGCTGCCTCAAAACCACCCGTGACCCTTCAATTGCCTGTGCCACGGTGTATCTTTCGAACTTTCCCGCGACCCTAGCAGCCAAAATCAAAAAATCAAAATCAAAAGTCATTTATTCAAACTAGGCTGAGAACCAGCACTTTTTGAACGTCAAAGTTCTACATAAAGACAGTTCCCCAAAAAACGCCCGCCCGTCACCACTTCCTAGTGTTTTAGCTGTGAAGAAGAAGTGGCCAACAAACTCCCCAGCAACACATCTGTCTGTTAAGTTTTAAGAACTTGAATCTATATAATTCTAAGCAACAATCTTAACATTATGTAAAACAGAAAAATAAATATATGCCGTCTAAAATATAATCATAAAATTAAATAAAATAATCCGCCACTTGCCAGCTAGCACACTCAATCATGCCATTAAAAACCAACTCAAGCATAAACACTAAACCAAATTAAAGAAGCCTCCATACATAACTGGTGTGCCTGCTTACAAGAACAAAGATTGAAACTATCAAAGGGCTGTGATTCGAAGCCACAAGTGATGAACTAGGGCCATCACACTAAATTTGGTAGACAATTATTATACGAACTCATATAATCTGTTATAACCATAAGCTAAATATGGAGAAAGAACATCAAGTGTAACATTGTCTTGCGTTCAACACAGCGACCAACTATTATTATCTTCTAAGTAGTCGTTGATGGAATAGTATGCTTTCGAACAGAGACTAGATTTAATTTTAGTTTTAAATGCATTAAAAGGCAAGTCAAGAAAAGAACGGGGTAGCTTATTGTAAAATTCGATACCGAGACCCTCAAACGAACCATGAACCCTACGAACACGGTGGGAAGGAACATGAAGTTTATACTTATTTCTGGTGTTAAAGTTGTGGATATCACTGGTATTTTTGTACAAATGTAAAAAAACAACTAGGGGTGTATGCTGACTAAAACCCACCCGTTTCCCTTGAATTGCCTGTGCCAGGGTAACGATGAATCTTTCGAACTTTGGCACCAGCCACGATAACCCTGTAATACTCGTAACTTTACAATTCCAGGTCTATTCAAACGCGAGAAACATAATCCTTTTAAAAGAAAGGCATTAGACAGTAGTCCTATTTTAAACACCATTGAATCACAAAGTGATTATGAAAAGCTCGTCGTGAAGAAGATATTTGATGGTATTTTTGATTACGACGAGGGTGTCTCCAAAATTATGTGTGACGGAGTTGAGGAGTGTCTTTCTAAGGATATTAATATCAGGTAAGCTTAATCAGATGAATTTTAAGATGTGGTGCTAGAGAAAAATGTTGCAGATTTCCTGCAGGTGTAACATGAACAATTCTATCTCTATTCTACCAAGAATAGACAATGTTTTGTTGTCTAACTTGACATCTTTCCTGCCCGAGCATCATGCTTTACATTGTAGGCTTTTGTCGACTGAAGAATAGAAACATTTTCTCTCTTCAGTTTTAACATCGCCATGCTTAGGACGGTAGAAACCTTTCTACTATCTGTCATTTTGTCTATTCTTCCGTCGACAAAACCTGTTTCTACGGTGGTCATGCTACGCGTGCAGGACTGTGCGGAATGCAGCACCAATGAGTCTTATCCGCGATTTAAAGGTGCAAACCAGATTTCGGTTACATTGCGGTAAAAGATCGACGTAACCTAGAACAACTTATGATTACTGGCAAGGTACTCAGATGGTTGGACCAAATTCGCTCATCCCTGGACACAAAATTCCACGACGACACGGTTGGCGGAGTGATTGAGCGTTCGGTTGCTGCGCTGTAGGTTGCGGGTTCGATTCCCGCACGGAACAAATATTTGTACGGCATACAGATAGTTGTTCCGGTTGTGGGTGTATGTGAGTTTAAATGTTTTTAAACGCACCGACAATACAGTAATTATTAGTAGCGTGTGGTAAATATTAAAAAAAAAAGTCCAAGTGTGTGTCGGACTTCACACTTCTAGGGTTCCGCACCAAATAAGGGAATTATCAAAGAAAATTTGATTTATCAATATATTGGTATTTGTTAGTAAAATATACGTAGTAATAAGAATTATCACCAAATTTCAAGGCTTTGGAGGCGTCGGCTTCGCCCGCATGGAATTAGTACTTTCCACCCCTTTAAATAGGCTAGTTTCCTAAAAAAATATATTCGGTCCGTCAGTTAGATTACCAAAAAATATATTCGGTCCGTCAGTTAGATTACCAAAAAAATATATTCGGTCCGTCAGTTAGATTACCAAAAAATATATTCGGTCCGTCAGTTAGATTACCAAAAAAATATATTCGGTCCGTCAGTTAGATTACCAAAAAATATATTCGGTCCGTCAGTTAGATTACCAAAAAAATATATTCGGTCCGTTAGTTAGATTACCAAAAAAATATATTCGGTCCGTCAGTTAGATTAACAAAAAAAAATATACTCGGTCCGTCAGTTAGATTACCAAAAAAATATATTCGGTCCGTCAGTTAGATTACCAAAAAAATATATTCGGTCCGTCAGTTAGATTACCAAAAAAATATAGTCGGTCCGTCAGTTAGATTACCAAAAAAAAAAAAATATTGGACACGATACAGTGCGTTGAAATTTTACGTAACGTTATGCCGTGTTACACTTTACTACAAAGTGACGTAACAATCCCCCACTCCTGAACTTTGATGCGTTTTATCTTTGTCATTTTTATTGCAACAATCTCACTGCACCACTTTGTACCCCCATAACACCAACAATCTCACTGCACCTAGCTTAATCCCTCTTAATTACTACTTCTCACTGATGTTGTATACAGCTGTCACCTATTGTCCGGAGTCTGGAGAGGCTGGTAATCTGTCATACAGGTCTCCTAGTACAGAAACCAGTCTCTCACATAGATCACAACAATTATCGCTAATGTTTTGTTTGTTTTTTATATATTGTTTGTAAAATTCTATATGAGAGAAGAACAATAAACTTTATTATTATTATTGGTTTGGTAAAGCACAAAATACGTGTCCAATGTTTTGTGATAATCTTACTTACAGACTGAATAAAATTATATTAGGCGCTTTACTTTGTGTAAATTATTTCATCACCACTGCTCTCAAAACGGTGAAGGAAAACATCGTGAGGAAACCGGCATGTCCTAGAACCAAAAATTCGAAGACATGTGACATCCACTGACCCGCATTGGACCCGCGTGGTGGATTACGGCCCACACCCTCTCACAGAGAGGAGGCCTGTGCCCTAGCAGTGGAGACATTAAAAAGCTGATGATGAGACATCAAGCGTGATGTTATGTTCTCAGGTTCGCCGAACTCTTCTACATCATAGTCTACCAATGCAGTTTATCGACAAATAATAACTATGAGCTATCTAACTGTGGTTCAAAGTTATTGGAGTTACTGTTCAGTGATTTGAGAAGCCAAGATGCATTCAAAGTTATTCAGTTAAGAGATGAAGGTTTGCCGCAAAGGTTAGTAGTATCATTATCTGCTCAGCTTTTGATTGACGCATAAATTACCGTCTAATACTGACTGATGGTTGCATGAACAATGGATACTTTGATTTTTGCATTATGCAACCAACAGTCATGATTTTTGGAATTGAGTTACACTTGCGTGAGCGTGTAATGCACACCTTACCTATTTTCAAAATAATTATTATTAATATTACATTTATTTATTTGTTTAAACATATTCTTTAAATATTTAAGTAAAAAAGATAAAAAACATTTAAAAATATAAAAACTTTTTTACAAAAAAATAGAACCGACTTCCAAAAAAAGTACAAAATAACTTTAATTTCGGAAGTCGGTGTTTCTGATTTTGTGGTCTTCGTTTTTTGACACCGACTTCCGAAATTAAAGTTATTTTGCACTTTTTTTGGAAGTCGGTTCTATTTTTTTGTAAAACAGTTTTTTATTTTTCAATTTTTAGTTGTGGTTCCCCATTAAACTGTGTTAACAATTCATAGACATACGATCGCAGCAATCGCGGTTGATTTGCTGTAAATTTTTGAAGAGTTCCGTTGTCTGTCTCCGAAACCCATCATCAGATCTATATGAAATTTAAGTGAGACCATTTCGGAACAAACCCCTTTCGAACAACAAAAGAATTTTGCAAATCCGTCAATATGTGACGGAGCTATGCTCGAACATAGTACATAAAAAAAAATACAAACATCCGAATTGATAACCTCCTTCTTTTTTGAAGTCGGTTATAAAATAGTAGCCCACCGGAATCGGGAACAGGGTCCAAGCTACCGGTAGTCAGGGCTCCAGAGAGAGGAACCGCCTGACAATGCGAGCCGTGTCCAGAAGTACTGCTTTCTGAATCAAGCCCTTGGTCCAGCCGCCTGACGAGAGCCTCCTGAGATGTTGGTCAAGGCTCGTGGCTATAAGGCCATTGGCTGACACGACTATCGGTACAATGATCGCTGAGTCCTCATCCCACATATCGACAACCTCGCGAGCCAAGTCAAAGTACTTGATTTGTGTATCTTTCTCGGCTTTCACGAGGTTCTCTTCATTATTAATATATGGGCTGAGAAAGAGAAGCAAATCAAATATCTAGACTTGGCACACGAGGTTGTCGATATGTGGAATGTTGACTCGGCTGTCATTGTGCCGATAGTCGTTACCGCCTACGGCCTGATGGCCAAAAGTTTCGACGACCACCTGTCGAAGCTGTCGTTGCGCGGTTGGATCAAGGGCAGACACACAGAAGGCAGTACTCCTCGATACGGCTCGCATTGTGAGGCGATTCCTATCTCTAGAACCCTAACCACCGGTAGCTTGGACCATGCTCCCGACACCGGCGGACTACTATTTTTACAATTTTAAATGTTATTTTTTAATATGTTTTGTAAGAAATATTTAAAGTTATAATTTATATGTGTAGAAAATGATGAATGATGCTCGTGGCTAAAGTAATAACAGCCGCACGGGTCGATCCATAAGGTTAAGCTACGCTTGCCGGGGTTGGTCCATGGATGGGTGACCATCTTTACATACCGAGACTCCTCCGTGCCTCGGAAAGCACGTTAAGCCGTTGGCCCCGGCTGTCAATTGTGGATCTTTGACAGTCGTTACGGGTCGTCAGGAGCCCGAAAGTCTGACATCCAGTTTTACCAAGGGGTATCGTATTACTCAGTAATTGGGTTGTGGAGGTCAGATAGGCGCTCCATGTAAAATATTGGTATTCTGCTCCATCCGGTTAGACTGGAAGCCGACCCCAAGATAGTTGGGAAAAGGCTAGGCAGATGATGATATGAATAAACGAGGATTATTAATAATTATTATTTTAATTAATGTTACAGCATTTTAAGAGCTTATGAAAGTGTTTCTGTGAGAACTAAGACAATGGCAAGAACGGTTCTGAGGTCTGGTGTGACTTACAGACAGAGAATGAGTAAAGGTGAGTAATAAAAATACTTTCGTTTAAGTTATACACTTTTGAAATCTTACAATGTAATTACTTGATTCCTATGGCTGTTTTGGAACTTTTTTTTTAATTCTAAATGGTTTTTATTCCGTAAAATCATCACTATCATCACTCATCATTCTCCTGCCCTTATCCCAATTTATTTGCGGTCGGCGCAACATATCTTTTTCTTCCATACTCCTCAATTAGTCGTCATCTCTGTAGTCAGCTCCTTTTTACCCATATCCTCTTTCACACAGTCTAACCATCGTTTCTTTGGCCTTCCTTTACTCTTATAGCCATCCACATCCATACACAAGACTTTCCTCACGACATTTTCTTCATTCCTCCGCATTACATGCCAATTACCCACGACAACCGATTTCCACACAACTTTTCAGTCAGCGGTGCCACTTTCAGACTTCCTCTTATATACTCATTCCTAATTCTATCCATGCGCGTAACACCACACATCGCTCTTAGCATTCTCATGTCAGCTGCATGCAATTGCTTTTCATTTATCCCTTTTTGTGGCCAAACATTCTGAACCATACAAGACAGCAGGTCTGACCATTGTTTTGTAAATCTTCCCCTTAAGTTTAAGTGTAAGTATTTCATGAAATCATGACATTTGGCATCAATTGTAACTGAGAGAGATGTATTGATGATTTTAATGAATATAATTCTATAAATACATACTTACTACGGCCGCTAATCAAATTTGACCAAGATACAACCTGACCCTGACCTGCAAATTGTAAAAAACGTAAGAAAAATTGAATTTCGCGGGCTACCCTGGAGCATTCACCTTAAAGAATTAATACTTAACGGCATTGTAACCTAAATGTAGCTAACGCGCATTTTTAATGCCTTAATTACGAGTAGTTGGCCATTCCCACTAACGTTAACGCTAACCCAGATGTGGCAGTAGCATAATAGAAAGAGCGATAAACGGGGAAGGTTTGTGTGTATAATTTTCACCCGTGTTGAGCCGGGCGGGTTGCTAGTGATACAATAATGACATTGGTGCCGATTCTCTTGTTTAATAACTAAACTAAAATTAGAGCATCGCTATCTTTTACTAAAAGGCAGTACGAGAAAAGGACGGCAATAGCTATGAACTAAATTAGAAATGTCAAACTAGTTTACGCCTTGTGCTTCACTGTAATTACTTAAATGTGATTTGTATGGAAATATTAGTTCAACTAAATTTGACAGCTCTAATTTACGCCCGTCTCTTTCTTGTTTTATTAGAGAGAAAAAGATAGGAAGAGACTAAATTAAGTTCAGTTTGTGCAGAACAGAATCCGCACCATTGTTACACGATTTTTATTGTATTTAAAACTGAATGCGTTTGGTATTTCCTACCAAACTCATTCAATTTTAAAAACAAATAAAAACTACTCCAAATAAAAGCCGACTACTCTGAAAAAAAAATACTATGAGATTTATTTGTTTTTAGCTACAACACGTCGAGAAATTGATGTACAAAAGCCTATTACAGACATTTTGGATGTTTTCCTACAACTTTCTAAGGTAACTATTTTATTTTTTCTAACAGTCGTCTTTTTCCGGCATCATCTACCTAGCCTGTGCCCAATAGGCTAGTTTAGTCCGTTAGTTAGATTACCAAAAAAAACTTTTTACAAAAAAAAATACAACTGACGTCAATAAATAATACTAAAAAATGTTTAATAGTACAGTTTTAATAGTACAGTCACAATAATAATAAGGGTAATATAATCTGTATGCAAATCCTGACAAATGATAAATCTTGGTGGATGTATTGTGTTAAATAATTTTTGCATGCCGTAAGGCAAAATGTATCGGGACTATCCTTAAAATTACCATCTTATCTGTTTACCTACGTTATTGGCAAATAAATGATTTATTATTATGATTATGATTATGCAAAATAACTTTAATTTCGGAAGTCGGTGTTTCTAGTTTGGTTTCTTCGTTATTTGACACCGACTTCCGAAATTAAAGTTATTTTGCATTTTTTAGTATTATTTATCGAAGTCGGTTGTATTTTTTTTCGTAAAAAGTTTTTTTATTTTTCACTTTTTAGTTGTTGTACCCCATTCTAAAACTAAATTAATAGTAAAGTTATGCCCGAATTGATAGCCCCAAAAAAATAGGGAAGTTGAACATAGTTTGTGAAATTAGGGTGTATCAGCGTGAACTGATACACCCTAATCTTTGATCTGCTAAAACCCGGTACCTTTGGGTATGCAGACGACAGCACTGTTGCCGAGAGATACGTGCCAGACGCACGAGTTAGTGGGTCTCAGGTCCGGTCTCTCCGAGAGGCTATGGTTGGGCGCTTGAACTTGTCCTTGCAGGCTGTCTCAGATTGGGGCGATGCCAATCTGGTTAAGTTCAATGCTGCTAAGACCCAGGCGTGTCTTTTTTCTGCTAAAAGGAGCCAATTTCACCCGGCTCCATGTTTCCGAGGTGTAACCGTGCCGATAACCGACCGACTTGATCTTCTTGGTGTTACTTTAACATCTACCCTCAATTTTGGCCCCTTCATAGAGGCTAAGGCTCAAGTGGCTGCCAAAAAGTTGGGGGTCCTCGCAAAGGTGAGACGATACTTCACGCCGGAACAGCTGCTCCAACTCTATCAAGCGCAAGTCCGATCGTGTATGGAGTACTGCTCTCATCTTTGGGACGGATCTGCAAGATACCAGCTTGATGCCCTTGAGTCAATTGAGAAACGAGCCAAGAGGATCATCGGCAATGATAGACTCGTTGAGTCAAAACTCCAAAGTCTTGAACATAGACGCCGAGTTGCTAGCCTGTCGGTTTTCTATCGATTACATTTTGGGGAGTGTGCGACGGAATTGCATGATTTGATTCCGCCAAGCCCGTTTCATCTAAGGACCACAAGACGTACGGCGAAGTGCCACCGGTTCATGGTGGACATCCCATCCATACGCACAAAGCGTTTTGAGAAAACATTCATTGCACGTACGGCTAGAGAGTGGAATTCTCTACCGGAGTCTGTGTTTCCTGTAAGATACAACCTGGGAGTCTTTAAGTCAAGAGTGAATAGGTTACTTCTAGGCAAGCGTGCTCCATCTTCGACCACATCATCGCTTACCATCAGGTGAGATAGTGGTCAAACGCGAGCCTATCAAATAAAAAAAAAATAAAAAAGAACTGTACTAATCTGTATACCCCTTTAGAGCATATCAGCGTGATGTAATGTTGTGAAGTGGTGAAAACAATATACAGACATGCGATTGCAGCAATTCTGGAAGGTTTGCTATTATTTATTGAAGAGTTCCATTGTGTATCTCCGAAGTTCTTTATCAGATCTTCACCAAATTAAAATGGGACCACATGTGAAGCACCATCTTACAAATAAAAAAAAATCATCAAAATCGGTTCACCCAGTAAAGAGTTATGAGGTAACACACATAAAAAAATTTAAAAAAAAAAACAGTCGAATTGAGAACCTCCTCCTTTTTTTGAAGTCGGTTAAAAATATTGGACACGTATCTTTTCTTTTGTCACGTAAACTAAAAATGAGGACAATAAGTGCGTTAAAATTTCGAAAAAATTACAGCAAATCAACCGCGATTGCTGCGATCGTATGTTAACACAGTTTAATGGAGAACCACAACTAAAAAGTGAAAAATAATAAACTTTTTACAAAAAAATAGAACGAACCGAATTTCGGAAGTCGGTGTTTTTGGTTTTGTGTGTGCGTTTTTTGACACCGACTTCGGAAATTAAAGTTATTTTGCACTTTTTTTGGAAGTCGGTTCTATTTTTTTGAAAAAAATGTTATTTTTTTCCCGTTTTTGCCACATTTTTCCTTGATGCTTCGCTCCTGTTGGTCGCAGCGTGATGTTATATAGCCTATAGCCTTCTTCGATAAATGGACTATTCAACACAAAAATAGGTTTTCAATTCGATCCAGTAGTTCCTGAGATTAGCGAGATCAACCAAACAAACAAACGCTTCAGCATTATGACAGCGGCTAAACGCGTTTAAGCGAGCATAAACGTCGAAAACTGGGCGTTTAGAATTGGTGAAATCGGCCCTTAGTTACATACATTGTTTTAAAATTTTCAGACAAACTCCCAAGTATGCCAAGAGCTCTGCGTTCAAATGATGAAGTGCTTGCAAGGCACGGGTCGCAGGTTCGACCTGGATTCGGTCATAGCTAAGCAACTGTTTGACATTATTAAGAGGGAGCCTTTCTGTCTGACACCCTTAGTATTGGACGCTTGCAGGGTCTTTGTTAAGGATATTAGCAGTATTGTGGGGTAAGTAATAAATGTTTTCGGTACTCGAACTTTTAGAAGAGATTTATGGATTAAAACTTGATGTTAATGTTAGCTAATAATCGTATACTGACGATAAGCCTTGGAAATTATACTTGTATAAAATATTCACTGTGTAAGGCATATAAACACACATACGTGTACCAGTGATTCAGTAGATGATTCTGGAACCACTTTTTTTGCGGGGGGTGGGAAATCATCCAATGACTTCTCCCGCTCTAGGGTGGAGCGGAAGGGCGTGTCAGACTCTTACTGACTAAAGCCCACCCCTGTTCCTCCCTGCCCTGAATGCCCAGGGGCGAGGTAACTCTTTCGAATTTATCCTCAACCCCCGGGCAGATTCTGGAACCCCTAGAACCCCTAGCGTTGGAATTTTTTGTCGGCGTTTTCATTTTATTTTTATGGTGTTGTTTTTACTTTAATAATAATAATTAAAATTTATTTCAGTTTTTTTTTTTTTTTTCCATATTTGTTAGTAACAGTATAAACTTATAAACTAGTGTTAGTAACATAATTATATTCAAAGCGCGAGGCTCACCGATCCCGGGAATGTCTACTTGACTGCGTGCAGTCGTATGCACCGCCCCAAGATCGGAGAGTCCCACCTATCTGCCAACGTTCTAAGAATGTTGTTGTGGCTGGCGCGAACACGGCGTAGCAGAGATGCGCACTTTAGACTGTTCAAAATCGTTATTCCTATCCAACCCAATGAGAGTTTTAATTAAAAAGTAATTAAATCGCTAATACAATGTAAATAAAATACGTACAGCTGTTTCGCTAGAGTTCATTCACGTCGCCGGCCTAATACCTACATACCTACGTGCGGCGTGCTCGGCCGGCGCGAGTGTAGGTAAGTAGTAGTGCGGAGCGTTGAGATCGCATTACTTACCCTTCTGTTCCCGACCATTACCGAGATTAATGACTATCATAATTTTGTTAGTGGCATTAGGTGTAAACTTTTCGCGAAGTTTCCGGTATCTTGTTCCTTGCAGTTTGTATAATGTGTATGTTATATTGGTGCGCACTCTCAGCAGTCCGTCTCACTTCTACATTGCTTTTGTCTATTTCAGATTCAACGAATCAGTAAAAGAATTGAAGCGAGCTGTATCGAACAGTGAAGGGTACCTGTACACTAACATATTGTTTGAAGATCTACTGCTCAGAAGTGGGGATAGAAACCAATTTATATTTAGGTAAGTTTATTCCAGTGGTGACTAACTCGTCATTATTATTCGACATAAAAAGGAAATATAAAAAATACTTTATTTGTTATCAAATAATAATATGACGCCTGTAGTAGTCTTCAATTTACAAATCATTTATTTGTTACTGTATTAAATTTTTTTCTAAGGTTAGGAGTAAAAAACGATGAAGTTAAAGAAATCGGACTCATATTATACTGATTATACATTTTTGAATGCTGGCAACTGATGTTAATTAATACTAAGTGTGTTTTGTTTTTCATGAAAAATTATTGTTTGATGTTTTTTAAGTCTATAGTTTTGTTGTTAGTTAAAAGTTTATTTTAGACTATACTACGGATTGCATGTGGCGGAGACGAGAATGTTGAGATGGATGTGTGGAGTAACGAGAATGGATAAAGTGCGAAATGAGTACATTAGAGGTAGTTTAAAAGTGACGTCAGACACAGAAAAGTTGAAAGGGAACCGCTTATCTTGGCATGGTCATGTGAAGAGGAGGGATGAAAAACATGTAACTAAAAGAGTTATGAATATAAATGTGGAAGGATGGAGAGGGAGAGGGAGGGCAAAGAAAAGATTGATGAACTGTGTGAGGAGTGATATGAAAGAAAAGGGAGTTAGTGATAGCGTGTCGGCTGACAGGACAGAATGGAAGAAAAAACGTGTTGCGCCGACGACAAGTAACATGGGATAAGGGCAGGAAGATGATGAAAAGTTTATTTTAGAAAACTATTCGTCGAATGTCGAATAATACTAGCTATTATTTGGTAGTCGACGAATAACAAAAAATGTCAAATAATACTGAATACCGAATAATAGCGAGTATTCGCGGCATCTCTAGTAATTTATATCATCACCACTACTCTCAAAACGGTGAATGAAAACATAGTGAGGAAACTGGCATGTCCTAGAATCAAAGATTCGAAGACATGTGACGTCCACCAACCTACACTAGGCTTGAGTGATGGGTTACAGCCCATTCCCTCGCCTAGAGACGAGGCCTAAGTCAGTGGTAATATTATAAAGCTGATTATATTATGTAAGTTCTTATTGTATCTAGTGGCTAAGTTATAACAGCCGCACGGGTGATCTTCAAGGTTATGCAACGCTTGCCGAGGTCGGTCCCTGGATGGTCACCACGGAATAGAAAAAAAAGTGGAAGTGCCCATGCAGCTACCGCCGTGTGGTCACAATTATGCGGAAAAATATGTATAATAATAACAACCCTCGTGAGTTGTAATAAGTCTTAATTTTGTATGAACAATAAATGCAACTATTTGTTGTTCATACAAAATTAAGACTTATTACAACTGTCGAAAGGTATTATTTTACATTTTTCCGCCTAATTGTGACACGCGCCGGATTGCTGCGTGGGCACTTCCACTTGTTTTTTCTATTCCGTTATGGTCACCAATCCATTACATACCGAGACTCCCTACCTCGGAAAGCACGCTACGCCGTTGGTTACAGCTGTCATTTGTACATCTTTGACAGTCGTTGCAGTAGTCAAAAGCCAAGAAATCTGATACCAGTCTTGCCAAGGAGTATCGTGCTACCATAGTTACTGAGTATTGGAGATCAACAGTGAATGCCTCGTTGGTAATAAGCTATATAGTTAAATGTTTAAAAGATAAATTGGATTTCATTAATATAATTGAAAGGTTAACCGAATTGTATTGTTAATTGAATAAGTAGATATTAAAATGATTGTACTCAATCGCATTAGGTTACCCAGTGGGCCTGTAATAGACTTTGGTTATGTTATTCCAGTTATTGTTACGCAATAATAACAGATGTCAATACCTGTTATTAAATAACAGCCTGTTATCTTTATAAGCACGGTCTGTCGGTAAATAAATCACGTACAGTACACATACTAATGTTTAAAAAAAAAGTTAGCATTATGCTTGCAGTGTTTCCGAACTGAAAGTTAGGAACAGATAAGATAATACGACTAGAAATAGTTGTCACTTTTCAAGGATGATTATCTTCTTGTAAGACTACAATTTGAATTTTCGGATAATAATACTAGGTGCTTCTCGTTTTAGCAAGATTCAAGCAAGCGGGTGTGAGCGAGACATATATACGAAGAAGAAATAACAGATAACACGAATAGTTGTTACTTGTTATTGAGTACCTACTGAGACTGAAGAATGTAGTGATTGTGATTGAGTATTGTGAATTATGAATGATATTTTTAACAGGTATATGATATCACAGGAACAACTGTTATCTAGTATCTAGGAATACCTGTGATTTCTATCTGTTACGATAAATACGCCTCAATCCTAGCCTGTAATGATAGTTGTTACTTAGATAAAATAAATAAGGCGGTCGCTAATTAGTAAGACTGAGTGTTTGACTTTCGGTCCTAGGACTACCCGACCCTTCTAATAGTGTCCTTATTATTGTTACAGTATGTTCAAAGAAGATTCAGACACTGCTATGAGAGATGATGAGTTTACATTACAAGGTAATCTTTAATTTGTTTTTCACTCGATTCTTGCCTTCTTTTTTGTTGGGTGGGAAATTTTCCTATGACTTCGCCCGCTCTGAGTTGATCGGGAGGGCGTGTCAGACTTACTGACTAAAACCCACCCCTGTTCCTTCCTTGTACCCCTTGGCATGCATGCATCGGCCATCACGGGCCCCGTCAGTGGTTGCTGACATCTCTTTGAGGCGCGCGTGGAACACTACGCGCCGTCGGCTCTCAGGCCTGGTGCTGATCGGACGGCGAGCTACCCTCAATTCTTGCCTTGATGAAGCAGCCTGATGCAGTTGTTGGCATTAAATCTGAGATTGACCTAAAACTAATACCACCAACTTCATCAAACTGCTTGAAAAGTAACTTGTTTGGAACAAACATTACCTGAATTTTCGCTTTTTATTTCGCATTTTCGAAATCACAGTTTGGAGTTGCAAAAACACAATGAATATGAAACGTATCCGACAAGTACCTACGCGGCTTAGAGCGAAGAGGCGTTACGGGGCTTAACTTCACTTAAAAATAGCGTTTTTTTTTCAGACCTAAAAACAATTTCGTTTCCCAGCAATAATGTTAAGCGCAAAGCTACTTTGTTAGATGTACAGTATGCTTAGTTGACGACTTTGTGATGTGTCTTTTTACACCCTGTATTTATTAGCAGTACACCACTGAGTACTCCCTTTTTATTTTGAGTGCTTTCAGTCTACCAAAGGTTGTCTGATAGATATGTCAGCGATAAGACCGCCATTGTACCCATAGATTTATGTTCGTGTATAAAGTTGTATTGTGTTTTATCTATTTATCTTCTGATATTTTTAGGTTTAATAGATGTTTTTGGCTCGCTATCAAACTGGGATGATTTAAGACTTCAAGATAAAAGGCATATAGAAGAGAGACTACCTCCTCTGTGGACCAAAAATGAAGATTTTACTATTTACTTGAGGGAATATTTTGAAGGAGCTAACAAGAAACTTGGTACGTATAATTTGGTTGCAAGTTATAGTTAGTTGCAAGCAAGCATGCACATTGGAGCAGTGGTGGCCCAGTGGTAACAGCCGCGACTTACAAGTTTTAGGTCGTGAGTTCAAACCCAGACAGGCGCTTTACTTTGTGTAAGTTATTTCATCACCACTGCTCTCAAAACGGTGAAGGAAAACATCGTGAAGAAACCGGCATGTCCTAGAACCAAAAATTCGAAGACATGTGACATCTACCAACCCGCATTGGGCCGGCGTGGTGAATTACGGCCCACACCCTCTCACAGAGAGAAGGCCTGTGCCCCAGCAGTGGGGACATTAAAGGGCTGATTATGATGATGATTGACTACATCAGTGAAGCTTGCCGAGCAAGCTGTCTCAACACATTTGTTGCGAAATACTGCAAAAAACATTAGAATGAGTTACATCTGCATTCTAATGAAAAAAAAAATACTGATGACTAGGCAGCATGGTCTCTGACCTTAGCCTGTTCCACAAGAAACATATGGAGGAGTTTTATGCCGGTCTTTTCTCGAGTGAAGTTCAGTAGCTATTTTAATTATTCTTTTATTGATTCCTAGTGGATATTGTGATGTAAAAGTGGTGTAGTTTTGTGTCTCAAGTGTCTACGCAACTGGACAATATGTGGAATCATTGAAACAGGCGCAATATCGGTAAAATGGAGCTGAGAATTTTATTGTAGTATTGACTACCTCAGCGAAGTTTTCCGAGAAGGCTGACTCGACACATTTGTTGCCAAATACTGCAAAAAAAACATTAGAATGGGTTACATCTGCATTCTAATGGAAATAAATATATAATATACTGATGACTGATAATATATGATATACTGATTAAGTTTATATGTATTAGTACCTATAAACCCTGAAAATAAACCTGTAAATTATTTTTCTTTCTTTCTTTTCTTTTTACCTATCTATATATACATATTATTTAGTTAGTTTTATATCTTTACATTGTATGTGTCCTAGCACTATTACACACGGTGTCTAATTCTTCTTTTTTTCCATCTTTCCTTTCGCAGGTATGCTGTAAGAGATTTCTTTAGAAATAAGCATAAACTTTGTACATATTTCTCTGTTTCCTTCTTGTCTGTTTTTTTTGTATGTGTGTACATTAATTGTTAAATAAATAAATAAATAATGACTAGGCAGCATGGTCTCTGACCTTAGCCTGTTCCACAAGAAACAGAAAGAAAAAAAATGGATTTTTGGCACAGAGATGGATTCTATAGTCTAGAATAGCACATAGGCGATAATTTATAATGGGGGAAGTATTAATTACACGCGGGTGAAGCCGCTAACAGAAACTAATAGTCTATAATGCAGTGCCTTGGTCAACAGATTACGGACTTTGGTTCAACAAAATGGTAGCGTCCTACTATCCTGAAGAAGTTACTCAGAACAGAATAAGTTGGCTGAAACAAACAGAAAAGTGGCCGAAAAGGGACTTTGTTACGTCCGCTGTAAGTATAATTTTGAATGTTTTATTTGTCACCCCGTCATTTCTGAACTTCTGATGCACGTGGATGAGAAAAAGAAGCTCGATAGAGCTTTTTATTGTGTCGTTTTTGGTGATAACCAATGCTTATATTTTAAAAAATCTTAGAAGTAGAATTTGACCTACTTCCTGGTTTCTGATTAAGCTGAAATTTTGCATAAGTACATGTTTTTTTTTTTGATGACAATGCATGGTTAGCTAAGTGACGTATGCCTAGGGGTAGCGGATAAATTCTGAAAATGAGTTACCGCACCCCTGGGCACTCAGGCAAGGAAGGAACCGGGGTGGGTTTTAGTCAGTAAGAGTCTGACACGCCCTCCCGCTCCACCCAGAACGGGAGAAGTCATTGGATGATTTCCCAACCCCAAAAAAAAAAAAAACTAAGTGACGTCATTCTTAATTCAATATGATAAAGATGGCAGACTAGTTATTTTTTATGCATTCTCATGATATATGGGTATGAAATGAAAAGGTTTCTGTAAAGCGTGTTTTTAGTTTTTTATAAATTATAATATTTTATGAATAGTTTTTTTTTATTGTTGATAGGCACGCGTTTGACCACTATCTCACCTGATGGTAAGCGATGATGTGGTCGAAGATGGAGCACGCTTGCCTAGAAGTAACCTATTCACTCTTGACTTAAAGATTCCCAGGTTGTAGCTATCAGGAAACTCCGGTAGGGAATTCCACTTCCTAGCTGTACGCACAGTTAATGTGTTCTCAAAACGCTTTGTGCGTGTGGATGGGATGTCCACCATGAACCGGTGGCACTTCGCCGTACGTCTTGTGGTCCGTTGATGAAACGGGCTTGGCGGAATCAAATTATGCAGTTTCGTCGCACACTCCCCAAAATGCTACCGATACAAAACAGACAGGCTAGCAACTCGGCGTCTATGCTCAAGACTTTGAAGCTTCGACTCAACGAGCCTATCATTGCCGATGATCCTCTTGGTTCGTTTCTCAATTGACTCAAGGGCATCAAGCTGGTATCTGCCAGATCCGTCAATGTAACTTAAGAAACATGTAAACTTAAGTCAAGTGACTTTTTGTTGTTTTTACAGGTGATAGAAGCAATACAATGGCATCAGAGTGAGGCGAAGCTATTTGGTGACATCAGCTCAAGTGACTGTCTTACTGAATGGGCGGCCCGGCTTATGATCAGGTAATGTTAATCACACTTCTTAGCAGAAGAATCATAACTAATATATATGTCACCATAAAAATGCAATTCCTTGGTTTGTGGAATCCAAAATGAGCAGAACGTATATTGTAGCGGCTCTAAGACTTCGTTCTGGACACTATCCCACCAGAAGATTTGGTCATCTGATGAGAAAACTAGATTCGCCAAATTGTGATGTGTGTGGAGTTATTGATGATGTTCAGCATCTTTTGGTGGAATGTGTCAAGAACCAGACGGGTAGGGAACTATTGTCAAGATTGCGTAAACTCAACAGTGATACTGCTAAAATTGTTTATGACATGGCAATGTGTCGTTAGTATAACTTCTTGTTAATGTTTTAATTATAAGTCGAAATATAAACTTAGGTTAGGTTACGATGGGGCTGACATGCCTTAAAAGGCTGTAAGTCCCTAAAAATAAAGATTAAAAAAAAATGCAAACACCGTAAGTTTATGAAAAATCACGTTAAATTGTAAACTTTTTATGTTCAAAAATATTCCGATACATTGTAAATTATCGAATTTAGATGAGATTTATTGTATTTGAAATGATCTGTTCATAATGTATCGAGAGTTAACACTCCCGCAAGAATTGTTACAATTTGTCCGGTGAAATTGATCTGGTCAATATTCGGTTTAATATTGGTTACAATAATTAGTGACCGACCAAAACCTCGTTTTCGCCAAAAAAATCAGAATTCGGCCAAGCCGAAAATCAGAAGTTCGGCCTACTTTGTAAGCTCGGCAATATAAGCTGCGTTCGGCTAACTTCGGGGTGGATCGGGTCCGCTCGTGGTTCCACTCAGCCTACATAAACGGACGCGATTTTGTTTTCAAGTTGTGAAGCGAGGTTATGTTGTATTTTTTTATTTATTTCGGCTAAAAATATATTTTCGGTCGCACACTAGTTACAATATTCTTGTAGCGACATCTATGACGCTACAAACGAACTAAAACAGCAAAGTTCTACATTGCGTAAGCAGAGTTCTCCGCGCGATTTGAACATATACAACAGTCCGAAATCAACCATGGGGCAGTTGCCCGGACCAGACACAACAACCGTCTGGTCGGAGGATCCTCCCTTTTCAATGGAGATTTGCGGGACTTTACACTCTGTTCCGCATACCTTTCTACATGCTCTGTACAACCTAACTGGCGGTAGTTTGTCGTGACTGTGTTTCCATATACATCTGCCTGCCGTCTTCGTAGTACATGCGTGATGTTACGATATTGTTTCAGAACAGCATACTACAACCAACAACACTGTTCAATGGACTCGGATAGCCAAGACAAAATCTCTTTCACTAAAGATGAACTGCTGTGGTGTAAATCAGCCAATGAGAGGAAGCTGCCGTCCTTAGCTCTGCAATGTATCGACAGGAACAAAGAGTAAGTACTGTAGGACCCCAAGGCACCAGTACGGCCTGCAGGGATCCTGTGACGTTCTTCGAAGTTCGGGGGATGTCTCGTAGCTTAGCGACTCGCTGGCTTATTGCGAGGGTACGGTATTTATTTATTTTATTATTTATATTTTATTTTTTACATTTTAGGAAAGCTTACGGACTAATAACGTTATAATAACAGTAATATATATCTAAATTGCTAATTACAAGCCTCCACAGATAAATACAAAAATAATAACCTCCATATAGCAATAAGTTACATCCTAAACTATATATCCCATTGTAGCACAGTGAAATATATACACTGGTCAGCAAATAAACCGAGCCACCCGCTACCTAGGAACTCTGATTCGATTTTCTCAAAAAGTATAAAACTTACAACTATCAAAGTTATACCTACAAAAAGTGCGTTTCATGGTGATTAAAATGACTACAAATTAATTCGAAAGTACCGTCAACTCACATTGTAATCAAGCAACAAACACAATGCTAACGATTTGCTCTGTTTTCACCAGAGTTTGAAATTAGCGTTCTTTTTCTCTACAATGAGGGTAGTCGGATATTTCTTATCATTTCTTTAGTTTTTGTCCATCGTTTGCTCAGACGCGTGTGTTTTTGCTACTTTTTTCGATTAATAATGGATACACCACCTCAGGAAGCAGCTCAAGCTGTAGCATTACTTCAAGCAGGCATTGCGCAGAATCAGAAGATCTTCGGTGCAACGAGTTTACAGACGATACCTAGAGACTGGAGCATTCGATCGCCGTCCAGGTACGGGCAGACCTAGGGCTACATCAGCAGCAGATGATCGTTATATCCACCTTACTGTTCTGCGAAATCGCCACCTCAACGCAGTTCAAGTCCAACAAAGTCTGCGTGACGAACGCCAAGTGGTCATAAGTTCAGATACCGTCAGAAGGAGACTTGCTGAACGGAACCTGACCCCAAAAAGAGCTGCAACAGGCCCAGCATTGACGGTAGCACACCGTCGAGCACGACTTGAATTTGCTCGAGAGCATAGGGATTGGACATTAGAGCAGTGGAGTAATGTACTCTTCACTGATGAGACCAGGGTGAGTCTACATGGAAGTGATCGACGTCAGAGAGTATATCGTCGCCCTGGAGAACGTTATTCTCAGTGTTGCATCGAGGAAACTGTTGCTTATGGAGGAGGATCTGTAATGGTCTGGGGCGGCATCTCGTTAACAGCACATACAGCGTTAGTTTTCATCGAACCGACGGGCCGTACACGTGGACTGACTTCTCATCGCTACATTACTGAAATCCTCGCAGACCATGTGGTACCTTACGCAGGATATATCGGACAGGATATGCAATTGATGCATGATAATGCACGGCCTCATGTTGCTCATGTGGTGACCCAGTATCTACGCGACGTCAGCATTCGTACGATGGACTGGCCAGCTCGAAGCCCGGACTTGAATCCGATAGAACACTTATGGGATGAGCTGAAACGTCGGGTTCGAGCCCGGGTACCTGCTCCAACAAGGCTTCCAGAGCTGCGAATCGCAATTGAAGAGGAGTGGAATACAATTCCTCAAGATTTTATCGTCAGGCTCGTAAGGTTGATGAATACAAAGATGCTGGCAGTTATCCGAGCAAGGGGAGGGAAATACGGAATATTGATCAAAAACTTTTTTTTTATTTTATCTTTGTTTTTGGCTTTAATTTTTTTTTTTTCATTTTATCATTACTAACGATTGTCACGACTGGAAAACGACTCTTCTTTGTAAAATCCTTAATAAACACTGAAATATTGATTAAACCCAATGAGTTTCCTTTCATTTTAATCACCATGAAACGCACTTTCTGTAGGTACAACTTTGATAATTGTAGGTTTTTTAGTTTTTGAGAAAATCGAATTAGAGTGCCTAGGTAGCGGGTGGCTCGGTTTATTTGCTGTCCAGTGTAGTTTATATATAAAATAAACAATATTAATAAATAATAACAAGCTTGGAAAATCAACAGCTCAAGTGCAGGCAGGTGCCTCAAAAAATGTCTTTGCTAAGACTTTCCTAACTGTGCTGGCATTGGTGCAGAATAGATCTATGTCGGGTTCGCAAGAGATTTTGTTAAAACTGCGACTGGCTCTCAGAAAGATTGCATTACGCCTATAATTAGTGTTTGCATAAGGTACATGTAGAAGTGGTCGCTGTCGCAGTCAAATCTGATTAGTACGTATCGTTCAAAAGGTATATAAAGGCACGGGGTCTCATATCGAACAAAGAAAATTTAGTTCAAATAAATCTCAATAGATGGCGTAATATGCATCGATTTCTTATTGAAGTTTAAGTTATATTAATATTTTGAAAGTAAATATGGTGAAAACTGTATTTTCTTATTTAATAAACTGCCCTAAGCATAAAATTGTGGAATAATGGGCTTGTAATTCAAATTTAGACGATTATTGTAACGAATCCTTAGACATCTATAGTTATTGTACCAATAGATGGCGCTGTTTGAAGTTTTAGAGTTTATCCTTTCGCCTCTTTAAAATTTTAATAGTGACACATTTAAATACAGTAAAACTGCTATAAAGTGCCAAAAATACTATAAAACATTTCCTCAATGTGTGAGAAAATATTGGTAAAACTTTATGTAAATTCATTCAGCTTGCAAGCCGTCGCTTCTAACACCATCTAGCGAGGTGTAGAGGACGGGCCCGAACGAAGAACAAAAGTTACTTGTGCCAGAACAAAACCCGTAGTTACGGCGGTACCGTTTCTTTGTATGGGATGAGGCATCTGTACGCTAGTATTATATTATCTGTGATAAAGGGTAACTCGCTACGGGCGGATAAGAAAAGAGCTGCACTTTAAATAATTATTATATTATCAAAGTAAAATTATACATCTTCTGCCTCACATAAAACAAAATTGACATCTAATCTGTAATCATAATTCCATCGACTCTCAAACATTCTTAACTGCCAGCTAAAAGCCGGTATGGCAATGACATTACCTGCGGAGAGAATTGTCATGTGACTTCTCCGGCAACGTTTTTTACTTAAAAAAAATAACAGAAAAAAAACATTTACAAAAATTTTTTAGAGTTTTTTGGAAGTCGGTTGTTTTTTTTTTGTAAAATATTTTTTTATTTTTCACTTTTTAATTGTTATAACCCAGAACTAAAAACCCCAATAACATGGAACGTGGAATTTAAACATACTCTTAAATGGAGAAAAACAAAACATCATCTAGGTATACGTATTTTTCGTTTTTCTTCAGTTTCTCAAAAAGCGCTGAAGCAATTTCGATAAAGAATTTTGAAAATCGGTCCACAACTGACGGAGAAATCGGCGGACATAGATATAAAAAAAACACACAGTCGAACATAGAACCTCCTCCTTTTTTGAAGTCGGTTAAAAACAAACTATGTCAGGATCGACTTCCAGTCTAACCGGATGCAGCTGAATATCAGTATTCTACATGAAGGGATCAGACTTATCAGACCTCCATAACCCAGTAACTTTTTTTTTTATTGTTTATAGGCACGCGTTTGACCACTATCTCACCTGATTGTCGGCGATGATGTGGTCTTGGTAACACGCCTTGATTGCTATTAAATATCATACATGTATGTCATTTCCAGGTGTTTACTTGACGTTGAGATTCTGCCCTGGGTCCAAGAGAGAGTGAAGGCGTGCAGGACTATAGGACTGAAGGAAAATAACTGGAGCTCGCTACAGAAGGCTTTAGAAGCTGCAGGTAATAATAACTTATTGAATTACATTTCAGTGTCTATAGCGGCACACATGTGCGCCAGCGCGGAAATTCCGTTTGCCTTGCCAAAAAATTGCCAAAAACCCGATCCACGCGTTTTAAACTGCTATTATTACTATTACGCGCTATTTTATTTAGTGTGCGTCTCGCCGCGATAAAAATCGAGCTCAGTGATCGTTACATTTTGATATTTTCTGTGTATATGCCTACCGAATCCAATGATAGCTTAGTGGAATTCACGGAGTGTCTCAGTGAAATGACAGCCATAATTGACAGTCACAATGTGGAGTCGGTGTTTATGTTAGGGGACTACAATGCGCACCCCGGTGAGTCATTTGCTACTGAACTCTTAACTTTTTGTGCGGAACAATCGTGGTCCTGTGTAGACTTGGAACTGATGCCGCCAGATAGTCATACCTTTGTCAGTGATGCGCACGGCTGTCGGCGCTGGCTCGACCACTGTCTTGTGACTAGTGCCGCGCGGCACTCTGTGTCGGCGGCCTCTGTGTTGTATAATACCTATTGGTCTGATCATTACCCTGTGTCTATACTATGTAATTTTAATTTAGTTAAGCCTAAGATTTGTATACCTACTGTTTGTATAAATAGAATAGTCTGGGGTGAACGTGACTCAACTCAGATAGCGAAATTTAAAAGTGTATGTCACTCTAGACTACGTCAAATTGATTTTCCTTCAGAATTCAGACACTGCTCAGATAATATGTGTTGTAACAAAAGTCATAAAATCCTGTTAGATAAAATGTATGACGAGATTATCTGTATACTGTCGGAGGCCGCTACATGTAGTTATAGAATTACCGAAAAGCGTAGAGGTAAATACATTACCGGGTGGAACAGGTACGTCCGCGTCGCTCATGGGAGGGCTCGGCTATGTTTTCAGGCATGGTTGTATGGCGGTAAACCCGGGGCTGGCCGTCTTTATAATGATATGCGTGAAACTAGGCGCGCTTTTAAATCAAAATTAAAGTGGTGTCAGAATAATCAACAACAGATAAGAATGGATATTATAGCTGAACTTCACTCAAACAAGAAATTCGGTCAGTTCTGGAAAAACACCAATAAAATGAATCATAGGCCGGGCCTCCCCGTCAGCGTGGCGGGGGTACACGAGTCTGGTGACATCGCCACGATGTTCTCCCACCATTTCAGGGTGGACTCTCCCCTGGGGCCAGCGCGGCAGGAGCCCGATGCTGAGGAGGGTAGTGTGCGTAGTGTTCATTTTACTACCAAGGAAGTGGGCGCGGTGATCAAAGGCATGGTGAGGGGTAAATCCCCGGGTCACGACAGCCTTAGCATCGAGCACCTGCAGCACGCGGGTGTACACCTACCCAGAGTGCTTTCTATGTTTTTTACCCTGTGTTTGGGCCATTCCCATCTGCCCGATAATCTAATGCGTACTATAGTTGTACCAATCATCAAAAATAAAACTGGTGATACGGCAGATGTAAACAACTATAGACCGATCTCTCTGGCCACAGTGGTCGCCAAAGTGCTGGACAGTCTGCTTGGTCAGCACCTGGATAAACACGTCTCGCTAAACGACGCGCAGTTCGGTTTCAGGCCCGGGCTTTCCACCGACAATGCTATCCTGTGCCTCAAGCAGACTGTACAGTATTGCACGAGTAGAAAGACTCCGGTGTATGCATGCTACCTTGATTTATCGAAAGCTTTCGATCTTGTATCGTACGATATTCTATGGGGTAAATTAAGGGATGAAACTTGTCTACCTAAGGAGATTGTGTTATTATTTATGCATTGGTATAACAATCAAAGGAATTTTGTAAGATGGGCAGGCTCTCTCTCGGAGGAGTACGGGTTGGAATGCGGGGTGAGGCAGGGGGGACTGACCTCTCCCACGCTCTTCAGCCTATATGTCAACCGGCTAATCGATGAGCTCAGCAGCACCGGCATCGGGTGTCATATAGATGGAGTGTGCGTGAATAACATCAGCTACGCAGACGATATGGTGCTGCTGAGCCCATCGATTGGTGCCTTACGAAGGCTCCTGAAAATTTGTGAGTCCTACGCGGTGGCTCATGGGCTCAAATACAACGCGAAGAAGAGTGAAATAATGATTTTCAGGCCGGACAACAAGCGATACACATTCGTTCCGAGTTTCACTTTATGTGGCACAGCTCTAAGCAAAGTCGAGCAATTTAAGTATTTGGGCCACTGGGTCACCGAGGACCTTAAAGACAGTGTGGATATAGAAAGGGAGCGCAGGGCGCTGTCTGTCCGATGCAACATGTTGGCCCGCAGGTTTGCACGGTGCACGGGGACTGTCAAAGTTGCGCTTTTTAAAGCGTACTGTCAGTCCTTTTACACCTGCGGCCTGTGGGTTAACTATACGCAGCGGACATACGGCGCTCTGCGTGTTCAGTACAATAACGCGTTCCGGGTGCTGATGGGGCTGCCGCGCCACTGCAGCGCCTCCGCGATGTTCGCGGCGGCTGACACAGACGGCTTTGCGGCCATAATGCGCAAACGGTGCGCTTCTATCATGCGCCGCACGCGCGACAGTCCCAACACCATCCTGCGAGCGCTGGCGGACCGGTGGGACTCTCCGATGTTGGCTCGCTGGATACGGCTGCACGCAGTCATATAGTGATTTGCCACCATCATCGGAGCCCAGTGGGACCTCCCACTTGTTATTCCTTCAATTATTACTAACACTAGTCTGTAAGCTCGCAATTGTACTAACAAATATGGATGTAATATGAGTCCGAAATAAATGATTTATTATTATTATTACCCAAGGTCTTTAGACCTGTGGCAAGGTTTACACACCCTGAACATGATATAGTCTGTAGTTACACGATGGCCGACTGTCGACGGGTCTTGACAGATCTTGACATTTGACGCGCTCAGGGACTATACAATTATGAATTGCAACCAATTAGGAGTATATTAATTAAAATTAGCGGAGCCAAGAAACGTTATCACTACATATTATAAAACAAAGTCCCCTGCCGCGTCTATCTGTCTGTTTATTCGCGATAAACTCAAAAACTGCTGAACGGATTTTCATGCGGTTTTTACCAACAGATAGAATGGTTCATGAGGAAGGTTTAGTTGTACAATTTGTACCCGTGCAAAGCTGGATCGTCAGTCCTATACAGGGTGTAACCGAAAGGTGTGTTCATATTTTAAGAAATGCATCTGCCCTTCGATATGAACAACTTTCTTCGAGAATATGTTATGAGGAAATTCTCAAAAAAAAAATTAACTCCCATACATGACTGAAAAGTTGGGTGGAAATCGGTTGTCGTGGTATGGGCATGTGATGCGGAGGAATGAAGAAAATGTCGTGAGGAAAGTCTTTTGTATGAATGTGGATGGCTATAAGAGTAGGGGAAGGCCAAAGTAACGATGGTTGGACTGTGTGAAAGAGGATATGGGTAAAAAGGGGGTGACTACAGAGATGACGACTAATAGAGGAGTATGGAAGAAAAAGAAATGTTGCGCCGACCCCAAATAAATTGGTATAAGGGCAGGCAAATGATGATAGGTGAAATATTGATCAGCTGATGATAACTTTGTATGGAAAATCCAGTTTTTTTTTTGTTGGCATTTTCTATATTTTTAACCGACTTCAAAAAAAGGAGGAGGTTCTCAATTCGACTGTATTTTTTTTTTTTTTTTTTATGTGTGTTACCTCATAACTTTTTACTACGTGAACCGATTTTGAAGATTTTTTTTTGTTTGAAAGCTGTTGCTTCACATGTGGTCCCATTTTAATTTGGTGAAGATCTGATGAAGAACTTCGGAGATACACAATGGAACTCTTCAATAAATGATAGCAAACCTTCCAGAATTGCTGCAATCGCATGTCTGTATATTGTTTTCACCACTTCACAACATTACATCATGCTGATACGCTCTGAAGGGGTATACAGATTTGTACAGTTCACCCTGATACACACTAATTTCACCAACTATGTTCAAATTCCCTATTTTTGGGGCTATCAATTCGGGCACAACTTTACTATTCATTTAGTTTTAGAATGGGGTACAACAACTAAAAAGTGAAAAATAAAAAACTTTTTACAAAAAAAAACAACCGACTTCCATAACAAATACTAAAAAACGCAAAATAACTTTAATTTCGGAAGTCGGTGTCAAATAACGAAGAAACCAAACTAGAAACACCGACTTCCGAAATTAAAGTTATTTTGCGTTTTTTAGTATTTTTTATGGAAGTCGGTTGTTTTTTTTTGTAAAAAGTTTTTTCTTAAAGAAAGTTGTTCATTTCCATGGGCAAAACCGGTTCTTAAAAGTTATACCAAAATATCATGACAGAAACATTTTCAGTTTTTGTTGCCCTAAGAACCTTACTCGAGCCTACGCTTACCAACGAACAGCATTTCATTTTACAGTTCCGTACCCGAAGGGTCCAAACGAACCCCTATTGCTGTCACTCACGTGTCCGGCTGTCAGTCTGTCCGTCGTCTGTCATAAAATTTTGTTCCGATTTTTTTTTTACTTCCCACTGACATATGAACTTGAAATTTGGTTATAATGTTTATTATTACGTATATTTTACTAAAAAATACTAAAATATTGATTCGACCGAAGTCCGACACGCTCTTGGCCGGTTTTCATGAAAACCTATACATTGAATAAATTATATTTTTGTTTCAGAAAAACAAACAATACGGTTTGCTTTGCAGTCGCCATTTGAAACGAATATTTCAATGCAACAGTTGATTCTACAACTACATCACGATTTGGGATGTAAGTTTAAACTTTTTATTTTGATTCATTTGACATTGGGCCTCATCAAACGGCTTAAGGCTGCAGTTTTGCTAAATTCACTAGCGGCGAATTATTTGCGAAACTTTGTTTGTATTTTTTTAAAACAAAGTAATGAAATAAATTTTCCGCGCAACTTTCTTAATTAACCGACGAAAAAAAAGGAGGTTCTCAATTCGACCGTATCACACTAATATTATAAAGGCGAAAGTTTGTGAGTGTTTCAATCTCTCCTGACAGTAACAAACAAAGAATTAGCGAAATCGGTCCAACCGTTCACGCGTGATGCCGTGGCCAAGCAAATAGGGATTCATTTTTATATAAATAGATTAATTTAATTGTCATTAAAGGTTATATCTTAATAAGTAGTAAGTAATAGTAGTAGTAATAATAGTAAGTAGTAAGTAGCAGTAGTAGTGGTGGTAGTAGTAGTAGTAGTGATAGTAAGTAATAATAGTAGTAGTAGTAGTAGTAGTAGTAGTTTTTTATTCATGACCATAGATTTAAGTCTATCAGTCGGATACATAGTAATTGGATACAGAATATATTTCTTTTTCCACTAGAATGCAGATGTAACACATTGTAATGTATTTTGCAGTATTTGGCAACAAATGTGTCGAGTCAGCCTTCTCGGCAAACTTCGCTGAGGTAGTCGATACTACAATAAAATTCTCAGCTCCATTTTACCGAGATCGCGCCTGTTTCAATGATTCCACATATTGTCCAGTTGCGTAGACACTTGAGACACAAAACTACATCACAATATCCACTACGAATCAATAAGCGAATAATTAAAACAGCCACTGAACTTTACTCGAGAAAATCCCGCCAAAAACTCCATACAGGGTGTAACGGAAAGGTGTGTTCATATTTTAAGAACTGCATCTGCCCATCGATATCTTCCTGAAAACCTGAGGAAATTCGCAAAAAAATTTTACCTTCCATACAAATATTGAATCAGCTGATGATAACTTTGTATGGAAAGTCAATTTTTTTTTTGGAATTTTCTGTTTTTTCTTGAACAACACAAACGAAATGCGGGTCACAAATACGATAATGTTATATTAATAAACCTGCCTATTTTCAGCAATTACAAAAACTAAACTGGACGATGTAATGCAGACGGTAAGCAGGCACATAATTCGTCAAAAGGGAAAAATGATATCATCCAACAATGCACTAGTTTTGAAATCTATATACGAAACAGCCATGTTATATTATGATGAGCAATGGATTGAAAATGGTAAGTATTTTACAAGATTTTATTTAAACTGCAACTTTCGGTATGTAGGCTCAGGGCACTTTTATTGTATCTTCCTTCGCAACTTTCGGTATGCACGCTCAGGACACTTTTATTGTATCTTCCTTCGCAACTTTCGGTATGCACGCTCAGGACACTTTTATTGTATCTTCCTTCGCAACTTACGGTATGCACGCTCAGGACACTTTTATTGTATCTTCCTTCGCAACTTTCGGTATGCACGCTCAGGACACTTTTATTGTATCTTCCTTCGCAACTTTCGGTATGCACGCTCAGGACACTTTTATTGTATCTTCCTTCGCAACTTTCGGTATGCACGCTCAGGACACTTTTATTGTATCTTCCTTCGCAACTTTCGGTATGCACGCTCAGGACACTTTTATTGTATCTTCCTTCGCAACTTTCGGTATGCACGCTTAGGACACTTTTATTGTATCTTCCTTCGCAACTTTCGGTATGCACGCTCAGGACACTTATTGTATCTTCCTTCGCAACTTTCGGTATGCACGCTCAGGACACTTTTATTGTATCTTCCTTCGCAACTTTCGGTATGCACGCTCAGGACACTTTTATTGTATCTTCCTTCGCAACTTTCGGTATGCACGCTCAGGACACTTTTATTGTATCTTCCTTCGCAACTTTCGGTATGCACGCTCAGGACACTTTTATTGTATCTTCCTTCGCAACTTTCGGTATGGACGCTCAGGACACTTTTATTGTATCTTCCTTCGCAACTTTCGATATTCACGCTCAGGACACTTTTATTGTATCTTCCTTCGCAGCTTTCGGTTTGCACGCTCAGGACACTTATAATTGTATGTGGTTTTGTCTATTAATGGAACTTCTAATACAAATATCATTTTACTATTGTCTATATATCCCTTAATCTCTATATTTCCTTCTAATTTTACTAAGTTATCTAATCTTAATGGATAAATTAAGTTATGATGTTTTCTTATGACATTAAGAATATTAAATAATTCTGTGGTATTTACTATGGATGGATGTAATATGTGCATTTTACTAAAAGCAATAGCAGTTTCCAATTCATAAATAATGGAATAAATAGTACGACAATTATTTAAAACTTGATTCATACTATTCATTATGGTTAAAAGGTTAGAGAACTTGGTTTGGTTTTGAATAAGTGTTTGAAAGTGTTTTATTTTTAAGTCCAAATGTCTAGTATTAAAGTTAATGTCGTCAGAAACATTGAGTAATTTATCGAAAGCCTTCTGCATTAATGATACTTTTCGTTCTATTGAATGTTCCCTATTTCCTAAATTACTAATTTCTACATTATATTTCCTAGCATCTTCGTTATCTAAATTTCCTGTTATTACCTTAATAAGGGATCCTAATGGGTTTATAATTCCTCTCCTTGTTCTGCTGGAGGGTAGAATCTGTTTTAACCTATCTTTTGTCAATTCAATAAATGATTCGATTTGTACTGTCAACCCTAAAAGTTCCCGATGTATCTCGCTATTACTATGACTTATAATTTTTAACTTATTATACTCTTCTATATTATTTTCTAACTGGAGAGTTAGCGAATTTAAATCTATAGTCTTAATAATATCCCAATGGTTAGTTCTCATCAGAGCTGTTCCAATCCGAATCGGAACTATTCCCGGATTCTGGTCGATCCTCTGGATGTTCAGGGTCGTCCCTTGATCCGCTAGGACGAGCAGTATCAACCACCATCTGTGAAGGGCGTTTGACATTTCTTAATGCTACTTTAGTATTTCTATTTTTAAGCTTAACTGGGACTATGTTACGTTTAGGTTTTCCGGTGACTATTGCCTTTTCGTAACGCGGCAGTTCCTTTGCTTTCCTAGTCCTAGTATTTTTCATAAAAACCGTGTCACCATCCACTATTTTTGGTGGGTCCTCCCCTCCTTTCTTGTCTCTAACTAGGTTTTTATGTCCAATCATTTGACTGCTTAAATGCTCATAAAGAATTTTCAATCGTTTACGATGATCCTGTAATATCTTTTGCATTAAAGTTTTGTCTCTGTCAATATCAAAAGCATTTCCCGACTCTGTGTGCCCGAAAACTACTTCGTAAGGTGTGAAATTCGTAGCGCTATGAATAGTATTGTTATAACCCATGATCGCATATGTCATAACCGAAGCTGCATCTAAACTAGATTGTTCATATTTTGCTAACCTATATATTTCGATAATTGTGGAATGAAATCTTTCTACAATTGCCATTGAATTAGGGTTATTAGGTGTCCCTATATGTCGCTCAATTTTATATAAACTTAACATTTCCTTAAGCAATTCATTGTTAAACTCGGCGCCTGCATCGCTACTTATTTTTTTTGGTATTCCATACATGGAAAAATATTTGATTAGAGCTCTCACTACCTCGGGTGTGCTTTTATTGGGAATCTGTATTGCTTGACCTAACTTACTAAATGAATCTACTATAGTTAAGTATTGATTTTTCTCTATATATAGCAGATCCATAAAAACTTCCTGGAATGGACTGTCTGTAGTTTGTGTTAATTGTATAAATGGTTTTAGAGGTTTCCTGTCATACTTCATTTTCTTACATTCCTCACATGCATTAATAATAGCTGTAACTGTTTCTTTCATATTGCTCCACCAATATGCTCTTTTTAACTTCATTAGAGTCTCTCTAATACCTCTATGACAAGTCTTCCCTTGATGATATTTGACAACTAGATCTTTCTGATCACTTTCATCCGTAACATTCACAACTCTTTCAGTACATTCGATAAAGTTTTGAGTTCCCTTTTTGTAAAGTGACGTAACTACATTAACAAATGTTTTTCTATGGCAATGGTCCTCAAAGTAAATGAAGTACTTATTTTTGTAATCTATATATTCTTTAAGAAAATTTTTGACTAAATCTTCACTGTTACTAGGGGGTAGATGGACTTCCAAAATTTTTTGTTTATTATTAGAGATATCTTTTACACAGATATCGTCCCTGTACCAGGTGAAAACATGAATTTGCCTAGCTTTGGTATCTACCGCTTCATTAAGAATAGGAATACCTTCATGTTCCCTATTAGATATTGAGTTTGCTGTGGCGGCGTCGCTTTCGGAATCCGATAATTCTATCGTCTCTATTTCTGGTTCTTTAACACTTAGTTTTACGATTTCATCCGTCACTTCTTTCAAATGCTGCTGTAATCTCGCTTCCTTCTCATCTACGTTAACTATCATTGATTCTGAGTCATCTTTTGTTATATTAATTTTAATACGCGATAAAGCATCTGCATTTGTATTTTGTTTGCCTTTCTTATAATGTATATCGAAATTATAATCCTCTAAGCGTAGACGCCATCGAGTTAGCTTACTATTAGGTTCTTTTAATGAATTCAACCATGCCAAAGGTCTATGGTCAGTATATATTGTAAACTTTCTGCCATATAAGTAGGGCCTGAAATATTTAACTGCCCATACTATGGCCAATAACTCTTTTTCTATTGTACTATATCTAGATTCCGTATCGCTTAGTTTTCTACTAGCAAATGCAATCGGTTTGTCTGATCCTATAGTACCTTGAGAAAGTACTGCACCTACCGCAACGTTTGACGCGTCGGTTGTAAGAATAAATGGTTTTGTGAAATCAGGGAATTGTAACAAAGGCGCATGTGTCAGCAACTCTTTGCACGTTTCAAAACTTTTCTTATATTCATCATTCATCTCAATCTTTTTTCCCTTCTTCAGACATGCTGTGAGAGGTGCGGTTATCTTAGAAAAATCTTTTATAAACTTTCTATAATAACCAATTAACCCTAAAAAACTCTTAATCTCTGTAACTGTTTTGGGCAAGGGATATTTCAGAATGGCTTCTATTTTGTCGTTGTTGGGCTTAAGGCCATACCTAGTTATTGTATGTCCCAAGTACATTACTTCCTTCCTCAAAAACTCGGATTTATCGAGCTGAACTTTTAAGTTAGTTTTTCTAAATCGCTCGAAAATAGCTCGTAGTTTCTCTATGTGTTCTTGTAAACTGGTAGAGAATATAATGACGTCATCGAGATACACAAGGCAATGCAAACCTTGCAGACCTCTGAGGACGTTATCCATTGCACGTTGAAATGTGGCTGGCGCTGTTTTCAAACCGAACGGCATTCTGTTGAATTCGTATAAGCCGAATGGTGTTGAAAACGCAGTTTTTTGTCTGTCTTCTTTCTGGATTTGTAATTGATGATAGCCAGACGCAAGATCTAAGGTGGAAAAATACATACTCTTCCCTAGCTTATCAAAAAGATCATTGATATTTGGCAAAGGGTACTTATCGTCCACAGTTATCTCATTTAAACGTCGATAATCTACTACCATCCTCCACTTTTGTTGTCCAGAGGCATCTAATTTCTTTGGGACAAGGTGGACTGGTGCACTCCAAGGAGAATTTGATTCTCGGATTACATCATCCTTTAGCATTTTATCCACTTGGCGCCTAATCTCATCTGTTTGAGCAGGCGGCAACCTATATGCTTTTACATTAATGGGATCCTCGTTTACCGTTCTAATTTTATGTTTCACTTCGTTAGTGAAAGATAACGGTATGTCCTCACAATAAAAAATATCCTTATATTCCTCACAAATATTCTTAATCATCGTTCTTTCTTCCTTATTCATATGATCTAACCTTAATTTATTTAAGTTGTTTAATAATAACTCATCCATTCTGTCTCTGCCGCTTAAATTATTAACTAAGATATCTCGGTGATCGTAAGGTTCTACCTGAAAGGGGTTAGTGACCTTGAGGGTCATTTCTATGTCTTTGCAGTTCTGAATAACCGTATATGCATAACCGTTTACACAGTTCACTAACGCACAGGGCATTCGAATTCCTTGAGTCAATTCTTTAAAATCTAAAATAGCCTCGCCATTAGTTAAATTTACGGGCAGTTTTACCCTTAACTCACTACGTGGCGGTAAAATATAAGTATCTTTTAGCGCTGAAGAATAAACAAAAGGTATGTCAGTATTCCTTGTACATAAAGTGAGTGTTTGGTAATCAATTTTTGCATCTAACTGCTTTAATAAATTACTGCCTAACAAACCGTCATAGTTATTGTCAACATCGTAAACGTAAAACTTATGACCTTCAGAACTTTTAAATATTTTGGGTAAAGGAGTTAAAACAACTTCTGTATGCATACTAACACCATGAGTACTGACTACTTCAAAAGGCTCTTTGTAGATAGCATTTTTAAAATAATGATAAGCGACACGCCGACCTATAAATGATCTAGAACTGCCAGAGTCTAACATAAAAACTGCATTACCTAGCTCTGGAATTACAATGTAAGGCAAAGAACGATAATTAGTACAATTTAAAACTATTTTTTCTCTCTGCATGAGGCTCTCAGGTGAAAATTCTCAATTTGTTCAGTCTCATAGGACGTGCTTGCTTGCGGTTCGTAATCGTCAGTATTTTGTTCATTATTATCGTACGTCATAAGTGGGTCATTATCCGTATAATTTACGCGTCTAGAGTTTGCAGTTCGCATGGTGACATCGGTGTTTGATCCCGAGTTTGCCGACGCTGCATTATGCACCGATGACGTCCGCGGCGGCGCGGCCTGCTGATTCGGCCACGGCGATGACCTACTTTGTTGTGGCGACTGATTTTGCGCATTATTTTGATTTCTAAAAGAATTTCTATATTGAATTGAATTATTTGGAGAATTCGTTTGAGTACTATTTCCTGTTGAACTATTTTGTACAGGTGTACTAGGCTGTTTTTGTGGGTTGGGCGAACGTTGGGAATTGCCATTATTGTTGGAAGATTTTCCTGGCGGTTTTGAACTATTTTTATTTCTATTATTTCTAGATTCATAAACCGTCTGAAAGTTTTGTTCCTCTAACACTACTTTCAAGGCATCTTCTAATGTCGTCACGTTCCTTAATCGTACCAATCTAACTAAATAAGGAGGTAAATTATATAGAAAAACATTCAATGACGAATTAGTATAAATATGCTGTTTGGCTTGACGTAAATTCACATCGTCTACGGTTTCAATTATTTTTGCAATCAAGATACTACGCAAGTTTTGAATCCTATGACAGAAATCTAAATAACTTTCGTTATAATTTAGTTTCATAGACTCCAACTCTAATACTAAACAATCTTCGGTTCTAGGGTCACCAAAATGTTGTGCCAATAATGTTTTCAACTCCAACCAAGTACGAATATTATCCCGTTCCCCTACTAGGTTCGCGGCTTCCCCTGTTAATCTACTAGTAAGAACGTGAAATAGATATTCGTTTTGGGCTTCTCCCCTCTGGAATGTATTTATAATATATTCACATTTCTTTATAAAAAGTGGGAGCTGCCTAGAATCGCCACTAAACTCTGGAATAATTTTTGCCATTGTTGACGGAACCTGCACGATTTGATCCATTTTGAAAGAACGGAAATACAGAGAGAGGGTGAAACTAAAACACTAAATATCTAACTAAAGTTAATCTTATTACGCCAGTTATATCGTAATAAAATAAAATAATGTTATCACGGTATTGCTCAACCCCTAATAACACAACACATACAATTAAAACAAAGAGAAAAGTGATAAAGGAAAACAGAGAGGATAGTGAAGAAGTTTTACTCACAGTCCTGTAGTTACTCCCATCTCCTCCTTGTGACTACTATCGAATACTGCGCCAGCCGTTGTGCCTGGTACTTAATAGATTTGTTTGTTCGGGGATCTCCGTTGAACTGTAGAAACAGACGTCCAGCTGTGCTTGTAGAGTTGTATACGTTGCAAACTGACTACAGAGATCCTACCGGCTGCGCCAATTAAGTGATCGACACTTGAGTTGTTTAAAAAAAACTTTATTTAGACAAGCAGCGTAACAGTAATTAAGATAGTAATGATTATTCTAAACATGGGACATGTATTTATATTTAATTATTGCTAAGTTAACAATATTCTTATAGACTACTTATTTGCTACTTTGAGGTGGAAGGGGATTTGCTGATGAAGCGAATAGAGTTAGGGTCGTCACACTTAACTCACGCTCAGGAGAATTTTATTGTATCTTTGTTGTACTCTTTTCTTCACCTTTTTAGGGTTCCGTACCCGAAGGGTCCAAACGGAGCCCTATTACTGTCACTCACGTGTCCGTCTGTCTGTCCGTCCTCTGTCACAAAATTTTGTTCCAAATAAGTTTTTAACTTCGTATTGACCAATGAACATGATTTTTTTTTTACTGATGGATCCCTCCTCCTTCGTCGTTCCCTCATTACAGAGGAACCTGTCTTCTTCCGACAAAGCTTCTTGATGGCTTCTCTCCATCAGCTTCTGTCCTCTGCTACGTGGAGGGCCGTGCTGACCGACACCTCCAGGCTTGATGCCACCTGGTTTGTCCAACGTTAAGGACTCCGGCTACGAGGCCTTTTTCCTTCCACATTATCGGTGACCATAAAGCGCTTTAGATTGTCGGAGCTTCTGCGAGCAATGTGGCCAAGGTACTGAAGTATACGGTGCAGACACGACACAGAGAGCCCTCGAGAGTATGTAAGGTTGAGCTCCTCTATGATGGATGCGTTCGTACGTCGAGATCTGGATAGATACATAAAACCAAAATTTATTCATAATCATTATTTTTTCAGACGAATCAACACAAAATGACATAATTCAAGGAATGACGGATATAATAGATAAAGTCTTGGATCATAATCTGGCTACAGACTGTAATTTACTGATGTCTGTATTATTGAACAGACTTGCTTATTTTGATACTACCATCAGCGATGATACGGCTAAGAGTCTGCTTGATCAGGTATTTATATTACAGTTAGGGTTAGCTTCTTTTATTTAGAGGGTGGGAAATCATCAAATAACTTCTCCCGCTCTGGGTGGAGCGGCAGGGCGTGTCAGACTTACTAACTAAATCCCACCTGTGTTCCTTCAGTTGCTTGTGCCAGGGCACATCTCATCTCGAACAAAGAAAATTTAGTTCAAATAGATTTCAATAGAGCAGTGGTGGCCCAGTGGTATTGGCCGCGACTTACAAGTTGTAGGTCGTGAGTTCAAACCCAGGCAGGCGCTTTACTTTGTGTAGATTATTTCATCACCACTGCTCTCAAAACGGTGAAGGAAAACATCGTGAGGAAACCGGCATGTCCTAGAAACTATTCGAAGACATGTGACATCCACCAATCCGCATTGGGCCCGCGTGGTGGATATCGGCCCACACCCTCTCACAGAGAGGAGGCCTGTGCTCCCAGCAGTGGGGACATTAAAAGGCTGATGATGAAATTTCAATAGATGGCGTAATATGCATCGATTTCTTATTGAAGTTTATGTAACATTATTATTTATTATATTTGTTATTTAATAAACTACCCTAAGCATTACATTGTGGAATCATTGGCTCCTTATTAAAATTTAGATGTTTATTGGAACGAATCCTTAGGCATTTACATTTATACTTGTATTAATAGATGGCGCTGTTTGAAGTTTTAGAATTTATCCATTCGCCTCTTTAAAATTTGTATAGTGACACATTTTGAAACAGTAAAACTATTATGAGGTGCCAAAAATACTATAAAGTAATTCCTCAAACTGTGAGAAAATATTGGTAAGACTTTAAGTAAATTCATTCAACTTGAAATCAGTCGCTGCTAACACCATCTAGCGAGGTGTGGAGGACGGGCCCGAATGAAGAACAAAAGTTGCTTGTGCAAGTCGAAAGCCCATAGTTACGGCGGTACCGTTTCTTTGTATGGGATGAGGCATCGGTACGCCAGTATTATATTATCTGTGGCCAGGGCTAGGTGACAACTTTGATCACTCCCGCAACCCCGGATACCTATATACAGTAATATTATGTTATATTTCAGATAAACCGCGTACTACCCCGCCTCGACTTCTTCAGTATAACCATACTCAAGGGGCTGCCAGCCAACGTACTAAAAAACAACTATTTGGACAAGCTCCAGGAGACAGAGTTAGATCTCTGTAAGGAGTATTTCCAGCTCATCTGCGATGCTAACTATGCTTTGCTACAGTATTGTGCTGAGTTGAGGAAAAACAGTGAGTGTTTGTCTTTTATTCTGGACTAGCGACACGCTCCGGATTTGTCTGGGTTATTTATCAACAACATACAACTCAAAGTATTTTTTTCAAACTAGCACCCCGCCCACGACTTTGCCCGCGTGAATTTCAAAAATATTAATAGCCTGAAGCACTCACAACCCAGTAACTAGGTTGTGGAGGTCAGATGTAAAATACTGGTATTCAGGTCGCTCCATATAAAATACTGGTATTCAGCTGCATCCGATTAGACTGGAAGTCGACCCCAAGATAGTTGGGCAAAGGCGCGGGCAGATGATGAGCACTCACAAATAATGTAGCTTTCTACTGGTGAAAGAATTTTCAAAATCGGTTTAGCAGTTCCGGAGATTACCCCTAGATCATAATTGAAATGATCTTTCATGTTGTGCATTAAAACTTTTAGAAATACATTATTTTAACTGTAAAATCACGTAAATCAGCGAAATCGGCAAAATTTCGTGTGCGGCCTCTTTAATTGGGGGAAAAAGTATCACATTTTTCTTTAATAAATCCAAACTGTTCCTAGCTTTTAATTTGTTGTTTTTTTACTGATGATAGGTACGCATTTGACCACTATCTCACCTGATGGTAAGCAATGATTTGGTCGAAAATGGAGCACGCTTGCCTAGAAGTAACCTAATCACTCTTGACTTAAAGACTCCCAGGTTGTAGCCATCAGGAAACAGACTCCAGCAGGGAATGCCACTCCTTAGCTGTACGCACAATGAATGTGTTGTGTATGAGACTTAGCTGTCCATCCTAATGATAATGATAAATGATGTTTATTCAGTAAATAGGTTACAAGGAACACTTTTACACGTCAATGTTTTTTGTCAGTTTAAGCTAGATGAGGCCGGTGTTTCCTAGCTGACTACCCTGAGAAGAAACACCGAAACAAACTCAGAGGTCAAAGTCTCTTTTAGTGTTCAAATCCATACAATGTGTACTGGTTAGAGCATATGAGAACCATGTACGTTTATGTCTGGGATGAGCTTTATGAAGAAAGCAACACACGAATTCGAGCGGACCTGTCCAGACAGTGCAAGCATTTGTCAGTCATCGCGAAGCTCAACTCAGAACTCTGAGGAGCTCAACGAACCGACGAACAATACCAAAGTAAGGACATTTGAGTAGGCCGCAAAAAATACTCAAACTGCCAGACAATCATAAAATCTACATGAATATAACGACATACATCGACACCTAGGGCTGGCGATCCTCACCAGGTCATCGGTCCGCCTTGTGGGCTATAACGCTTTTTTTTTGTGGTGATGAGATATCATCCAATGACATCTCCCGCTCTGGGTGGAGCGGGAGGGCGTGTCAGACTCTTACTGACTAAAACCCACCCCTGTTCCTACCCTGCCTGAATACCCAGGGGCGCGGTAACTCTGTTTTGAATTTATCCACGACCCCTGGGCAGAAGGCGCTGCGTCTTCCGGTACGCGGTTGCCACTCCACAACTTTCTTAACTTTCCGGTTCAGCTAGCTAAATATATTTATATTTCAGTTCTAGATGAAACGGAATGGAACACTATATTCAACAGGATGAAAACTAGGCTTTTTGAAACCAAACATGGAGGCACCGACTATCAATCGTTAAACACAATGAAAAATAAACTCTATGCCTTAGAAGATATGACTGAAATTGGTATGTAGTACTATTTACATAATTATCTGCTTTTTTACGAGATTT
This sequence comes from Polia nebulosa, assembly GCA_951329385.1. Taxonomy (NCBI): domain Eukaryota; kingdom Metazoa; phylum Arthropoda; class Insecta; order Lepidoptera; family Noctuidae; genus Polia; species Polia nebulosa. The sequence goes on from OX589615.1 coordinate 9,384,258, forward strand.
TAATTAAATTACAATGTTTGTGTGTTTGTTGTTCGGGTCAAATCTTGCAAACTGAATTAGAGCCACTTACACTTATCCTACGTAGTTGAATTTTTACATGTTGGTTCTGTACCGATGACAATATATTTTTATGGTAAGCATTAGGGATGAGCGTTGAATGAACCCTTGATCTCCTGTCAACGTATCAACGTTAACCGTTTATGAATCAACTAGTTGAATTCTTCCCCCTGAACGCCCGACGGCATGCCCGCATGCCGACTAGATTACGCGGCTTTATTAAATAACTGAAGATCTTATATCCTGTGGCATGGTTCACATGCATTTTTAGGTAGTTATTACATAGTGTTAGAAAAAAAACGCAACACAAAACGCAACGCAAACGCAGAAACTCAATTTTAAAAAGCCGTTATTTTGTTTTGATTTCGTAATTTGAAGTTTGAGTGTGAATAATAGGAAAATATGATATCGGACTCTACAATAAAAACACTGTTCTTAGATTACTTGTCTATTCATAGTGCAACATGCAAAATTTCATGTAAATTGATACAGTGGTTTTAACAACTACCAACTTAACACGTGAACAGACACTATTCCCGACAAATCGTTGATAACAGAATTTGATTAAAATTCAACTCTCGAATTACAAGTATTGTTTACATGTTATTCTAAGGTCTGTTTATTCAACAACCCAAAAAAGTTTACTTTAAGTGGCTCGCTCCAATAGAAACCTCAGCAAGTTGTTTTTTATGAGCCAGGTCGTAAATATGTCAAACTACGATAGAGGCTCGGCCGTTCACGGGTTAATGAATTTAACTCTAAACATACGTTGAAAATAACATCATAAATTGCGAGCGTCTCGGTTGAATTTGAACTCGTAAGTTACGTACGCAAGAGTGTATTGTTGAAATACATTTTTTTTTTTTTAAGAAAAGAATGACGATATTGGTGGAATGGCACGCGCCGCCCGAGAGAAACCGGTTCACACTAGTTTGTTTACGTTTACGGACGAAACGAATAAGTATGAAGGGAACGTCTAAGTACAAGCATCATTCAAATATCAAATTGTTGATGACAAACAATAAAATACCAGGTCAAAATGTAAAGACTCGTTGAACGTTAAACGTTACATTACGTTTCGTTCGATTTAATTATAGCAAATCATTGGAATATTATAATTATATTTTCATTAATATTATTTAATAATTTGTATGCCCAAGAGGCCAATCATAGAATGAACATTATTAAGTATATAATTATCTAATGAACACCCGTATGTAACCCATGTATCACAAATAAACGATTTGATTTTGATTTGAACGTCGTAGCGTTGAATAAAAAACGTTCAATGAAACGAACGGTTAACGTTGCAAGTTAACATTAATAGCACGTTAACTCGTTGACGAATTTAACTAGTTGATCGACTAGTTAACGAACGTAAATCAACGTTAACGTTGCGTTAGTGAAATGTCAACGACCCATCCCTAGTAAGCATGGCCTTGAAACCTTGAATCGACATCCAGGATTAGCTCCAGATGAAAGAACTCTTTAGTGTTCAACAGCACAGACATGAAATTATGTGTATGCATTATTATTATTTTTTTCGCTGTTTTGTTTTCTTATATTATATACGTACACCTGTGCGCTCTAATTATTAATGTTAGTTTTAGATATTGTTTCTCAGTAAGTGAATTATGTATTTTTTTTTTTTTTTATGTTTGATAGGCTCGCGTTTGACCACTATCTCACCTGATGTTAAGCGATGATGTGGTCGAAGATGGAGCACGCTTGCCTAGAAGTAACCTATTCACTCTTGACTTAAAGACTCCCAGGTTGTATCTTACAGGAACCACAGACTCCGGTAGAGAATTCCACTCTCTAGCTGTACGTGCAATGAATGTTTTCTCAAAACGCTTTGTGCGTATGGATGGGATGTCCACCATGAACCGGTGGCACTTCGCCGTACGTCTTGTGGTCCTTAGATGAAACGGGCTTGGCGGAATCAAATCGTGCAATTCCGTCGCACACTCCCCAAAATGTAATCGATAGAAAACCGACAGGCTAGCAACTCGGCGTCTATGTTCAAGACTTTGGAGTTTTGACTCAACGAGTCTATCATTGCCGATGATCCTCTTGGCTCGTTTCTCAATTGACTCAAGGGCATCAAGCTGGTATCTTGCAGATCCGTCCCAAAGATGAGAGCAGTACTCCATACACGATCGGACTTGCGCTTGATAGAGTTGGAGCAGCTGTTCCGGCGTGAAGTATCGTCTCACCTTTGCGAGGACCCCCAACTTTTTGGCAGCCACTTGAGCCTTAGCCTCTATGAAGGGACCAAAATTGAGGGTAGATGTTAAAGTAACACCAAGAAGATCAAGTCGGTCGGTTATCGGCACTGTTACACCTCGGAAAGATGGAGCCGGGTGAAATTGGCTCCTTTTAGCAGAAAAAAGACACGCCTGGGTCTTAGCAGCATTGAACTTAACCAGATTGGCATCGCCCCATTCTGAGACAGCCTGCAAGGACAAGTTCAAGCGCCCAACCATAGCCTCTCGGAGAGACCGGACCTGAGACCCACTAACTCGTGCGTCTGGCACGTATCTCTCGGCAACAGTGCTGTCGTCTGCATACCCAAAGGTACCGGGTTTTAGCAGATCGTTAATATGCAGCAAAAACAATGTTGCCGAGAGCACCGACCCCTGAGGAACACCGGCATTAATAGCCAGCAGTCCGGACGAGCAGCCATCTATGACTACTCGGATAGACCGATCCCTCAGGAAATCTGCTATCCAATCACACAATCCAGCGGGCAGACCGAAGGAAGGAAGCTTGCCAATTAAGCTGTCGTGCCAGACCCGGTCGAAGGCCTTCGAGATATCAAGGGAGACCGCAAGGGCTTCCCCTTGTTTGTCGATGGCCTCACTCCAGATGTGAATGGCATACGCTAGAAGATCTCCTGTTGACCGATTTCGGCGGAAGCCGTATTGTCGGTCACTTAGGATATCGTTAGCTTCTAGGTATGCTAGGAGCTTACCATTCAGTATACGTTCCATACTCTTACAGAGAACGGAAGTTACCGAGATGGGCCTATAATTTGCTGGGTCAGCTCGACTACCCTTCTTGGGTACGGGTTGCACGTTAGCTTGCTTCCAAGCCATCGGCACTTTTCCAGTCTCAAACGAAAGGCGATATAGGCGTGTCAAGATCGGAGACAACTCAGGCGCACAAGTCCTCAGTACAATTGCCGGTATCCCGTCGGGACCACTAGCCTTGTTCACGTCCAGGTTACGCAGTACCCTCCGGACATCCTTCTGATGAATGCGAATGTCTGACATAATCGACTCGCATCCACCAAGAGTACCAGGGGGCCTCGCGCCACCAGGATCTAGACGCGAAGATTCCGCAAACATCACATCAACAACAACATGTATGCAATTCTATAAGAGTAATAAAGTTGTTCTTAAGACGTATATAGCCGCCAAGTGGCGCCCTCATTGAATAAAAAATCGTAGCAAAGCGTAGAAAATAAAGATTAAAGAATCCTATGTTGCGTTTGTTACAAAGAGGATAAAGTATTTTTACGTTGTGGAAGCATGACGCAAAGTGTTTCGTATACAAAGTATTAAGCAAAAGTACCAAAAACGGCCGTTTTTGTCACTTTTTCTTACTTCTTTGGATACGAAACACTTTGCGTCCTGTTTTAACAACGTAAAAATACCTTATCTTATGTGTAACAAACGCAACATAGGATTCTTTAATCTTTATTTTCTATGCTAAGATACGAATTATTATTCAATGAGGGCGCCACTTATGGGCAGGTAGGCCCTTAAACCTTAAAGCTTGCTTTGAAAAATATAACAATATTTAATAAATTATTCATTTATTAACATCACTATCAACTGTTGTTGTATGTAAGAAAATATTGTTGAAAATGGTTTTAGGGGGACTGTGTTTTTCTATTGTTTTTTCTTTTAAAAAGAACTGACTCTCAGTCTCAGCCCACTCAAGGTCTAGGCACATTAACAAAGAGTCCAATCTTAAATCTGAAAATTAAGATAATATAATATGCGTTGACCAATATTTCAAAGATTTTTTTAAAAATCCTTTTTTTCCGAACTTAATTTTTTTATTCTTGTATATCTAAAAAACAAACGTATGTTTTCAGATCCGAAAGCGAAGGAACTAAAACAAATAATAGAGGAACTCCGCTCAAAACCTCAGCGAACAACGTTAAGACTATCACAGCTCTGTCTGGACTTGTGTTCCGGCGCCATCTTGTATCGCAAGCGAGTGCATTTACAGAGGCTGTTGAGACTACCCCCCAACGTTTATGTCGTTAAGTTCGCCGAGCAAGTAAGTCTTTAATCTCTAATTAGTGTAAAACAAAATCGCGATCTGTCTGTTTCACCACTTCTTCTAAATCATTATCATTAGCGTTTAGATACTAAATTAATATCTTGTCACAATTAAATTATTTTATACGTGTCTCTATTTAAGTCCTTTGTTATGTTATACCTGATTCCGTGGGGTGAGGACCTGGTGATCTGTAATAAAGGTTTATTCCTATAATAGACACCAGCTCCGCACATACACTTGACTGAAATTGATTTTATTATGTTAGTTAGTTTTTATCGTATTTAGTCTTGTTTTTGTGGGAGAAATAAAGATGTTTATTCATCTTTTAATACATATAAATTATATTTTTAAATATTAAAATGATAAAATAAAAAAAAACATTTAAAAATATAAAAAATAGTATCCCACCGGTATCGGGAACAGGGTCCAAGCTACCGGCGGTCAGGGCTCCAGAGAGAGGAACCACCTGACAATGCGAGCCGTGTCCAGAAGTACTGCTTTCTGAATCAAGCCCTTGATCCAGCCGTCTAACGAGAGCCTCCTGAGGTGTTGGTCGAGGCTCGTGGCTATTAAACCATTGGCTGACACGACTATCGGTACAATGATCGCTGAGTCTACATCCCACATGTTGACAACCTCGCGAGCCAAGTCAATATACTTGATTTGTTTATCTTTCTCGGCTTTCACGAGGTTCTCGTCATGTGGGACGGTAATGTCAACAATCATTGCACGCCTCTCGATTCGGTCCATCACCACTATATCAGGCTTATTGGCTACAATAGTCCTGTCAGTGATGATGGACCGATCCCAGTACAATGAGATATTATATAGGTATTATTATGATTATTATTAACGGATTATGGATTTTGATACAGTTCTCACCAAAATAAAAAGTGTGTTTAAAAAAAGCGATAAACGAGGAAGATTTAATGGCATGTATAATTGGCACCCGTGCTAAGTCGGGAGGGGTCGCTAAGGTTACCGTAACTAATATTGTGATAGAGGAACAGCATTATATATATGTTTGACTACTAGTCGTTTGTACCTTTTGTTTGTGGGGGTGGGAAATCACGCTCTGGGCGGAGCGGGAGGGCGTGTCAGACTTTTACTGACTAAAACCCACCTCTGTTCCTTCCCTGCCCTGAGTGCCCAGGGGTGCGGTAGCTCTGTTTCGAATTTATCCGCGACCCCTGGGCAGGCGACGGCCATGACGGGCCCCGTCATGCATTGCTGACAACTCTTTGAAGCGCGCGTGGAACACTACGCGCTGTCGACTCTCGGGGCTGATCCTGATCGTACGGCGAGCTACCCACTACTAGCCGTCCCCCAACGCCCAGGGCGTCTCCTGCAGCGGCTTCTGCTGGGGGCGTGACGGCGACTCAGTCTGTTGAGTCTCCCTCACCCGTTCCGCCTCCTCCTTCGCGAGCATAACTGCTTCGCAGAAAGAGGCGACTGCTTCCCATTCCCGCTCCGTTGCTCCGTACCGTGGCCTGAACCAGGGCCGGGCGCCAGAGGTAGCTGCCGCCGATTGCCTCCACGAGGACACGGCGGTGCTTCGCCCGTGCGGGGTAGACCTCCACCGTGTCCACTGATGAGGGTGATCCGCACAGTGGAGACACCCGGGCGTTTCCCTTCGTCTTATCCTACACAAGAACCTCCCAAAACATATGTTTCCGGTGAGGACTTGCGTCAGGCGGAAGGTGAGCTCTTCAGCCACTCAAAGAGGGGGCAGGTTACCGCCGCCATTGCGGCGTGCCCAGTCGTTTAAACCTTTTTTTTTTGTTGGCTGGGATTTCCTCCAATGACATCTCTCGCTCTGGGTGGTGCGGCAGGGCGTATCAGACTCTTACTGACTAAAACCCACCCCTGTTCCTTCCCTGCCTGAGTGCCCAGGGGAGCGGTAACTCTGTTACGAATTTATCCGCTAAAGTACTATTTACTTGCTATATCTTTGCGGCATGAGTCCTAGCGGTTGGAAGAGTCATGCTCACTCAAATGTCTATGTCGCGCAGAGTTCAATTACTTTTGATTTTGAATAACCAGTATGATGATATTACGTTCCAGATATCAGTATTCACCGACTCAATCCGTCGTCCGTGCGTAGTAAAAGTATTGCTATCGAACGGCGTGACACGTCGCTTTATTTGTAAGAGCGGCGAGCCGATGTACCACGACGCGTGTGTGCAGAGGTCGGCCGCCGTGTTGCTGCCAGGAAGCAGTTATAATGTAAGTAAAGTTGTCTAACTGTCGTGTTTGCCAGGTGTTAGTGTTAGCCATGGTATCAAACAGCGTGACACTGCGTATGTAAGAGCGGCGAGCCGATGTACCACGACGCATGTGTGCAGAGGACGGCCGCCGTCTTGCTGCCAGGTAGCAGTTATAATGTAAGTAAAGTTGTCTAACTGTCGTGTTTGCCAGGTGTTAGTGTTAGCCATGGTATCAAACAGCGTGACACTGCGTATGTAAGAGCGGCGAGCCGATGTACCACGACGCATGTGTACAGAGGACGGCCGCCGTCTTGCTGCCAGGTAGCAGTTATAATGTAAGTAAAGCTGTCTAACTGTCGTGTTTGCCATGTGTTAGTGTTAGCCATGGTATCAAACAGCGTGACGCTCCGTATATAAGAGCGGCGAGCCGATGTACCACGACGGTGTGAGCAGAGGTCGGCCACCGTGTTGCTGCCAGGTAGCAGTTATAATGTAAGTAAAGCTGCCTAATTAGCGTGTCTGCCAGGTGTTAGCGTTAGCCATGGTATCAAACAGCGTGACGCTCCGTATATAAGAGCGGCGAGCCGATGTACCACGACGGTGTTAGCAGAGGTCGGCCGCCGTGTTGCTGCCAGGTGTTAGTGTTAGCCATGGTATCAAACAGCGTGACGCTCCGTATATAAGAGCGGCGAGCCGATGTACAACGACGGTGTGAGCAGAGGTCGGCCACCGTGTTGCTGCCAGGTAGCAGTTATAATGTAAGTAAAGCTGCTAACTGTCGTGTCTGCCAGGTGTTAGTGTTAGCAGTGATATCAAACAGCGTGACGCTCCGCTTTTTTCCACTCCGCCGAATTTATTTGCGGTCCCATCAATATTTTAATTTTTTTCTCATACATTGAGGAATTTTTTTAAAATTTTTTTTGCACTGCATAATAGTTACGTTGTAGCAAAATGAGTTAATTTACACATTGTAATCAGGTGAATAAAAAACTCGAAAATTTCATACAGCGCCATCTTTTTGTACAAAAAATAAAGATGTTAAAGGATTCGTTCCAAATCCAATAATCTTCTTAATTTGAATAAGGAGCCTATTATTCCACAATTTAGTGCTGAGGGGAGTTTATTTAAAAAGATCAAAGTTTTTTTTTTGAATCTTAAAGGATGATTCACGTTACACCGTGGCGCTGTTTGCGTGTATTCTTTGCACGGCCGTGTCTGTACTCAAGCATGAATCACTTCATACAAAAAGTATACTATAGATGTTTGACCGGGTCACGGCCGGGACATGCTCTTCAATGAGAAATCCATACATATCACGCCATCTATTTTTGATTTTTTTTAAACTAAATTTTCTTTTTTCGAGTTGAGACCCCGTGCCTACATTGTATAAACTTTTTTGTACATTCTGGTGATGGTACCATTGTATAATATTTCAGGTGACTCCATTGACTGATGGGTCGGCCATCATTGAATATTTAGAGGACCACATTAGACTGAGAGATTTGATGGAAGAAAAACATGATATAAACGGTAAATATATACTATGATCTTCTCTCCCATATTTTTTTACACAGACCAAAGAATTGATGCCAAATGTAGTATTTCATGAAATCATGAATTTGGCATCATTTCTAACTGAGAGAGTTGTACAATTCTGTAAATACGTACTTGCTACGGCCGCGAATCATATTTTGACCAACATACAACCTGATACTGACCTGTAAATTGCAAAAAACGTAAGATAATTTGAATTTCGCGGGTTACCCTGACACTTTCACCTTAAGTTGATAATAGAAAGAGAAGTCCGACGTGTTATCTGACGTCAAAGGGCATGACGTCATACAGCTACTATAGAAAACAGCGTTTTCGAGAGAGAGACAGATATATTTTGTTTAAAACTGTTATAACTCGTTTGTTTTTCGATCAATTTTGATTCTGGTTTTACCGTTATTAAGCCATTTTTGTATATCAAATATTTTTTTCATGCATTTTTCCTATTGCATAAAAATGTACTATTTATACTTCCCCATGACATAGGTATTGTAGGGACCTGGAGCACCTTCTCGTACTGCAGGGTCCCTGGGGGTTCTTCGTAATCTCTAGGGGCTGTCGCACTCGCTGGCAACGCGAGAGTGTGATGTATGACAGTGACTGCTTATTGTGTGTAGTGTTATAAAAGAAAGAGGAATAGCGCACTCAGAGTAATTATATTGTAACTATAATAAAATATTACATGTGTGCCCTCTTCGGCCGGGCTAGCTGAACTGTACCCCAAAACCAAAGTCTTCTCTACTCTTCTTAATTTCAATCGGTTTTCCAAGAGTTTCTAGAACGTTCCAAACTTCCAACGTGCCAGTCTCCACCATAAGGTTGTCACAGCATCAAATGAAAGGGTTGAGGAGCTCGTGACTAAAGTAATAACAGCCGCACGGGTCGATCCATCAGGTTAAGCTACGCTTGCCGGGGTTGGTCCATGGATGGGTGATCATCTTTACATACTGAGACTCCTCCGCGCCTCGGAAAGCACGTTAAGCTGTTGGTCCTGGCTGTCAATCGTAGATCTTTGACAGTCGTTATGGGTCGTCAGAAGCCCGAAAGTCTGACAACCAGTCTTACCAAGGGGTATCGTATTACCCAGTAACTGGGTTGTGGAGGTCAGAGGCAGTCGCTCCAAGTAAAATACTGGTATTCATTTGCATTCGGTTAGACTGGAAGCCGACCTCAAGATAGTTAGGAAAAGGCTAGGCAAATTGATTGCTGTTCAGAATACGGAAAGTAAATAAGTATGTTGTAAAAGCTTTCAAATTAATAATTTATTTCACTATTATTTCAGTTGCGGTATCCAAGGCGGGCCATGAAAAGCTGGTACTAGCTCCTTCTCTAGCCATGGAGCAGTATAACGCTATGTGTGATAAAGTCACCCCCTATATGCTGAGGTAAGGACTTGTTCTTTTGCACCTTTTTATAGGGACCCGACCCAATTACTAAGCCTCCGCTGTCCGTCTGTCTGTCAGCGGGCTGTATCTCATGATCCGTAATAGGTAGACAGTTGAAATTTTCACAGAATGTGTATATCTGTTGCCGCTATGATAAGAAATAATAAAAATTAATTTAAAATTAAAGGGGGCTCTACTAGAAACGTTTTTGGAACGAAGTTCCTTATCGCGCGTTGTGAAAGGGGGCTAGATGGAAAAAATTCTTACGAAAAGTTGTCACGACACTTTTTGCTATAGTAAAAAAAAAAAATTTTTATTACAATTACTTTTGTTATAATTGTTGTTATTGCTAAAGAGTTGAGTTGAGTTGAGCTGAGCTGAGCTGAGCTGAGCTGAGCTTAGCTGATCAGAGCTGAGCTGAGCTGAGATGAGATGAGATGAGATGATTAAGTATAACTTCTTACGTGCGTGCGTGTGTGCGTAGTTAATAATAAAAAAAAAATTATAAATTAAAAAAAAAAAAAATTATATTACAATTCCTTCACTAATTAATCGAAAGGAACTTCGTTCCATCCGGGTGTGCCTTGACACCTCTCAAGGTTTTTGGTGTTTTTTTTTTTGCTAGATCATAATAGTGACAACAAGTAGACGCGTATAATCTTGTACGATGGTACGGAACCCTTCATACTTGGCCGGTTATTTTTTTGTATTTTTGTTTTCGGTGGGAAACGTTCAAAAAGCGCCTGGACTTTTGGGAATAACACCAGGCAGTGTGGGATTCTTACCGCTCTAAAACCAGCCATGGTGATCATCACATGGAAGAGACTCCGTGGCCTCTTAAAGACAACTTATAAGCGGATCCTATATTATCCTAGATTTAGTGTTATGGCCGGTTTCCCCCGACTCAAGATATACGTCTCATCCATTACAATCAAGTCTTTTTCCTATGGGCACATAGCAAAAAACAGAAGAACCGAGGAGCTCGTGACTAAAGTAATAACAGCCGCACGGGTCAATCTATCAGGTTAAGCTACGCTTGCCGGGGGTTGGTCCATGGATGGGTGACCATCTTTACATACCGAGACTCCTCCGTGCCTCGGAAAGCACGTTAAGCCGTTGGTCCCGGCTGTCAATCGTGGATCTTTGACAGTCGTTACGGGTCGTCAGAAGCCCGAAAGTTTGACATGCAGTCTTACCAAGGGGTATCGTATTACCCAGTTACTGAGTTGTGGAGGTCAGATATGTAGTCGCTCCATGTAATATTATAGTATTGCAACAATAGCAGTCGGATGCTGGATCCGATTAGACTGGAAGCCGACCCCAAGATAGTTGTGAAAAGGCGCGGGCAGATTTTTGACATAGAAAAAAAACCTTTAAGTCAGCAGTTTACCACCCCCATAAAAAATAAATAAAAACAAAAAAAGAATAATAATTTACAAAAATACACATACAAACATCGACTTCCGAAATTAAAGTTATTTTGGAGTTTTTGGAAGTCGGTTGGTTTTTTTAAAAAAAATATTTTTATAATAATGTTATCCCCGAATGGATAACCCCAATAACATGGAATTTGAACATTTGGAGACAACCAAAACGTCATCTGTGTATACATATTTTTTGTTTATGTTGATTTTTTCAAAAAGTGCTGAATCAATTTTGATAAAATTTATATGGGACCATCTAGCCCCTAGATCCCTTTCAAAAAAAAAAAAAAAAAACAAAATCCAAATCGGTCCAGCCATCTTCGAGTAATCGGGGAACATACATAAGAAAAAATAAAAAAAAGGTTCGAATTGTGAACCGAAAATGGCCGAATTGAGAACCTCCTCCTTTTTAAAGTCGGTTAAAAATAACAAAGTTTTGTATTATGATACGGTTCATTATTTGTTATTAATTTTACCGATGTACGTTAGCTATTACAGGAAAAAAATTGAAAGGTCAAAGTTCAGAGGTAAGTTTGACGATCATTTCCATCGAGGATTTTATTTTTAAACGTGTTTCGGAAACAACAAAGTTCTTAGAAATATAGTCAACATTAAAAAAAAATTTTTTCTACAACTTCATACTAAATATATTTGGCTAAAAAGATTTTTAGAAAACCAGCAATTTTTAAGTTTTTGCGAAAGTCATCATTTTAATTTTTAAGCCCGTCCCATCAGACTGTGTACCTGCGTTTGCGCACACACTTGCGGACTATAACATCTCCTGCGTATTTGGCAGTTTTTTTTTTGGGTAGAAAATCATCAAATTACTTGTTCGGGCGTGTCTGACTCTTACTGACTAGGTACCCGTGTACCTTGTCCCGTGTTCGTGTCCCTTTTGAGATAAGAGAAGTAAGATAATTAATATTTTTTTATTAATATTTTTTCAGATCCGCGATTGAACACAACTGTTCCTGTGTAAAAGAATTTATAACTAAAAAACGAACATTTGAAGATACTTTGAGCTCTATGACTATTCTTAATTGGTTGTTTGGTAAGTTTTATGTTTTAATTTTGTCATGTTTATTATCAAAAGGGATGATATGGGCCGAAAAGTTCTGTAGTGGTACGGTAGTATTATATTATCTGTGGTAGGGGCGACTGTGTACCGGAAGACGCAGGCACAGATAATATAATACTAGCGTACATATGTCTCATCCCATACAAAGAAATGGTACCGCCGTAACTACGGGTTTTCGTCTAGCACAATCAACTTGTTGTTCTTCGTTCGGGCCCGTCCTCTACACCTCGCTAGATGGTGTTAGCAGCGACGGCTTGCAAGTTGAATGAATTTACTTAAAGTCTTACCAATAATTTCTGACACATTGAGGAATTATTTTATAGAATTTTTGGCACTTCATAACAGTTTTACTGTTTCGAAATGTGTCACTATACAAATTTTAAAGAGGCGAATGGATAAACTCTAAAACTTCCAACAGCGCCATCTATTTGTACAAAAATATAGATGTCAAAGGATTCGTTCCAATAATTATCTAAATTTGAATTAGGAGCCAATTATTCCACAATTTTATGCTTAGGGCAGTTTATTAAATAAATAAAAAAAAACAGTTTTTACTATATTTTTTTTTTTCAAAATATTAATTTTACTTTAACTTCAGTAAGATATCGATGCATATTGTGCCATCTATTGTAATTTAATTGAACTAAATTTTCTTTGTTCGAGATGAGACCCCGTGACGCAGGGTTGGAATTGGAAGGTCTCTCACAAGGTGGACCGATGACCTGGTGAGGGTCGCGGGTAGCCGATGGATGCGAGAAGCACAGGACCGATCATTGTGGCGACACTTGGGGGAGGCCTATATCCAGGAGTGGACGTCTTTCGGCTCAATTGATGATGATGATGATGATGATGATGACTCCTGTGTATAAAAATAATAATTCTATTTAGTCCGTAATTTAGATTATCAAAAAATTACGGACACGTATTTTTTGCTTTACCAAACCAATAAATAATTACAAAGATACAACGCATCAAAGTTTAGGAGTAGCTTGTTATGTCACTTGTAGGTAAAAAGTGGAACATTGTTTACGTAGGTGTGACGTCACACGAAGTTTTAACGCACTGTATTGTCTTAATTTTTAACAGACTTCAAAAAAGGATGAGATTCTCAATTCGACTGATTTTTTTATTATTTTTTATGTGTTCCTCATTACTTTGGAACTGGTCAACCGATTTTGATGATTATTTTTTTATTTGAAAGCTGGTGCTTTTCATGTGGTCCCATTTAAGAACTTCGGAATTTTTGCAATCGCATGTCTGTTTATTGTTTACACCACTTCACGACATAACATCACGCTGATATACTCTGAAGGGGTGAAAGAGTTACCTCGCCCCTGGGCATTCAGGGCAGGGAGGAACAGGGGTGGGTTTTAGTCACTTCCGCTCCACCCTAGAGCGGAAGAAGTCATTGGATGATTTCCCACCAGGGGGTACACAGATTTGTACAGTTCACCCTGATACAACCTAATTTCACCTATTATGTTCAAATTCCATATTTTTGCGGCTATAGCAATTCTGGCATAATTTTACTATTAATTTAGTTTTAGTTATGGGGTACAACAACTAAAAAGTGAAAAATATTTTTTTGCATGTAGTGTTATTTATGGAAGTCGGTTGTATTTTTTTTGTAATTTTTTTTTTTAGTTTACGTGACACAAGAAAAAATACATGGCTAATATTTTTTAGTAATCTAACCGACAGACCAAATATATTTTTCAGTATTCTACTCTATTGTAACAATGGTTGAATCTTTCTTGATTATTTCTTTGTGTGGAAGAGTATTCTTTATAAAAAAAACTTTTTACAAAAAAAATTCAACCGACTTCAATAAATAATACTAAAAAATGCAAAATAACTTTAATTTCGGAAGTCGGTGTTTCTAGTTTGGTTTCTTCGTTATTTGACACCGACTTCCGAAATTAAAGTTATTTTGCATTTTTTAGTATTATTTATTGAAGTCGGTTGAATTTTTTTTGTAAAAAGTTTTTTATTTTTCACTTTTTAGTTGTTGTACCCCAATCTAAAACTAAATTAATAGTAAAGTTATGCCCGAATTGATAGCCCCAAAAATAGGAAAGTTGAACATAGTTGGTGAAATTAGGGTGTATCAGCGTGAACTGTACGAATCTGTATACCCCTTTAGAGCATATCAGCGTGATGTAATGTTGTGAAGTGGTGAAAACAATATACAGACATGCGATTGCAGCAATTTTGCAAGGTTTGCTATTATTTATTGAAGAGTTCCATTGTGTATCTCCATACTTCTTCATCAGATCTTCACCAAATTAAAATGGGACCACATGTGAAGCAACATGTTTCCAACAAAAAAAAATCATCAAAATCGGTTCAGCTAGTAAAAAGTTACATACACATAAAAAAAAAAAAAAAATACAGTCGAATTGAGAACCTCCTCCTTTTTTTGAAGTCGGTTAAAAATATAAACACCGTGTAAGATACATAAACGCACATACTAGTGATTCAAGTACATGATTCTGGAGCGTTGGAATTTTTCGTCAGCTTTTTCCTAAATTTTTGAATTTGTTTTTACTTTAGACTGTTCAGAATCGTTATTCCTATCCAACCCAATGAGAGTTTTAATTAAATCGCTAATTACATTAAAAACAACAATGTAAATAAAACACGAAGGTTCTACGCACAGCTGTGTCGCTAGAGTTCATTTGTGAGGTCACGTCGGTCGCCGGCCTATGACCTACATACCTAAATAAAAAAATAAAAAGAATAATATATGATACTCTAATATAATATTATAATTGTATGATGTTGTATTAAATATATATGTATGTTTATTATTAGTATATATTTATTTTCGTTCCCGTTTTTATTATTGGAACGAAGTTTTGGAACGAAGTTCCTTATCGCGCGTTGTGAAAGGGGGCTAGACGGAAAAAATTCTTACGAAAAGTTGTCACGACACTAATGAGGCTGTCCATCCAAAAAGATTGTGTTGGAAAAACAATCTAATAAAAACTTCTTGTATTTTTGGTGGGTAGGTACAAAGTTTGCAAGCAGATCAAGCATTATCTAACCAATTTCGTGTGTTAAATCTAGCGGAGCTTGGAACAATCTAACTCCAGATTAAGAGTTGAGTTGAGTTGAGCTGAGCTGAGCTGAGCTGAGCTGAGCTGAGCTTAGCTGAGCTGAGCTGAGCTGCGATGAGATGAGATGAGATGAGATGATGAAGTTCTTACGTGCGTGCGTGTGTGCGTAGTTAATAATAAAAAAAATATTATCAATTAAAAAAAATAAAATTATATTACAATTCCTTCACTAATTAATCGAAAGGAACTTCGTTCCATCCGGGTGTCCCTTGACACCTCTCAAGTTTTTTTTTTTTTTAATTATTATTAAGTACTTTGTTTATTTTTTTTTTTATGCACCTACCATATTATCTGTCCACCACCATGGTTAACTGGTAGAGAATGCCTGAGGCATTAAGTCCGCCTTTTTACTTTTGTTGCATGAAGTGTAAATAAATAAATAAATAATACCTACGGCAGCGCGGCGTGCTCAGCGGCGCGTGTGTAGGTAGGTAGTAGTGCGAAGCGTTGAGATCGCATTCTTTACAATACATTGCACGCTCAAAAATGTCAATTTCTGTAATCGATCATTACCGAGATTAATGACTATCATAATTTTATTAGTGTCATTACGTGTAACCTTTTCGCGAAGTTTACGGTATCTTGTCCTTTATAGCCTGTATATCTATAATTTTTTCTCTATATATTTCAGGCGTAGGCGACCGACACTTACAAAATTTAATGTATAGTACCCGCGATGGTGGGGTCTGCGGCGTGGACTGGGCATCTGTCTTCCAGTATGGCAGCCAGGAGCTTCCACCAGCCCGGCTCACGGCTAACATACTAGCCGTGTGCGATGTCAAAGGTAATCTTAATAGCATAATAAGCATAATCAGAGATATTCCCACTGCTAGGAGGCTGAGACACTGACCTCCTCTCTGTGAGAGGGTGTGGGGCTTGAAATTTTTGGATAAATACAGATACAAAATGTTTATTTCTGTACCAACTAGTTTATATTAGTTTATGATTAGAGCCTCCTTAAATTAAATGGAGCCTCGCGGTGGGTCGGCCACGGGATGAATTTGGACAAGACGAAAGTCATGTACAATTCACATGTCGTACCGAGTCCAATCCGCATCGAAGGGTCGCTTCTCGAAGTTGTGAAGGAGTATGTCTACCTAGGGCAAGTCATCCAGCTCGGTAGATACAATTTTGAGAAAGAAGTTGACAGAAGGATTCGGCTGGGTTGCGCAGTGGAAAACTTCGTCAGGTCTTCTCGTCCCCTATTCCACAATGTTTGAAGACTAAGGTTTTCAACCAGTGCGTCCTGCCCGTTATGACATACGGTGCCAAAACGTGGACACTGACGGTCGGGCTGGTCCACAAATTCAAGGTCATATAAAAATTAAAAAAATACATAATTATGTATTTTTTTATTTCCAATTACATAAAGTATAATAAATTCAAACACGCTCGCTCGCTCGTGAATTGCACAGAATTAATACATTTGAGTGTGTTGGGTGAGCGGAGAGTGTGAGGTGCGTCGTGTGTGTGGTGTGTGATGTTTGTGGGGAGAGTGAGGTGTGTGCGATATGTGGGGTGTGAGAGGTGTGTGGGTGGTGTGGATGTGTGTATGAGGGAGGGTGTACGTGTGGGTGTGGCGGTGCATCAAGACATGCTGATTCATTTTTAGGATTCCGTACCCGAAGGGTAACCAACGGGACCCTATTACTAAGCCTCCGCTGTCCTTCCGTCCGTCTGTCTATCTCATAATCCGTAATAGGTAGACAGTTGAAATTTTCACAGAATGTGTATTTCTGTTGCCGCTATAACAACAAATAATAAAAATAAAATTAAGAATTATTAAAGGGGGCTACCCTACTAGAAACGTGTTTTTTTTTGTCTTTTTTTGCTCGATCTTAGTAATGGCAACATGTAGACGCGTATAATCTTGTACGATGGTACGGAACCCTTCATGCGAGAGTCCGACTCGCACTTGGCTGGTTATTTTTTTGTATTTTGTTCCCATTATTTTTCAGTACTGGAAAGTCGACTTCAAAGCATATTGTTACGTTTGAGAGAATCACAGAAACTATTCGAAGCATTTATAAGAACATCGTTTTACCAATCCGGGCCAGAATTTAAAGAGGTAAGAGAAAATTAAGGCCGTTCATACACAACGATACTCGCAAGAGATGATACAATACAAACGAACACATGTTCGTACATTTTGCTACTAAAAATAAAGAAAATTTCATCATTTGCATTTGCATCACACACCGCTAGGACGTTTTTTTTTAAATAATTAAGTATCTGCCCGCGCCTTTTCCCAACTATGTTGGGGTCGGCTTCCAGTCTAACCAGATGCAGCTGAATACCAGTATTTTACATGGAGCGACTGCCTATCTGACCTACACAACCCAGTTACTGGGTAATACGATACCTCTTGGTAAGACTAGTTGTCAGACTTTCGGCCTTCTGACGACCCGTAACGACTGTCAAAGATCCACGATTGACAGCCGGGACTAACGGCTTAACGAGCTTTCCGAGGCACGGAGGAGTCTCGGTATGTAAAGATGATCACCCATCCATGGACCAATCCCGGCAAGCGTAGCTTAACCTGATAGATTGACCCGTGCGGCTGTTATTACTTTAGCCACGAGCTCCTCAGTGATTCCAGTGACAAAGAAGACGAAATAGGAAATACTGTGTTCATTCTTACATTAACAGAACAGAGAAACATAAATTGTAGAGCTTTTGTTACTACAAGAGAACTCAGTAAGACAGTCTTCTTCTCTGTCCTTTCCCTCTTGGCAGAGCGGTCATGGTGGGAAACGCGCGCACGATAAGTCTGCGTGCAGCCGAGAAGCTCGTGGCTAAAGTAATAGCAGCCGCACGGGTCGATCCATCAGGTTAAGCTACGCTTGCCGGGGTCCGTACATGGATGGGTGATCTTTACAAGATAGTTGGGATGCTTAAAAAAACATTCTAGTATAGTGCAACTATTTTCTTAATGTCACACCGACTACACATCGTTCATGAACAGCAAATATACCGAACATTTACGAATATTTTTGCTATAGTTTACGATGAACGTGTTAACTGCAGCAGCGGCTTATTATTTCCATTGTGCTAGTTACCAGTACATGTTATGCGTACGTAAAAACGAAACGTAAAAATCACATAACAAGGTCATTTTTCCAATCCATTTTGGCGCGAATAAGCTGTAAGCAAACTACATAAATACTTAACACGTCCGCCGCTGACGCGCACCGCCACTACTGAGCGAGCGTGAGCGATGTGTGGCCTGTTTTTTTTTTTTTTTTTTTGTGGTGGGAAATCATCTAGTGACTTCTCCCGCTCTGGGAGGAGCGGGAGGGCGTGTCAGACTCTTACTGAATAAAACCCACCCCTGTTCCTTCCCTGCCTGAGTGCCCAGGGGTGCGGTAACTCATTTTCAGAATTTATCCGCTACCCCTAGGCATGTGGCCGGTAAACGTACATATTCGCCATATTCGCAATCTTTTGATATGCTTCAAAAAACCGACAGCCGGGCGGATACGGGTGTTCGGGTATTTGGTGTATTGGTCTTGATAGGCAAATATAGACGAATAGAGCTACTTCACATCGTCCTATTTGGGCGAATAAGACAAATACGCGAACACGAATAGCGATGTGAAGTGCCACCATCCGAATACAAACGAATGCTAATTTCCATGGTTAACGTGTATATTGATTTGAACTCAGAACTAAGTACGCGCTCGTGAGGGTTCGATCCCCGCACGGAATTAATATTTCTATGGCCTACAGATAGTTGTTCCGGGTCTGGGTGTCTTGTGTATGTGAGTTTATATTTTTGTGTAAAAAATGCTTGCACTGTCTGGACAGGTCCACTCAAATCTGCGCGTTTCTTTCCTCAAAAGCGACATAAACGTACATGGTTCTCATATAATTTGACCTACCTGCCCCCCTAGCCATATTACATTTCTATTATCGCTTACGCTAACGCTTAGAACAAAATGTATGGCAATGACATTACCTGCGTAGATAAGTGTCACGTGACTTATCGCAGGTAATGTCATTGCCATACATTTTGTACTAAGCGTTAGCGTAAACGATAATAGAAATGTAATATGGCTAGGGGGGGCAGTACATATTGTATGGATTTAAACACTTTAAAAGAGACTTTGACCTCTGAGTTTGTTTCGGTGTTTCTCCTCAGGGTAGTCAGCTAGGAAACACCGGCCTCATCTAGCTAAAACTGACAATAAAAATGTTGACGTTTAAAAGTGTTGTTAAAACCTATTTGCTTAAATAAAATCATTTATTTATGATCTTTGAAAAGCCATTTTATTTCATTTTCAGTTGAAACACGTCGAGAATATTTTACAAGGAAAAGCAGTATCTTATGAAATAACTAGGGAACGTATTGACGAATCTGAGAAGAAATATAAAACTGAATATGTGAAATTATTGGATCAAGTCTTTGAGAATTTTGTACCAAAAGATGAATACGGCGTTGAAGAACAGGTAAATATACTTTTTTGATCATCATTTTTTATTCTACACTGCGCGTTGCCCGATACACACTTGGCCGGTTCTTTCGTTGTTTTTTAAACCATCGCATATTTTTTTTAATGATCGAATGTCTATTTTTGAAGTTATACTTCTAATGCGACTTCCAACAAGGTTGCGTTAAACGTTTAACGTTACCATGGAGGGGGTATGAAACTACTGTTGCGTTAAATGTTCAACGCTCCTGGAGCGGGGGAATAGAAAGAGACAGAGCAGAGTGAATGCGTATACCTGTTACAGGCCAGCGCGAGCTTTAGCAACGAGTAGCGTCCAATATTTTTAAGTAAGTTGAACCGAAACCCTGAAGTTAGCTATGGTCTGTGGTTCATGAAGAATGATTGTTTTCCTTTTGTAAACTTTGTGACAGTTTGGTTTTTTATCTTGTTACGCCAAAGAAGTATAACTTCTTACGTGCGTACATAAGTACACACACACTTTTTATTTTTCTAAGGGTGGTATTACATTCATCCTAGATCTTTGTCCAATGTGAGTTTGATCAAAGAAGTAGGACGACTTCGTCAAATGTGTCATCAACACCGATATTTGATCAAAGAATATTGACATTTAAATCAAAATGGCTGCAACTTAGGAATGTTTGTCCTCGACTTGTAATTATTTTTAATTTATCTTGAATGCTTTTTTCTCTTCGCCTTTCGATCCATGGCTTCACCCAAAGCTTTTTCACGTTTTATTTTTCTTTTTTAATAATAATTGAATGCTAATAGCAGCACATAAAGTTGCTTCACGTTCCTCCATTTTCTAAGACTACGTAAAATCTTGGACAAAGATATTGGACAAGTGTAATGGACATCCGTCAAAGAATTTTTTTAAATTATTATTGATAGGCACGCGTTTGACCTCTATCTCACCTGATGGTAAGCGATGATGTGGTCGAAGATGGAACACGGGTGCCTAGAAGTAACCTATTCACTCTTGACTTAAAGACTCCCAGGTTGTAGCTAACAGGAAACACAGACTCCAGTAGGGAATTCCACTCTCTAGCTGTACGCGCAATGAATGTTTTCTCAAAATGCTTTGTGCGTATGGATGGGATGTCCAACATGAACCGGTGGCTTTTCGCCGTACGTCTTGTGGTCCGTTGATGAAACGGGCTTGGCGGAATCAAAATATGCAATTCCGTCGCACACTTTAATTTGATCAAATATAGCACATAGATATTGGATAAATATAATACTGTTACGTCGACCGTATTACTCTGGAACGTTCGAGAATGTAGTAGAAGTTTCCAGAAGTTTCCACTAGGTTCGAGAACATTCCATTGTGGTACTGTATAGAAGTTTATAGATGTTTCTAGAATATTCCAGTATAGGATAGTTCGACAATGTTCTAGAAACTTCCATGACTGTATAAATAGGCCGGACGGCGACCGGATTACGAAGAGAATAGTGATTATTAGTGAATTAGTGTTTGTATAAATAATTTTTTGAGTTAATAAAAGATATTTGGTTAATTATAGGTGTAAAATAATTTATCCTATACCCAGCTCGTAACAATACCAACCTAACATTGTTCTCACATAATAGTACCAACAAGTACAAGATATAAGACACCAGGATTTTGTAATACATAACATTGTTTAAAAGAGTGTCCATGGAGTTTCTTGCACGTTCTTCTCCATAGAGATCTACGCCGTGGTATGTGCAATTAGCTTCATCATTCTGACTGACAGACTTATTGACAATTCCAAAGTGCCTGTAAAGGTTTTATTTGAAACAAATGCTTTGATTTGATTTTCTATTATTTTTCCCAGGTGTCGTGTCTACTCCAACATAGTACGGATCCTAGAATCCTGGCTGTTACCCAACCGGGTTGGGAAGCGTGGTTATAATCAAGTAGTTGGACTGAAAACTGAACAATATACTATTGCTAAACTATAAACAGTTGAACAATGTACTATTAATTAACACTATACAAGATGGAGACGAACACGGAATAGAAAAAACAAGTGGAAGTGCTCACGCAGCTATCCGGCGCGTACCACAATTATACGGTACAAATGTAAAATAATAACAACCTTCTTCAGTTGTAATAAGTCTTAATTGTGCAAGAACAACAAATAAGCTTTTCGTTAAAATTGAATTTATTGTTCATGCAAAATTAAGATTAATTACAACTGACGAAGGTTGTTATTATTTTCCGCATAATTGTGACACACGCCGGATAGCTGCGTGGGCACTTCCACTTATTTTTTTTATTCCGTGGAGACTACCATACGACCATAAATGAAAACACTCATCATGATGAACAATTTTTATTATGGGTCCAAACCGGAAATCCCGTATAAAAAAATTGCGGCCCCATATTTGCTGCCACATTTATGTTTGTATAACTCGACAAAATGTACTGAACAAATGATCCCATAGTAAAATATTTTCATAATATTATGAGTATATGTTATTCTCGTGTGTTTTATTTCGTACAATATTTTAGTATGAAACAGCCAACCACACTAAAAAGAAATATTTTTCTGGAAACAGCATCAAAATTTGTTATTAAATGAAGCAGTAAGTAAGTAGTATACATGATTTTTTTTTTATTTGTTAAATTGAAGACTTGTTAACTATAGTGAACAAATATGAAGGAATTTTCAAAATATCATCATCAGCGACGAAGTTATAAAGCTTTAAAGTTGATTTTTAGAAAAAGAAGTCCGACGTGTTCTTTGACGTCAAAGGACATGACGCCCATACAACTGCCATAGAAAACAGCGTTTTCAAGAGAGGGACAATATATATGTTTAAAATTGTTATGTCTCGTTTAATTTTCGGTCAATTTTGATTCTGCTTTCAATGTTCGTATTCTATTTTAGTATATTGATCGATAAACCGGTTAGATAACAAATATTTTTTTGTTATCTAACCGGTGTTATAATAAGGAAGAGTGTGAGCATGATGGGAACAACACGCTATCTCTTTTGTACGCGCGTGACCTTATGGCGGTGACGTCATACTTATGTGTGTGCTTTTTTCTGTTACTTGACAGTTTCCCCTTCCACAAGATTTGAAAGTTTTCTAACTTGCTTAATTTTAAACGGATTTGAAAAATTCTTTAGATTGTCGATTTTGGATAAAGTAACTGACACAAATAATGAAAACAATTGAGTCAAACATTGCCTTTTTTATATAAAGTTGTAAGTATATTGCATATTGGGTGTAAAAAGACAGTTTCCGAAGCCGAAAGCCACATACTCTACCCATTATTTGGATCATTTTTTTCCACTAGACCATACCTGAGAATCCACTGGTTCTGGAGATATTGAAGGTCAAAGTCACAATATTTTTTTTTTAGTTTTTGAATTTTCGAAATTACACATTTGCAGTAACAAAAACACAAGGAATATCAAACGTATCCGACAAGTACCTACGTGGCTTAGAGCGAAGGGGCAGGGTTTAACTCCACTTGCCTGGGTTCGCGTTATATTTCGCACAATAAAAAATAGTTTTTTTTATTCATACCTAAAAATAAAAGTCGTTTCCCAGCAATATTTTTTGCGCAAAGCTACTTTGTTAGATGTACAGTATGCGTAGTTGACGGCTTTGTGATGTGTCTTTTTACACCCTGTATGAAGCCAAAACCACTGACAGCAGGCTGATAAACTTTTTTTTTTTTTTTTTGAAGTGGGTAATCTACAAATAACTGCTCCCGCTCTGGGTGGAGTAGGAGGGAGTGTCGAGACTCTTTCTGACAAAAACCCACCCCTGTTCCTTCAGTTGCATGTGCCAGGACAAGGTGAATGATTTAAACACGTCCGCGACCCTGGCTGGTGTACTTAAGGTTCAACATTGCTTAGCACGCCGGGCAATAGGCGTGTAAGTTGTGTTTTATTTGTATTAGGTACTTTCTTCGTTTTTGTTTTGTAGTTCTGCTTTTTTTTACTGAAAATTTGTATTTTTGTAAATACAGTGAAATCATGTTCTTTTTAAAGTGGAATAAATATATATATTTTTTAAGTACTTGGTTTTTTCATTTGTCTCATGCTTCAATCATACAACTGCGGTGAAATCCTAACTTGGTTGCGCGACCTTGCTGGTTTGATCGCATTCTTAACGAAGATAGGTGTGGCGGTAAGTCGAAAATTAATGGAAGATGACTAATGAAATTATTGGCCTGGCACCCATAACACAAGTTTAATCTTAGCTTGGGTGTCAGTGGACTTAATCTAGTGCCCACGTACAATTTGAAAGCCTCATTAATTGTAATTTTATGTATGTAATTGTATAGTAATAAATAATAATAATAATATAATAATAATATCGTCCCACATGACGAGAACCTCGTGAAAGCCGAGAAAGATAAACAAATCAAGTATATTGACTTGGCTCGCGAGGTTGTCGACATGTGGGATGTGGACTCAGCGATCATTGTACCGATAGTCGTGTCAGCCAATGGCTTAATAGCCACGAGCCTCGACCAACACCTCAGGAGGCTCTCGTTAGGCGGCTGGATCAAGGGCTTGATTCAGAAAGCAGTACTGACACGGCTCGCATTGTCAGGCGGTTTCTCTCTGGAGCCCTGACCGCCGGTAGCTTGGACCCTGTTCCCGATACCGGTGGGATACTATTTTTTATATTTTTAAATGTTTTTTATATATTCTTTTTTAAGAAATATTTAAAAATGTATTTAATATGTTAAAAAGATAAATAAACAAATAATAATAAATAATATGTCTATAAAAATAAGTAAACGGAATAATAATAATATTGGATAAAATATATGATAGGTTATAAGACAAGGAAAATATGTCAGGAGTACACGTACCTTACGATTCGTGGTGCGAAGAAGATTGTTCACGAAATGTGTTCCTTCGACATAGGAATGCAGGGACTTCTCTGGTCTGAGCCACTCGAAAGACAATTCGAGAACATACGACACTATGGAGGCCTCTCACGACGACAAATAGGTACTCGATTTTCGTCCACATCGATTTAAGGAAGCGTGCGCGCGCGCGGATGTTTGATTTGACACTCAGAGAGCAATATGGTTGCCAACAGTCCATATTGCGAATAGATTGAGCAGGAACAACGACTGCTACACCCGTCCCGCTCACACTCGAACACAGGTGTGGAGGAAAAAGAGAGGAGTTGTATATACCGCCAACACTACCCAATAATTGTCTGTTTCCTGATAGCTACGACCTGGGAGTCACATACTATGGAAGTATGGGAGAAAGTGATAGAGAAAAGATTGCAAGAAGAGAGTGAGATTACCCCGAATCAGTTTGGGTTTATGCCAGGTCTAGGGACAATGGACGCCACCTTTGCTCTCCGTCAATCGAGCGAGTAGTATAGATGTATGCAAGAACTTGCACATGGTGTTCATTGATCTTGAGAAAGCGTATGATAGGGTACCGCGGGAAGTATGTAGAGATGATTCGTGCTATGTACAGTCAATCTAGTACCTACGTTCGGTCTGCTGCTGGTAACACCGACGAGTTCAGTGTGGCTATCTATAGGTTTGCATCAAGGGTCGGCTTTAAGTTCTTACCTCTTCCTGTTTATTATGGACGCTCTTACGTCGGAAATACAGGATGCTGTTGGCCGACGACATTGTGCTGGTTGGTGAAAATGGACCTGAGATCTCAGCTCATTTGTTCAATGTGTATATTCAAGACGTTAGCATTACTTGCATGGAGTGGCCAGCTCACAGCCCAGACTTAAGTTCCATAGAACATACATGCATGGGACGAGTTCGAGAGATGTGTTTGACAACGCTCTCTAACTTCAGCTACCTTGCAGTGGAAGAACGGTCAAACATAGACCAAAGCCGTACTGAAAATTATGTTTACAGCATGCCACATGATCTTAATTTAGTGATACGGGCTCGTCGAGGAAATACAAAGTATATAAACAAAAAAGTTTTCTTTTCTATGATAAACTGCGATATATGTACCTACCTATATTTTTGCTGTCGTATGTATTTAATTAAAATTAAATAGTGTACAAAGCGTGTGATATATTTTCTTTTATGTATTATTCAGTCATCTAGAACATGCTACATTTTCACGAATTAATCTTGTGTTAAATATCTATCACATTTTTTATTTATTTATTTAACAATTTATGTACACACAAAAAAACTTTTTAACAAAAAATTTAACCGACGAAAAAGAACTAAAAAGCAAAAAATAAATAAACCTTTTAAGTCTTGAGTATGGAGCTTATTTACCTACATAAAATATCAAATTTTATATAAACTAATTTTGGGTCGGCGCCAAACAAGTCGTATTATTAAATATCTAAATTTTATTTGTACGTAGAAATGAAGAAGGCTAGATGTAGGTAATTAATCATTTTATTATTTGGCGCCGACTCAAAATTAGTTTATATAAAATTTGATATTTTATGTAGGTAAATAAGCTCCATACTCAAGACTTAAAAGGTTTATTTATTTTTTGCTTTTTAGTTCTTTTTCGTCGGTTAAATTTTTTGTTAAAAAGTTTTTTATTTTATGATTTTCTGTGACTCGCATCATCTTTTAATACTCTGAGGCTAATTTCTAATCCTTCATCATTCCTCTTGCCACTGAGCTAATGATGTAACCATCATTCCTTGAGGTTCCCAGGATATTGACCAGGTGAGGTTACCTCCAATATTCTAAAGACGTCTTTTCTTCAAAGCATATTAAGTGGTATCTGTCACTAAAACCAGTTTTTTATATCTAACTTCTATTGTTAAGGAAAGGTATGGTTTCCATCATCAGTTCAGTTTCATGATGTGATGATTCCTAAATGCAAATACCTGATTAAGTTATGAAAAGTAAACAGAAACAATATTCGCCCAATTGTAGAGGTTTTCTCTCAATTTTATCAGGATTCCATCATCAGATCCTGATGTCCTTGACATGAGACCACCTTTGAGGTATACCCTATCTAAGAAAAATAGAATCATCAAAATCGGTTCATAAACAACGGAGTGAGGGCCGAACATACGTACAGAAACGCTTAACGTTCCCACAATTTTCGAGGTTTTCTCTCAATTTTATCAGGATTCTATTATCAGATCCTGTTTTCCTTGACATGGGACCACCCTTGAGATATACCCTATCTAACAAAAAAAGAATTATCGAGATCGGTTCATAAATGACGGAGTGAGAGCTGAACATACGCACAGAAACGCTAAACGTGCCCACAATTTTCGAGGTTTTCTCTCAATTTTATCAGGATTCCATCATCAGATCCTGATTTCCTTGACATGGGACCACTCTTGAAGTATATCCTATCTAACAAAAAAAGAATAATCAAAAACTTTTAAGTCTTGAGTAATGAGCTTATTTACCTACATAAAATATCAAATTTTATATAAACTAATTTTGAGTCGGCGCCAAACAACAATCTGATTATTAAATATCTAAATTTTATAAGTACTTACAAATGAAGAGGGCTGTAAGTAGTTAATTAATCATTTTATTAATTGGCGCCGACTCAAAATTAGTTTATATAAAATTTGATATTTTATGTAGGTAAATAAGCTCATTACTCAAGACTTAAAAGGTTTATTTATTTTTTGCTTTTTAGTTCTTTTTCGTCGGTTAATTTTTTTGTTAAAAAGTTTTTTATTTCATGATTTTTTGTGGCTCGCATCATCTTTTAAAACTCTGAGGCTAATTTCTAATTCTTCATCATTCCTCTTGCCACTGAGCTGATGATATAACAATCCTTCCATGAAGTTCCCAGGATATTGACCAGTTGAGGTTACCTCCAATATGGTAAAGACGTCTTTTCGTCAAAGCATATTAAGTGGTATTTGTCACTAAAACCAGTTTTTATATCTGACTTCTATTGTTTAGGAAAGGTATGGTTTCCATCATCAGCTCAGTTTCATGATGTGATGGTTCCTAAATGCAAATACATGATTCAGTTATGAAAAGTAAACAAACAATATTCGTGCCCAATTTTCGAGGTTCTCTCTCAATTTTTTCAGGATCCCATGAGCAAATCCTGATATCCTTTACATGAGACAATCCTTGAGGTATACCCTATCTAAGAAAAAAAGAATCATCAAAATCGGTTCATAAATAACGGAGTGAGGGCCGAACATACATACAGAAACGCTAAACGTGCCCACAATTTTCGAGGTTTTCTCTCAATTTTGTCAGGATTCCATTGTCAGATCCTGATTTCCTTGACATGGGACCACCCTTGAGGTATACCCTATCTAACAAAAAAAGAATAATCAAAAACTTTTAAGTCTTGAGTAATGAGCATATTTACCTACACAAAATATCAAATTTTATATAAACTAATTTTGAGTCGGCGCCAAACAACAATCTGATTATTAAATATCTAAATTTTATAAGTACTTACAAATGAAGAAGGCTGTAAGTAGGTAATTAATCATTTTATTAATTGGCGCCGACTCAAAATTAGTTTATATAAAATTTGATATTTTGTGTAGGTAAATATGCTCATTACTCAAGACTTAAAAGTTTTATTTATTTTTTGCTTTTTAGTTCTTTTTCGTCGGTTAATTTTTTTGTTAAAAAGTTTTTTATTTTATGATTTTTTGTGGCTCGCATCATCTTGTAACACTCTGAGGCAAATTTCTAATTCTTCATCATTCCTCTTGCCACTGAGCTGATGAAATTACCATCCTTCCATGAAGTTCCCAGGATATTGACCAGTTGAGGTTACCTCCAATACTGTAAAGACGTCTTTTCTTCAAACCATATTAAGTGGTATTTGTCACTAAAACTAGTTTTATATCTAACTACTATTGTTTAGGAAAGCTATGGTTTCCATCATCAGCTCAGTTTCATGATGTGATGGTTCCTAAATGCAAATACCTGATTAAGTTATGAAAAGTAAACAGAAACAATATTCGTGCCCAATTTTCGAGGTTCTCTCTCAATTTTTTCAGGATCCCATGATCAGATCCTGATGTCCTTGACATGGGACCACCCTTGAGGTATACCCTATCCAAGAAAAGAAGAATCATCAAAATCGGTTCATAAATAACGGAGTGAGGGCCGAACATACATACAGAAACGCTAAACGTATCCACAATTTTCGAGGTTTTCTCTCAATTTTATCAAGATTCCATTGTCACATCCTGACTTCCTTATTATGGGACCATCCTTGAGGTATACCCTATCTAACAAAAAAAGAATAATCAAAATCGGTTCATAAATAACGGAGTGAAGGCCGAACATACATACAGAAACGCTTAACGTGCCCACAATTTTCAAGGTTTTCTCTCAATTTTATCAGGTTTCCACTGTCAGATCCTGACTTCCTTGACATGGGACCACCCTTGAGGTATACCCTATCTAATAAAATAAGAATAATCAAAATCGGTTCATAAATGACGAAGTGAGGGCTGAACATACACAAAAAAAAAAAAAAAAATATATATACGGTCGAATTGAGAACCTCCTCCTTTTTTTCGTCGGTTAAAAAAGAGAAGTAGACACTGGGTGTGTAAGAATATTAGGAGAAATGAAATAAAATAACATACAATGCAAAGTCATACAGTTTATTTACAAATGTAGACAATGTCGAATTTAGAGAATTTCATATATTTATTAGCAAACCGAATTTTTTGCGGCCCAGTGTAGATTAATAAAATTCTACAAATTAATAAACAAAAAACCGTATCTCAATGGCTTTGGAAGTTGACATACGATCAAATCACTTGGTTTCATTCGAGGTTAAAGTTGCCACCGTGCTCGATAGATGGCGTTGGCGTCGAGTTAGATCGCGCTATGGTTTCGTTACCGCACGAAACATAAGTACGGGCCAATGGTATGAGGCAGTTAAACTAAAATGGTATTCGGTATTATCTAATATGTATAACTATCTACATATTATGGTAACTACTGAATACCATAAATACCCAATATTTTTGCAAAGATCAGACTTTTGAGTAAGTTCGATCTTATATACTTTGAAATGAATGTTTATGTTGTTGCTAGTAGTATAGCTACATATAGTACTACGCTTTTCGTCTTTTTTATGACCGGTTTAAAGTACACAATGGATGGATTTTGATCAGGTTTTCTTTCAGCAATAATTATTTATTCAGTAATAAATATTATTGTGTATTGTATATTTTAATTGTATTCATCGTATGCTAGTTAAGGCGTATATATCCGCCAAGTGGCGCCCTCATTGAATATAAAGTCGTAGCAAAGCGTAGAAAATAAAGATTAAAGAATCCTATGTTGCGTTTGTTACAAACTTACAAAGAGGATAAGGTATTTTTACGTGGTTATAACAATGTTCAAAATGTTTTGTATCCAAAGTAGTAAGCAAAAGTACCAAAAAACGGCCGTTTTGACACTTTTGCTTACTACTTTTGATACGAAACACTGAGTCCTGGTTGCACAACGTAAAAATACCTTATCCTATTTGTAACAAACGCAACATAGGATTCTTTAATCTTTATTTTCTATGCTAAGATACGAATTTTTTATTCAATGGGGGCGCCACTTATGGGGAGGTAGGCCTTTAAGGCGAAGATATAAGACTTGTAGTGATTCTTACTTGAAGTATTGAACATCACGTCTACTAAACATATGGTCTTGTGTCTGAAAAAAAATTATGTTACTTTAGATTTAGACATTTTTTTTTTCTCCGCGTATAACCCGACCAAATTAAGTTGTCAATGGTATTGAACTGTTAAGGGGGCGTACACTCGTGCACATAAATTTATGGATGTCGGAATACTAACAAACAGTTCAATATCTATTACTATTCCGACATCCATAAATGTATGTGCACGAGTGTACAATCATCTACTAGACAGTTCAAAATCATTGACAACTTAATTTGGTCGGGTTATACGTGGAGATTTAATATGGAAAAGTAATGAAAACTCATGAAAAACCAACCCCTGTTCCTTCCTGCCCGGGGGGAGGTAACTCTGTTTCGAATTTATCCTCAACCCCTGGGCAGGCATCGGCCATGACGGCCCCGTCATTGCTGATAACTCTTTGAGGCGCGCGTGGAACACTACGCGCCGTCGACTCTCGGGCCTGGTGCTGATCGGACGGCGAGCTACCCATTACTCGCCGTCCGCAGGCCCGGGTGTGCGTCGCTTATAAGCGTATGTTCTCAATATACCGTCAAGTCAAATTTATAAATATTGTAAGAATCTGGAGAATCTATTTTGGTTAGTGAATATCAATAAAGGGGCGGCGAGTTGCATTAAGAATTACTAGTCTGTTAACCCATTCGGAAATGTTATTTATTTTTTCAAATTGATTTCAATTGTTCCAGCGTACCGTCACGCCCTTTGATTGTTCTCCAACAACATTTGGGAGATTTCCATAAAAAAGTCTCCACTTTTTTATGGAAATCTCCCAAATGTTCGCATACCAAACTGTATGTATAATTTTATATTAGTTTTACTCATTAAACTAAATTGTTCACCACTTGGTGGCAAGGACTGACGCCAGCCGGCAGTACTGAGGACTGGAAGGATTCCATGCACCTACCACCGTCACCTGTCTAAAACCCTCCTGGCGCCCTGCTTGTTTAGCGTTAAGTTAGGTATAGTTTTAATTAAGTTCTAGTGCTAAGCTGTCATTTCCTTTAGGCTTTATATCTTGTGGCCATACTATTGATAATAAACTTCTGTTGGAATTTAAGCTGTTTTACTGTTCAACAAGGGACGTAACAATGTTGCGCCGAGCCCAAATAAATTGGGATAAGTGCAGGAAAATAATGATGTTCACACACCATCCACATTCATACACAAAACTGTCCTCACCATATATTTAAAATAAAGAGAGTAAGAAATAAAAGCAGGGATAACAAAAACAACAATAAACTGAATTTCAAATGAAAACTTTTATTTGAAAATAAGTGGATACATCTAAATACGCTTTGCTAAAACTTAGTTACAATATTATATCGCTTACAGCATAAATTGGGTAAACTTAATTGGAAATATAATCACATTATAACAGCCTAATTTTGTACACATAGGTAAAAATAATAATGTTATTAAAAAAAAACTGATTTATTTTAATTTTTAGTGGAGTAAGAGGTTATGTTTCACTCTTGGCGCGTTTTAATCCAAGATGGCGTTTAGGCCAATGTCAAAAGTTATTATGGCGCCAAAATTGTGACCTAATCGATTTTAATTCAAAAATATACATAAGTGAGGTTTTTTTTGTATTTACTATCCTTGAGAGGTTTTTACCAGTGAATAATCTTTTAACACTTAAATACATATTTTTAACGCCTAAAAGTCATTATAGAGTGAAACTGTTGCCTTATGTATAATAAAACTATGTGTAACTGCTTTGTTTGGATTTAACCAGATTTCTGCAGGTATTCGTCGAACAGGTACAGTGCCAGAGACAAGTCTTGTCCGTGGTTGGAGGTGATGAACTTCTTAAGGTCTGTAGTGTGACCGGCCAGTTCCCTGATCTTCTTAGATTGGTCTTCGATGAATTCTTCTTCGAGGTATTGGGCGACCTGGGTACAAATATTTTATTGATTAAAACCAAGTTATTGTTAAAATATAAGGTGTTTTCTTAGAAAAAGAATGAGATTTTTGGTAGAATGAGGTATGTTTGTTTTTCTATGTACCTACTCAGTGCAGTCTTTGCTGTTATTTTTACCCAAAATAGGCATGCATTATATTTAGCCGAATTGCGCGATTGCTAAATCAGATAATCTATGAAAGGAAAACTACATTGTAAATTGGCGCTGTAACTGTAAACATTGTGACAATATTTTGAAAAAACAAGATGGCGTCATTTTGTTTTCGATTTTGGCTTCGCTCCAAACATTCTTATTTAGAGCATTATACAGGGTGTAACGGAAAGATGTGGTCATATTTTAAGGACTGTTTCTGCCCATCGATATCAACAACTTTCTTCAAGAAAATCTGCGGAAATTCTCAAAAAAAAAAAAATTACCTCCCATACAAATATTGATCAGCTGATGATAACTTTGTATGGAAAGTCCTATTTTTTTTATCGAAATTTTCTATTTTTTCTTAGAGAAAGTTGTTCATTTCCATGGGCAGAACCGGTTCTCAAAATATGACCACACCTTTCCGTTACACCCTGTATTGGGATGCCTTTAGTGACGTATAATCAGTCATAGAATAAGCATAAAAAAATCTTATGCCATGGAGAAAAATCCACGGACCGACCTCCGCAAGAGTTACTTAACCTTGACCCATGTGATTGTTATTACTAAGCCACGAGCTCTTCGGGTCATAGAATATGCATAAATGGAGTGCTTATGTCAAAGAAAGTCACAATATTTCTTCAAGCATACTCCCTCATTTTAATATGACCATCCATTTTTTAGTTTTATTTTACAGCGGTTCAGGACATTTTTATTCGCATATAACGACTTTAGCTGTAAATAGCTGTGGAATAATTAATTCTAATTGCCGCTGCCCTATTCGTCGGATGGATATTCATAACAGAACTTTTATAGAAATTGATTTTTTTATAAGCTCAGTCAAATTAATGTTATTTAGGCGATTTTGCTATGCAATTTGAATGTATTTCATGTTGTATTGTATTGTTTTCTATTTTATTCCTCAACTTATTAAATAATTTATTGAATTGATATTGATTCCAATCAACAAAATATTTTAATTTATTTGATTTTTTTTTTTTTCGCGAATATTATGAATAAGTAATTATAATATGTGAATAATAATGCTCGTTTAGTGGCACTCATTACCAAATATGCTTTTGATAAAATGTGGTTAATGCACCATTAATGTTTTTGTTTTTAATAATTAACGGCCACAACACAGCTTATAATTTTTACAAATTATATTATGTAGTGGCTGTTAATTGTTCCTAATAAAATATATGTAGGGAACAGCTGATTTTCTTTTCTAAGAGCTGTTTTTTGCATGTATTGTATTTCTAATTGATACCTAAAGCCTGGAAAAAATTATGATGGTGATTAAAGGCATGACGTTGTAAATGTTAATGGTCTTACCTCAGGGTCATGCAGATGCTGGCTGTTCCTCGTAGCCTCCCTGTGGATGTAGAACGCGCGTTCCGCGATCTCCTTCTGCGTGTCCAGAGCCTTGGCGAGCGCCTCCAGCTCGTGAAGCTCCACCGTGTAGTTCTTGCGCTCCACCTTCATCGTGCTGCGCTGGTCGAAGTTCATTTCGTCACCTGAGGGAGTGTTAGCGTAAATTATACCCAACTAACTATCCTTACACGCACAAAACGTTTTGGGAAGACATTCATTGTGCGTACAGCTAAGGAGTGGAATTCCCTGTTTCCTGATAGCTACAACCTGGGGCTCTTTAAGTCAAGAGTGAATAGGTTACTTCTAGGCAAGCGTGCTCCATCGTCGACCACATCATCACTTACCATCAGGTGAGATAGTAAGCGATGATTTACAAGAACCAAAAAGTATTTGTATGGCCTACAGAGAGTAGTTCCGGGTTAGGGAGTCTTGTGCATGTAAGTTTACATGTTTGGGACAGCACCCACGATACAGGAGTAATTCCTAGTGTGGCTGTGGGGCAATGTTTTATTTTAAATAGGTAAATAAAAACTTCACTCCAACTCACCTCTCATAGTTATATGCTTGATGATATCAATAGTCTTCTCCCAAGTCTCATCAGAAAGCTTCTTGAAAAGCTTGCTGAACCCAAGCCTGTTGGTCTGGTAATTATTGAAGTAAGCAGCCGAAAGCAAGTACTCGAAGGAGCGTTCCAAGTGGAGGTTGGCGTAGGCCTGCAATTCCGTGGCGACGTTGCCGTGCCGCCCATACTCTCCGTAGACAGCGTTACACCTCGGAAGCGCTGTTGCCAGATTTATTCACTAAACTTGGAGAAGGTAACGAATGGAGTGCTAGTGCAGGTGACAGGGTGGTATTGGTAATTACAGTCGTCTTACTGTCAAGTAAAAGGTATCAGGGTGTAAGCATTCCATTTGTTATCTATTCATCAAGTATACAGGTTGTAACGGAAAGGTGTAGTTATATTTTAAAAACTGCTTCTGTTTATAGAATTGAACAACTTTCTTCAAGGACGTAATAAATAGTAAACACCGAAAAAAAAAATTAACCTTCCATAATAACTTTGATCAGCTGAAAACTTTGTACGGTAAGTGAATCTTTTTTTAGGATTTTTATGGCTTACTTGAAAAAAAATGTTTATTTCCATGAGCAGAAACAGTGTCTAAAATACGACCTCCAATTTCGGTTACACACTGAATAGGCTTTTTACCATTAATGTAAAAAGTGGTGCAAAGTTCATAAATAAATACTACTACTATAAGTAAGTATCCAGTGAAGGGTTTTCAACTTTTGATGGAAAAGGAGAATTCAAGCCTTAATTAGCTAAAAACAACGACTCATTACGTGAACACACAAATCATAGCTCAAGAAAAGCGATGTCATGATTTTACACATTCTCTTTTGGGGGGTGGGAAATCATCCAATGACATCTCATTCAATGTCTCAAAAAACACCCAACGCGTCTAAAGAAGATTTCACTTAAAAAAAAAAGGAAATGTATTCGATAGTTCTTTTACTGTATTAATTTTAGTTCTACTTATGTAATATCCCAAAACCCGGGATATTAGTCCCGAAAAAATATTTAGGCATAAGGCGTCTCCACTTTGTCTCTGTTATTTTTCCAACTTTAGGTAAATTTTTAACTCACCTAATTCCGATCACTGGTGATTAGTTTAAACACTGATTAGCATATTCTTATCCCAACATTTTCTACCCGGAAGAACAGTAGATGTGGGTGTTGAAATGCTGACTAATCAGTCAAAGGAGGTTTTGCCCTACAGACAGCCGAATTTGATGGATGAGACATATGCCATCTTGAATTTAGAATCCGATAATCAGTATTTTTAAATAAGCATACTAGGGTTAGTGAGTTTTATAAATAAGGCTGAAGGTATAAAATGAATTATGTGTAAAGGTACATAATTGTGAATACATGGATTTTGAATTAGATGCAGCCATGATGCAATACAATTCTTATATTCAAAAGTAGTTTGATATTATGCTCATTCACTAAAAACAGAAGAAAGAAGTTTTCACTAGTCACCGAATTCTCCAATGGTCTTAGTTATTTCAAAGTGTAGTTTATGGTACGAAGGACCCGTTTTTGAATTGAATATTTGGTGTTAAAAACGTGTCAAACCCTCCTTTCTTTACTCTAAATCTTTTAAAGGTTAACAGGCTAAAGTAAAGTTTGACAAATACTAACTTAAAATTAATTCAGAAATCGGAAAGACTTCGACCTTGGAGAATTTGAGAGCAAAGGTTACGAAAGGTTTGGTCGCAGAGTAGTGAACAAAATGGTATGCCAGCAACTTCATAGAACGTGAATTAGAGAAACGCGTATCTTTGAACAATACGCGTAGCTTTGATTGGTGACTAAATAAAAAAGTAAGAAACTAACTTAATTTGCACTAATAATTTTGAGAACACTTGTGCTTGTGGGTGGGAAATCATCCTATGACTTCTCCTGCTCTGGGTGGAGCGGGAGGGCGTGTCAGACTTTCGCTGACTAAAGCCCACCCGTGTTCTTTCCCAGCCTGAGTGCCCAGGGGCGCGGTAACTTTGTTTCGAATTTATCCAAGACCCCTGGGCAGATTGTGCGTAAAGCTGAGTGGAATTCCTTGCCGGAGTCTATATTTCCTGATAGCTACAACCTGAAAGAATAGGTTACTTCTAGACAGCCGTGCTCCATCGTCGACCACATCATCGCTTACCATCAGGTCCTAGCTACACTGCGATTGTCAAATGATTTACGTTTTGATTCAGATGTCTTAACTGTAAATTGCAATGTTAATTGTTTACTACTCTGCCAATAAATTTTAATTTTGCAGAAAGATCTAGATTTTCACATTTTTTACTAAGGATGTGTTATTCCAACTTTGGTAATAAACTGTAGTAGTCAACGCAGTTTGCTTTCGATTTTTTATAAAAATCCCCATAACGCATCCTAAGTAAAAAACAGTTGTTGCGATCAAAATTAGAATAGGTGTAGGCTTCATTGGATCTTTAAACTAACCACTGGGGCCAAACTATACGTCAATTCTATCATGATTCCGTTGTGTACGTCTATTTGTTTTTAGAGCGTCGTCTCTCTCTTACACCGGAACAGTGATGGTTTTAAAACCTCTTGTTACGGCCCCAAGTTAATTAAAGCCAATTTAGTTTAATTTGTAGAGAATGAAAGCCAAAAATCAATACTATTCTTACATCAATCGCATCGTTATAGTAAGCCGAACTACTTTGTATTACAAATTATAGAGATAGTACTTACATAATTCTGCAAAGTCAAAGTGTAATCATTAATTTATTTGTTTTTTTATGAACGAAGTGACGACACAATGTGTAAGTACCGTCAAACGGGGTGAATAAGGATGCAGAGGTAAATTGAAACAAAACTTTGAAGGGTATTTTCAAGTTATTAAAACATTATTTGCAACAATTAACTATTCCAATTTAATGAATTGTAATGTTAAAAAAAATCAGCGCTTTGTTATAAACGAATAATATAGTTAATACTTAAAGTTGATTTATTATTATTACCCGTATCCTTATTTACCTACCCCGTTTGTAGATAGGATTCGATGTTTATAATATGTTATATCGGCCAGTGTTTTTAAACCCCACAAAAAAGTGAAGAAGAATAGAATAAAGATGCGAAGAATGGGTGAAATGATCTAGAAAATTTCTGTTTTCGTTGCAAAGAAACTTTCATTTTTAAATCTCTTTGGCCTTGTGATCCATCAAAGTCTGGTGTAGTATTTTGCAATACAAATGTCAAATTCATGCCAATGACTTAATTATGGAGAAATGTGGCGAAAAATGCCTCTGTCTTTGAGAAACAGAGGTCTGATGTCATATTTAAATTTTTTTAATATCCCAGATACATTATGAAACTGCTGAATGACACGGATTAAAAATAAATATGCAGTCAAGTTAGCAAAATGAGCGATACATAAAACTGTTATTATACACCCCAATTTTATATAATACTCGCTTTTACTTACAATGCCGTCCAAAAGCTGAAAGAAATATAAAGCATGAAATGTGTGAGAAGAAAATATATATATACATTAAATAATAGAATAGGTACAGTATGAATAGCTTGGAAGCGGAAAAAAATAGAAAAAGAAAGGGGTATGCCCATCTGCCATACAATAAAATGCCTGGAATGGACAGAAACTATTAATAGTCCTTAATTCTATCTAGAATAGAACACGTATAGTGAAATTATTCTTGAGTTTGTTTAACTAGGGTAAAAATATAACGATCACTAAATATATTTAACTTGATATACGCTTATATTTTTACGGAAGTCTTGTTTATTTGACATGAGTAAGTGACATTCAGCCAAAGAGGAATCATCAAATAATTCATATGGAATTATTTTGTACATTTAGTACACAGTTTATCATTAATTTAGTATTATATGATCTATATGTACCGTAAGTCTATTTAAAATAATATATGCTTGTCAATATTAATTCAAATCAATTATTTTTTAAATAGAAAACGTATCTAGGCTGTATAAACCACATGTCCTTTGCTTTAGTGACAGTTTGACATTACTGCTCATGTCAAATAAACACGACCTCCATAAAAATATAAGCGGATATCAAGTTAAATATATTTAGTGATCGTTATATTTTTACCCTAGTTAAACAAACTTAAGAATTATTTTATTATACCTATTTTATTCTAAATAGAATTAAGGACTATTAGAAGTTTCTGTCCGTTTCAGGCATTTTTTTGGGCATTCCCCTTTCAACCTTAAGTCATTAGAATAAGTTAGGTAAAACTAGAAAGATGTTTTGTAGTTTTAAAAACACTTGCCAGATCAAAATGATCATATTTCTCTACAAAATTGAACATTTGGGCCAAAGATCACACAAGTACGAATTAATGCTTTACGATGTGGTAGTCTGAAAGACTACCAATAACATTATTTGAGTCTTTATTTAATAAGAACATTCTAGACCCAAATTTGACTCTCCATGTTTAATGTAATCTGTGTCACAAACACACACCTACCCTATCTTTAAAATTATTATCATTTATAAGGTTACAACATCAATTTACCGTATAATGAAAATTCTGTTTTTAGAAGCTATTTTTGTTTAATTTTTTTTTTTTTTATGTTACTTGACCAACTTATTTTTGTAATAAAAAAAAAGTTCTGTAAGTAAAGTTACTTGATCAACTTGTTTTTATTACAAGTTTTTATTTTTAACTTGCAATGCTTGCAAGCTGAATTATTATTAGAACCAGAGCCTTTAGACAAAATACTTTTCTGTTAACGTTAACGCTAACGCTTCGTGCAAAATGTATGGCAACGACATTACTGGGCGTGAGTCACGTGACAGTTCTCTGTCTAACGCTTCGTGCAAAACGTCGTTGCCATACATTTTGCACGAAGCGTTAGCGTTAACGTTAACAGAAATGTATTTTGGCTAAGGGGGCAGTTCCTCTTATCCTACAGAGCTGAATTTTTACATGTTGATTCAGTTCCAATGACTATGCATTTTTATGGTAAGCATGATCTGAATCGGTACTAAGCATTATCTCTTGATAGAGAAACTTCAACGGTATGTTCACCGTTGTAGACTTCCTGACACAGACACGAAACTGTGTATGTATTGAGAAGCTTGTTAAAATAAAATAGAATACCATAAATTTTACTTCGCTTACCATAGTTTGTAACTGATGGCGACGAGCTTTGTGTAATTTATAAATTTAATGTAGGTATGTTTTAGTATTGTTCTCAAGTGAGTGGCCTTTATTGAGAATAAAGTCCGAAAGACCTAAAACTATTTTTTTTTATACAGCTTTTTTCAAAATTGATGTTGTTCCCTTCAACCCAGATTTTTCCTTGTGCCCCATTAGTAGCAACTTACCAAGTGTGTTGGATGCCTGTCCGCAGTCTAGGGACACGTCCTGGTAGCAGGTGTCAGCGGCGAGGGTGCCGGTGAGGGCCAGGAGGCAAGAGACGGCTACGAATATGGCCTTCATGGTTTTGATTCTGGAGAAGACAAAAAAACTGTTATTTTAAATGCTGATGACTGAGAGAGATGTATTTTTTTTCTAACTAGGTTACACTCTGAACATTGATACACAAACTTTAAAATGCCAAAATGCCAATCTACAATGTTGCCATCCTTAATGGCTCAATTACACCTTCCGATTTCAAGGGACCCAATTTAGGAAACAGGAAGGTGTAATAGCAGTTAGAGCAGTTAGTGTCCGATTTAGTGAGATTGGGACGTCCCGATTTGACTTCCTAAATTGTGTACGATTTAGGATAGTGTAATCGCATCACCCCGATTTAGAGCTAAGTGTTGCCAATTTAGAGACTTTGTCGCTACAAATGGGGTAGTAGTATTTTGGTTTGTGTTTAAAATTAAATTAAATTTCACAAAGTCCCTTTCCCAGAAAAAAAATCTGAGTCCGCTCTTTTTATTTTTAAGTCTGCTCCTGGTAGAATCAGTTTTTAAGAGACTTTAGAGCGACTTTTGATATTCTGTTTAGGGACTCGAATTTGTAAGAGTTGGCAACACTGCCGACTTAGGAGTTCAATTTAGGATAGTGTAATTGCTCGCTTCCTGCTTCCTAGTTAGTTTGTTCCTAAATTGGGTCCCTTGAAATCGGAACGTGTAATTGAGCCTTAAACTAAAGTGCCAATATCTGACATTTGGCGGATTTTCATTTTTTGATGTTTTGGTTTGGTTCCCCTTTGCTTAGACTAATAAGTCCCTACATAAGCAACTGATTGTGTAGATGGCTCACTTGAGTCTCTGGAGGCTCTCATCCTGCAATGAACTTTAACTCCAACACCTGCTAAAAGTGATGAAACTGCAGATGGGAAAATACAAAAAAAAAGAGAAAAAAGAACTGTCTAAGCAATATTTTTACAAGCTTTTTTCTACTATTAATAGATTCAGAGATAAATAAATAAAATCACTGTTATGTTCCCTTGATTTCTATGAAATTCAATGCTGCTTCTTAGTGCGTAACAGAAAATGTGAGTTTGTCAAATAACGGCATTGTAGCTTGTGGACTGCAGAATGGTCAATCTTACAAACATTTACATAGGGTAGTGTTTTTATTATTCTTTGTTTAGTCTAAATAATAAAACAAAGTAGTTGATTCATCATGAGTTATGACACCCTGTCAGTATGATGAAAATATCACGATATTGATAAGAAATTTGGAAAATAAACTTTTCCACAAACATCTGTAAAAGATATAAATTATGAATTTGTGTAAAATATTCCTGTAGATAGTAAAGACCTTGAAATACTGAGTTTGTAAAAATTCATACCAATTGGGTCCTTTGTCTGTTTGTAAGGAGATGCGAGCATGAGAATACCAACCTTATTTCGACAGGCTGGTTGGTTTGATGAACTTTTAAGGTATACAAATTAAGAATAGGTAAGTTTTTAAATAAAGCAGAAAATATTGTTCATAAGAAGTCATTCATTATATTTGTAAGAAGGCATTATATTTTATTATTATTATTTATTTTTGTAAAATATTTTAGTCAAGCATTTCAGCTTATTATTTATTACACTATTGAGAAACGAGCCAAGAGGATCATCGGCAATGATAGGCTCGTTGAGCCGAAACTCCAAAGTCTAGAACATAAGACGCCGAGTTGCTAGCCTGTCGGTTTTCTATCGGTTACATTTTGGGGAGTGTGTGACGGAATTGCATAATTTGATTCCGCCAAGCCCGTTTCATCAACGGACCACAAGACGTACGGCGAAGTGCCACCGGTTCATAGTGGACATCCCATCCATACGCACAAAGCGTTTTGAGAAAACATTCATTGTGCGTACAGCTAGGGAGTGGAATTCCCTACCGGAGTCTGTGTTTCCTGATAGCTACAACCTGGGAGTCTTTAAGTCAACAGTGAATAGGTTACTTCTAGGCAAGCGTGCTCCATCTTCGACCACATCATCGCTTACCATCAGGTGAGATAGTGGTCAAACGCGTGCCTATCAATAATAAAAATAAAAAAACCACAAATACACTTATTAGCAGTACCACTCGCAAGCCACATCGCCAAATATTAAAGTATTTACTACCCAATAAATCTAATCTACAAATGGACTTTGTATGCCAAATAAACAAATACTGAACTCAGCTAATGGTGGCAAAACAGGTCTTAGGATTCACTTGCACTAATTCATCATCATCATCACCAGCCTTTTAATGTCCCCACTGCTGGGGCACAGGCCTCCTCTGTGAGAGGGTGTGGGCAGTAATCCACCATGCGGACCCAATCCCAATGCAAGATGGTTTGCACATATTAATAAGTCTTATTTATAGAACACAAGATAAGTTGTGCACAAACTAAACTTAATTTAGCCTATTCCTATCTTTTTCTCTATAATAAAACAAGAAAGAGACGGACGTAAATTAGAGCTGTCAAATTTAGTTGAACTAATATTTCCATACAAATTAAGGGTACACATAGCAACATGTCTACTAAATACACGGTGAAGCGCAAGGCGTAAACTAGTTTGAGATCTCTAACTTAATTCATAGCTATAGCTGTCCTTTTCTCGCACTGCCTTTTAGTAAAAGATAGCGATTCTCTAATTTTAGTTAAGTTATTGAACAAGAGAATCGGCACTAATGTCTCATCCATCAAATTCAACTGAATATAGGACAAACCCTCCTTCAAATGATTAGTCAGCATTTCACCCCTTATTCTGCATAGAAAATGTTGAAATAAGAACCTGCTAATGAGTGATTAAACTAATTGTCACTCACATGTCCATCTGTCTGTCTGTCCATCGACTGTCACACAGGTTTTACAGACAAACGGTTGGAGCTACAGTCTTCATATTTTCACAGTATAAGCATCTTGTTGACCCAAAGCCATACAAATAGTTAAAAATAGACTAGGTACGGAACCCTAAATGTGTGAAGTCAACATGCACTTGGCCGGTTTTTTTTTTTAAAAATAAGGCCATAAATGCATTTTACATTAAACTTATTTATGGCATCATTCTATTGCAGTCCATAAATTACAAAAGAGATAGAATGATGTTTATAATAATATTCTATAACACCATTTTGTCTATGTTATATTCAGCCTCATGTATGAAAACTCGCCAACCATGGGTTCTATTTTTCAAAAACTAGCCAAGTGAGTGTCAGACTTCGCACATTTAGGGTTCCGTACCAAATGAGGGAATTTCAAAGAAAAAAT
The DNA here is from genome assembly GCA_951329385.1 of Polia nebulosa. Lineage (NCBI taxonomy): Eukaryota > Metazoa > Arthropoda > Insecta > Lepidoptera > Noctuidae > Polia > Polia nebulosa. Next base: position 9,427,058 of record OX589615.1, read on the forward strand.
CTGTTCTATTAATTTATTGGTATTTGGTAGCCAAGATGGTTTTTTTTTTTTTGGATTGTGTTAGCAGTGTTATGAAAGAAAAGGGAGTTAGTGATAGCGTGACGGTTGACAAGACAGAATGGAAGAAAAAAACGTGTTGCACCGACCCCAAGTAACATGGGATAAGGACAGGAAGATGATGTTAGTAAAAATATACGTAATAATAAACATTATCACCAAATTTCAAGTTCATAGATCAATGGGAAGTTAAAAAATTCTTTGGAATAAAAATTTGTGTCAGATGATGGACAGACAGACGGACACGTGACTGACAGCAAAAGGGCTCCATTTGGACTCTTCGGATACGGAACCCTAAAAAATAACCATGTGATTCGTTTAATCACTGATTAGCAGGTTCCTAATTCAAACTTTTCTATGGAGAATTTGAATTTAGAATTCAGTAATAGGTATACTAACATAATGGTGAGTTGGGTTGGTGAGTTTTATAAACAAATTTGAACTTAGAATTTGCTAGTCAGTATGCAAATACTGACTAGTAAATTTTAAGTTCAAATTCTTTAGAGACGATGTGGATTATAAATCTGCTTATCACTATTTAACGTAAAAATTTATAAATAAAGCCCATTATGTTCGGAAGAGGGCCTGAGACAGTGAGAAAACAATAATCAGCTGATATCAGTTCAGTTTTGCTTGTTTTTAATTGACCCAAATAATTAATCGTAACCTACCTGTATAATTATGTGACAATTAATTTCTACACTATCTTGCAATCAAGTTGCCTAAAAACAAACACAGATAGATTATTAGATTGATTAGTGTATTTATAAGCAATACATCCAAATACCTAAATACTTATTTATAGATAAATACCAGATTTTGACTTATCTTAATCTTATAATCAATATTTACATTATTAAAGATTTTATCGATAAGTCAACAAGTTATTAAAATGAAAATCTTCATTAAAAATTATCAATTCAATTAAAAATCTGACTACCTACCTACAGATAAAATAATAAACAAAATATTAATGGGTATTTAGAACTTTTTTCGAAAACTTCTTCCATTTGCATACTTAGATAGAAAAAAAAGTAAAGTTGTTTGTCATTGAGTTTCTCATTTGTTTGCAAAGTTGGTAGGTAATGTTAATTTGATAACCAATTGACAAAGAGAGGCGTATTTCGCATGTTAAAAAAATACAATTTCACCTCGCACTTTTTCTTTTAAAAACTTCGAGGCTACCATTCTATTAATTTATTTATAAATTAGCATAATTATAATGCAGCCTCTCCGAATTTATTTTCAAAGACAAAGGAAAATGACCGACGAACCCGTAACTCCGAATCAAAACAAAATATTTTCTAGATTCGAAACAGAAAACCTGGATTTAAATAAATCAAAAGAGCCCAAAACACAAACAAATTAAGTCGTAGTTATTGTAAAAGGTACTCACCAAAATTAATGTGAGACGAATAAAGTTAAATTAATTCTGCAGCAACGAAGATTGTTCCGTCGAAAGTGCCTTTACACACACTGGCGCAGAAGGCGACTTCCAACACTGACTATTAAACTGATAAAGCTCCGTCGGACGGAGAGTACACGTAATTAAAATTTATACAAACGCAATACGATTGATAGCGAACGACAAAATGATAATAAAATAGAAAAATTGTCATCTGTCACGTGAAGTTGGCTGCACTTCAGTTCGGGGTTACTATGTATAAAAATTAATTTACCTCTTTTTCGAATACAGTCGAGGTAAAACTCATAAGAATTCTAAAATTCACTTATTTAAATACAAATCTCAATCTCAAATTACTATAAAAATTAAATAACTTAAAATGGATTCGATTAAATCAAATTGTCTTGAATTTTAATTTTCCATTAAAAGTAGCAAGATTAAAATGTTGGTATCCTTGTTTTCTCGCCCCGCTCTACGCTATCCCCCCGCAATCCGAACCCATGAATGACGTCGTAAGCCCTGTCATGGCTGTCATACTGAGAATGTTGAGGTTTTGAGTTTCTAGAGATTTCTTCCATTTTCTATTTTTTACCGTATTTACAAGACTTTGCCGCATAGTATGTTATGGATGAAGATATTTAATTATTTTACAGGTTTTGAAACTATAAAAAGCATGCCTTTACAGCTAATAAGCAGAAATAGGTCGGAAAATATTCCATGAGTCGACTCGGAACACGAAACCTCTTGAGGGATTTTTTTGTTGTGCAACTGTCGGTGGTATCTTGCATCTCGCTCTAACATGTCATTCTCCAAGCTCTTGTCAACACGAGATGGTTCTGTTATCGCTGCGCAGTTCATTATTTTGATATAATCAGAGGCATCAACGTGAATAGTTCTTGTTTTCCAATTTTGTTGCGTTCTGATAAGTCGCCTTCTGCGCCAGTGTGTGTAAAGGCTAGACTTTCGCGAGTACTCGTACGTTACGGAACTGCTTGTCATAACTTTTGCCATTGTCAAAGTATCTGTGATTTTAATAAATAAAAAATAAAAGATGAAGGCCATCCTCCTTGCTGTCGTCGGACTCCTGGCTGTATGCCTCCCTGCTTCTGCTACACAATGTGAGTTGACTATTTTCTTTGTTTGTGGTATTTTATGTTTGCAGAGAAGATTCTATTTCCAAATTTATTTAAGGTAGGGTATTTTTAAAGGAGTTACGAGCCGAACCTTTTGCTTGACTTTCCTTTGTACGGTCTATTACAAAATTATAAAAAAATTGAGGACGTCTGTGAAGTTATATTGGTCATGCGTAACCTTTGGTAAGCTACAAAAAAGCGTTTTTATAAACAAAGTAAGTATATCAAACGCAATTCCCTTTGTTAAAATTATCACTCGAATATAGTTTGGCCAAGTTTAAAATTTCATTGATTAATTGGACGTAGTTATGCTACAACGTTCCAATCCACAAGGTGGTCAAAATTGAGTTTTTGAGCCCAAGCTAGGTATTTTGGATCGTCCTATCTAGTGCTGAAGACACTGACTCTCTTACGACAATAACTATTGAAATAATTAAGCGGTCTAAATGATAAAACGAACCAAAAGACCGAATTATAATCTTATAAAGTGACATTACATTTGGATCGTACTGTTTTAATTCGTTTTGGACTGAATGCAATAAAAATAAGGATCCAATCATCTTGAAACGTTTTAAAAATAACTAATTTTAATCTTAAAAAGTGACATTCCATTTGGATCGTACTATTTTATTTCGTTTTGGACTGAATAACATAAAAATAATGATCCAATCAACTTGGAACATTTTAAAAATAACAATTTTAAATCTTAAAAAGTGACAATTCATTTGGATCGTACTGTTTTAATTCGTTTTGGACTGAATAACATAAAAATAATGATCCATTCATCTTGTTATATTTTTTTTTTTATTTCTTTTTAATAACTATTTCTTCAAAACATTCCATGTACCTACTTACTTTATAATGTGTACGATAATTCATAATGGTAAAAGTAAACCTCAGTCTACCTGTGACCACGAACGCTGTAAAGTGTTCGAAACGTCAGGTTAAATAAAATGTTAATAAATCGCGAAATAATCCGTAAAAGTAGTTTCATTCAAATGTATCGTGTTCGCGTAAATAAAAAAGAATAATAAAAGTAAATGATTTAAAACGTGTATTAACTTATATACTGGTAGGAACATACAGTTATCTAATCATTAAATGATCCATCACTTTTGTATTTTTTATAATAAGGCCTTGTCTAAAATAATAATTATACAACTAGGTAGCGAAATTTTGTGGCCACTTGAAAAAAAATTATGCGTTAAGGAGTCTGGAACGTTATCACTAAAATAATAAAGCTAAACAATAAAACGTTCCATTGTCATTTGAAACGTTTTTAACCGACTTTCGAAAAAGGAGGAGGTTCTATGTTCGACTGTATGTAGGTTTTTTTTTTTTATGTACGTCCGCGCATTTCTCCGTCAGTTGTGGACCGATTTTTAAAATTCTTTTTTTATCCGAAAGAATATACTCCCGAGATGGTCCCATATAAATTATGTCGAAATTGCTTTAGCGCTTTATGAGAAACTGAACAAAAACGAAAAATACGCATATCTTGATGACGTTTTTGTGTTCTCCAAATGTTTAAATTCCACGTTCCATGTTATTGGGGATTTTAGTTCTGGGGTATGACAGCTAAAAAGCGAAAAATAAAAAACTTTATTACAAAAAAAAAACAACCGACTTCCAAAAAAACAATACACTAAATATTTAAAAATAACTTTAATTTCGGAAGTCGGTGTCAAATATCGAAGAAATAAAATACAAACACCGACTTTTTAGAGTATTGTTTTTTTGGAAGTCGGTTGTTCTTTTTTGTAAAAAAGTTTTTTTATGAATAATCATTACACGGCTTGCAGTGTGACCCTTATCTTCCTGATTTGTAAATAAAATATGAAAATTATCAATGTTTCAAATTACATGAATTGAAATTAAAATTACGACTATTGGAAACAAATTAGATTAGAGGAACCGAAAAAATGGAGCTACACCATGACTTCTGTCCCTGTTACAAAAAAAAAGCATAAACAATTTCATCGCACCTATAAATTTAACGATATCAAAGTCTGTCGCGATATGTTCCTGCACACTCTACAAATTACAACACAAAAAGTTACCATAGCAATAAAAAACTTTTTTATAAAAAAAACAACCGACTTTCAAAAAAAATACACTAAAAATTAAAAAATAACTTTTATTTCGGAAGTCGGTGTCAAATAACGAAGAAGTAAAATACAAACACCGACTTCCGAAATAAAGTTATTTTTTAATTTTTAGTGTATTTTTTTGAAAGTCGGTTGTTTTTTTTTAAAGTTTTTTATTATGAAAACGGCCCTTGATGAGGATTATAACGAACTTAACATTAAAAAAAACGACAAAAGGAGAGATTTCGACTATACATAGATCTGATCTGAAACAGTTATGGCCTAACGGGAAACCCATTGCTCCAGCTAAATTGGCTGATTTACGATCGATTTACAAGTTTATTCCAGCAGATTGCCTTAGTTTTTATAAAACATTGAAAGCGTCTAATGACGCCATTGACGATGTCGATAGCTGGATTTCGATCTGGCTGATGAATAAATTGTGATGATTTTCCATGCTTTGATACAATGTATTTCTTATTAAATATTTTTTTAATAATGTTGTTTCATTGTTAGACTTATGTTTTAGAAAAAATATATATTAACTACCAAAATATAGCAATTTTCAGATATTGGATCGTTTTTGCAAATTAAGTTAAAAGCTACTTCCATACAAAAAGCCTTTTTTCAAAAACGTTCCAAGTGCATTTTTTTCATAATTTGTATGAGAAACATTAATAAATTTTAATGACAAGTATATAATAAAATAATGTTTATTTATTTAGTTGAAGTGATACATACTACTTAGTTGTACTCGCTACCAAAAAAAAGCGTACCACAAAATTACAAAAACGCGATTTACTCAGTTCGACCTGCGTGTGGATTGGAACGTTGTAGCATAACTACATCCAATTATTGAACATCAGATGTTTTTTGTTTCACTAATGCTAACGCCACCTAGTTCAATAAAACAAAAATGTAGCTTCAATGATAAGCAACTTAAGGTCATGTAGGTATGTTCTATACAAAATGAATACAATGATAAATAAAATTAACCTTAGGTCATTTTTATCTGGGGACCACAATTTGAGCAAAACATTTGTAATTGTGGGTGTCTATATAAATTCTTTTGCATTTTAAAATTTTCAACTTGCAGTTTCTTAGCATTAAATGTACCTAGGTTAAAGACTATTTAAAGGCTGTGCCTGACAAGTTCCTTAAGGCCCTACTACCGGCCAAGTGGCGCCCTCATTGAATAAAAAATCGTAGCATAGAAAATAAATATTAATTAAAAAATCCAATGTCACGTTTGTTACAAAGAGGTTAAAGTATTTTTACGTTGTCAAAACAGGTCTCAGAATGTTTCGTATCCAAAGTAGTAGGCAAAAGTACCAAAAACGGCCGTTTCTGACACTTTTGCCTACTACTGCTACGATTTTTATTCAATCAGGGCACCACTTGGCCGGTAGTAGACCCTTAAGAATATGTAATTTTTGTAATGTTCGTAGTAAAAACTTACAAGGAACTTGTCAGGTGAAGCCATGATAATAGAAAAAGTTAAAGCACTACATACTATTGTTCATTATGATATTAGTAAGCTTATTGTTTGGCAAATAAAGCGTTTTATTCATTGTTTGACTGAGTAAAGTTTGTTCACTGGATTTAAAAAGTAAAATAACTCTGCATGCAAATGCAGTAGCCCGGCATTTGCATGCAATCAATCCATCAAGCCTTTTTCCAACTATGTTTGGGTCGGTTTCAAGTCTGAGGGGGTACTACTGAATACTGGACTACCTCCCAAAGTTCACTAAATGCTTTTACATGACCTTACTGCACATTAAAAGCCTTTTTTTATTAAAACTTTATGCAGCAAATGTACAAAGGCAGACTAAATGCTTAAGTTATTCTCTACCAGTAAATCAAGGGTGGTGGAGAGATATTAAGGCAGGTACATGAAATATGAAAGTATTTTTAAAACCCTCCAGCACCACCACCAACTTTACTTTGCATCACTCAAAGGTTGACTGGTAGAAAATGCCTAAGGTATTAAGTCCCCTGCTGTTATTTGTGTCCATGGAGTATTACATGAATAAGTAGTTACCTGTTTCAGTAGCGGTCGCCAATAATTTACACTGGCTGAATAAAACTATCTCTGTCTGGTCACCAACTATAATATACTGAATAAAACCGTATATAATCAGTCATCGTCATTAGTCTGATGACGAAACCAACATATTTGTAAACAAACAATGTATCTCCTGTAGTTATATGGCATATCTCTGTCAATTAATTAATTAATTTCCTCACAGAAATAATAACTTGATTGATATATTTCATAATAAGTATATTTTTATTTTTACTTATTTAATACATACATATTATTACACCTTTTTCCCATGGGGGTAGACAGAAACTACAAAATATCACCTGCTATGATACTTGCACTAGCGGATAAATTCTTAACAGAGGTACCGCACCCCTGGGCACTGAGGCAGGGAAAGAACAGGGGTGTTTTTTAGTCTGTAAGAGTCTGATACGCCCTCCTGGGTGGAGCGCACCCAAAGCGGAAGATGTCATTGGATGATATCCCGCCCCGCCAAAAAAAAAAAAGAATGATACTTGCCAGGGTTTTCTTTATAATTTATACTTATATCTGCCATTTGCATATTTTATAGTAGTCTCACTAATTTGGAACTTCAGTACTTCGGTACATCTATCATTCAGGCATCCCCGCCCGGGTCTACCCCACTGCTTCCTACATGATCCCTTATTAATTTAGGGCATTCTAAAATGCTTTATTTTAATTATCTTGACTTATTCTATACAGTTCAGTAATACGAAAGTGATACGTAAGATGCCAGTGAAGTATGTTTTCTGCATCAGAAAGGGCATCAGGTATAAAAATGTATGTACCTACACGTTTTTCTTATTTCTAAAGAAATCTCTTCCAGCAAACCTGCCAAAGGAGAGATAAAAAAAAAGAAAAAAACACCGTGTGTAAGGCTCAGCGCAGACAGAACGGAGCGCAGCGGAGAGGATTTTATTAATGCACTTGAAAATAAACTTTAAAATGATTACAATAAAGTGCATAAATGCTTGAATCTGACAAAAAATGCTCGCGCGTCCTCGAAGATATGCGGGGAGCATACGCGATCCGTAAAAAAAATGCCCGAGACCGCGCGGGGATTATTCCTCTCTGTCTGTGCTGACCCTAAGAGTAGTAGGAAAAATTTGTTTAAAAAAACAATGATATACTTAATGTAATATACAATGTAACGATGTTTATAATAATATATATTTTAAAATACCTTCAAACATTGGTCAAATAAATATCACAATAATACGTCTTAAATAATAATGGGAACTAAATAATAGTACAATAGGTACCTACCTATTTTTTTTTCTTCTCACGGTTTGCGCAATTTAGACAGTGTCAAGTTATGAAAGTATTTATTTTAGATACACAATACTATCACTTTTTTCCATTACAATGCAGATGTAACACATTCTAATGTTTTTGCAGTGTATGACAACAAATGAGTCGAGTCAGCCTTCTCGGCAAGCTTTTACCGAGATCGCGCCTGTTTTAATGATTCCACATTATTGTCAAGTTGCGTAGACACTTGAGACACAAAACTACACCAATTTTACAACACAATATCCACTAGGAATCAATTTGCGAATAAATAAAACAGCCCACTGAACTTCACTAAAATCCCACCAAAATCCTCAATATAATATGTAAGTACATAGATGCTACTATGACGAAATGGAATCTTCTTGTTTATTTGTCCTCTGTTTAAATATTTCCATTATGTACTTACAGAGTCAGAATTACATTCTGCCAAAAACTAATATAATAATATTATTTTGAGCTAAACCAACGCTTGGCATGATTCCAGAACTTTCCATAAAAAGATATGATTTTAGCTCTTCAATTAAAAAGCACATTATAGGCGTTCATTGAGGCAATTATCACCATTTGGAACAAAAAACCATGTCACTTTTCTTTGGGCATATTTCATAAAAATGGTTACATAAAAATCAACTTCAAATCTACTGAGCTAAAGTCGAGACTTGAGTCTCAGACAATATACTTATTCAAGTAATACATAGCTTTGGGCTAGAGGCTAGCTCGAAGCTAGCATAACGGCCATAAGCAACAACAGTGGGGCTAGCATCTTAGTACCGTAGCATACATTATAGAATTAGAGCACAAAATCAGGACAAACTGCGCGTGCGCGTTATCTGTCACCGATATCTATTTATGACTTACTTATACATTGCAATGGTAGAGTTTAAAGTTCAAGCTTGCTAACAAAGTGATACCTTATTTATAATTTTATGTATTTTTGATATTAAAATTGCAGATTTAATAACGAATTAAAACAACCAACCTGATTCTTTGTTTAATTTGTCGGATCATACATTTTGTAACACAGTGAAACGATGATGGACTGTGTGACAGATTATATGGCTAGGAAGGGTCTGACTACTGTTAGGACGACCAATAAAGATCCGACCCAAATAAATTGGGATAAGAGCGGGACAATAATAATGATGACTTAAGGCTCAATTACACTGCCCGGAGGTTGAGGATAAATTCGAAAGAGTTACCTCGCCCCTGGGCATTCAGAGCAGGGAGGATCAGGGGTGGGTTTTAGTCAGTAAGAGTCTGACACGCCCTTCCGCCCCACTCTAGAGCGGGAGAAGTCATTGGATGATTTCTCACCCCTAAAAAAAAGGCTCAATTACACCATCCGATTTAAAGGGAGCCAATTTAGGAACAATCTAACTAGGAAGTTGGAAACTAGCGATCACACTACACTAAATTGGACTCCTAAATCGGCAGTGTTGCCAACAATCAGAATCCTAAATCGGCAGTGTTGCCAACTCCTACAAATTTGAGCCGCTAGACAGAATATCAAAAGTCGCTGAAACTGAGAGCGGACTCAGATTTTTTTTTCTGGGAAAGGGACCTTGGGAAATTAAATCCATTCATTCCTTTCGACAAAGTCGCAAAATTGGCAGCACTTAGCTCTAAATCGTAGTGATGCGATTACAATATCCAAATCGTACACAATTAGGAAGTCAAATCGGGATCTTCCAATCTCACTAAATCTGAGTCTAACTGTTCTAACCGCTATTACACCTTCCGATGTAATAAATTGGCTCCCTTGAAATAAGGCTACTGAAGGAACCCGGGTAGGTTTTAGTCAGTAATAGTCTGACACGCCCTCCCGCACCACCCAGAGCGGGAGAAGTTATGTGATGATTTCTCACCGAAGAAAAAAAAATGCTCCCCAGCGCTGGGCTAGGCACGCCACCATTGCGGCGGTAGTGCCTCTCTTTCAGGAGTGGCTGGAGAGGCGTCACGGCGTCCTCACCTTCCGCCTGACGCAGGTCCTCACCGGACATGGAAGTTTCGGGAGGTTCCTGTGTAGAATAAGGCAGAGGGAAACGCCCGGGTGTCCCCACTGTGAGGATGGCCCAGAGGACACGGTGGAGCATATGGTGGAGATCTGCCCCGCTTGGGCGGAGCCCCGCCGTGTCCTCGTGGAGGCGATCGGCGGCAGCGACCTCTCGCGCCCGCCCTGGTCTAGGCCATGGTATGGAGCGAGAAGGAATGGGAAGCAGTCTCCTCCTTCAAAGCAGTAATGCTCGCAAAGGAGGAGGCGGAACGGGTGAGGGAGGCTCAACAACGGAGTCGCCCTCACGCCTTCAGCAGCAGCCACCGCAGGAGACGCCTGGGGCTTCCGGCGCCGCGAGACGATCTCCAGCTACCGTAGACCCGGGCCTGCGGACGGCGAGTAATGGCTAGCTTGCCGTCCGATCAGCAACAGGCCCGTGAGTCGACGGCGCGTAGTGTTCCACGCGTGCCTCAAAGAGATGATTGTCAGCCACCACTGACGGAGCCCATCGTGGCTGTGTGGATAAATTCGTAACAGAGTTACCGCTCCCCTGTGCACTCAGGCAGGGAAGGAACAGGGGTGGGTCTTAGTCAGTAAGAGTCTGACACGCCCTCCCGCTCCACCCAGAGCGAGAGATGTCATTGGATGATGTCCCAACCCGCCAAAAAAAAAAAAACGATACTATTATTGTCAACGTAATCTAATTTATATGAAAAATCTCGCGTAATGCACTGAAAAGACCCGTGAAATTCTTGTGTAATGTAGCTTGTAGCTACGTAATATTTCATCATTTACATGTCTTCGGATTATTTCCGCACATGTACTGACCAGTTTCAATGAAAATCGATATGTATTGTAGTTATATACCTACTGGAAATGTGCCGGTCATGCGTGTGTCACACTACATATTATAAAACAAAGTCCCCTGCCGCGTCTGTCTTTTTGTTACCGATAAACTCAAAAACTACTGAACGGATTTTCATGCAGTTTCACTAATAGACAGAGCGATTCATGAGGAAGGTTTGCGCACCTCAAAGAGATGTCAGCAATCAGGACGGGGCCCGTCATGGCCGATGCATACATGCCAAGCGGTCGCGGATAAATTCGTAACAGATTTACCGCGCCCCTGGGCACTTAGGCAAGGAAGGAACAGCGGTAGGTTTTACTCAATAAAAGTCTGACACGCCATCTCGCTCCACCCAGAGCGGGAGAAGTCATTGGATGATTTCCAACCCCACAAAAAAAAGAAAAGGTGTATAATTTGTATCCGTGCAAAGCTGCGGGGGTCGCTAGTAGACTATAATTAATTATTCAGGGAAGTAATAATTCCACGCAGGCGAAGCCGCTGGCCGAAGCTAGTTAAACCATATATTAAAAATAGTTCATTGACGCGGATTCTCTTGTTCAATAACTAAACTAAAATTAGAGAATTGCTATCTTTTACTAAAAGGCAGTGCGAGAAAAGGACGGCTATAGCTATGAACTAAGTTAGAGATGTCAAACTAGTTTAAGGCTCAATTACACCTTCCGATTTCAAGGGACCCAATTTAGGAACGATCTAACTAGGAAGTATGAAGCGAGCAATTCTAACTGCTATTACACCTTCCTGTTTCCTAAATTGGGTCCCTTGAAATCGGAAGGTGTAATTGAGCCTTTACGCCTTACGCTTCGCCGTGTTTTTAGACGACATGTTTTTACGTGTACCCTTAATTTGTATGGAAATATTAGTTCAAACTAAATTTGACAGCTCTAATTTACGTCCGTTAGTTTCTTGTTTTATTAGAAAGAAAAAGATAGCAATAGCCTAAATTAAGTGTAGTTTGTGCACAACAGAATCAACACCATTGTCGTTTAGTTTGATGTAAAATTACGTAATACTTTTTGGTAACCACGTGGTAAATGAGACAAATCGACACTTTGCCGTGATAGGCAGGGAAGGAACAGGGGTGGGTTTTAGTCAGTAAGAGTCTGACAAGCCCTCCCGCTCCACCCAGAGCGGGAGAAGTCATTGGATAATTTCCCAACCCACAAAAAAAAAAGCACACACCTGATACTGCAACACTGCTACAACCTGATACTGATTTGCAAATTTACAATTTGCAGATCAGCATCAGGTTGTATGTTGGTCAAAATATGATTCGCGGCCGTAGCAAGTACTACATTAATACGGCATTAATACTAACAGAGAGTTGTATTGATGATTTTAATGATTACAGTTCTATAACTACGTACTTACTACGACCGCGAATCATATTTTGACCAACATACAACCTGACACTGACCTGCTAATTGCAAAAAACGTAAGAAAAATTTAATTTCGCGGGCTACCCTGGCGCTTCCACCTTAAGACTGTGGGTTCTGTAGAGTGTAGCTCACCATAGATTATACTTAGCGTATTTTTTTCCGCAAACCTCCATCATAAGGCTAAGACACATCTTTTCTGAGCCTTATCAATATTCTGGGATATCAGCGCGTGTGTCAAAGCGAACAATATAATGTTATTAGGGTAATCATGTGGTCATTTTGATGATGTCATTATATTTTTATGACTGTTTGAGTAGATAGGAAGACCAACGGGTCGAAGGGTCAAGGCATAATTTGTAAAAAAAAAAAAAGTTTTTTTTTTGGCAATGTTACATAGTCTAAAATTATTATCAAATTGTGCCCCAGTCTTAGCTTCGCACGGCTACAAACTACACCTAAACCTTCTTCATGAATCGCTCTTGTCTATTGGTGAACCGCATGAAAATCCGTTCAGTAGTTTTTGAGTTTATCGCGAAAAGACAGACAGACGCGGTGGAGGACTTTTTTATAAAATGTAGTGATCCAATCCAACCATACTGTATGGGTATGGTTGGATTGGATCACTGTTGGAATAATGTTTCACCGGATGACTGAAGGAGTCATCAAATCGCCGTTCTAGATAAAAATGTGTAAAAATAATGGGTTTTACGATTCCTGCCCAAAGTTAGTAATAAACACTAGAAATGCGAGGTTTCTACTAATTGATGGCCGAGTGGGCTTATCCGTTGCTCCATGAATTAATAAGCGAATCGATTCATACCAAACAAACGCAATTTCTTACTTTAGACCAGTAGATCCCAAAGTAAGCTGGACCGCGATCCACCTAACAAAAACTATTAAATACGGGACTCACTTCCTGAATGTCATGAAGAAAAAAGCGGGTTAACTAAGTATTATGAAGCAGGTTACTATCGATCATCTTACGAGCAGTCCTTGTCATTGCTAATTTGCTATTTTAATTAAAGTTGGCTTTAGCATCAGTTTCGGCCCATCCATAGTTTGACCTATAGTTTGAGAAATACTGCTCCAGCCTGCTACTGACAAATCCTGAAGCAAAACCTGTTACAAAATATTTTGACCGATCTGGGAATAATCCCACGATCAGAAGTACATTTCAAAGATTGCAAATATCCAATCTGCCAATCTGTCTAGCCTTTTCCCAACTATCTTGTGGTCGGCTTCCAGTCTAAGCCGGTGAGAAAAATTGTACTTTCATTTATATTTAATAAAATATTGACAAAACCATCTAGAAATGCGACGTTGTCAGCCCGCGATCTCTCTCGATCTTGTCTAGTCATCTTGCGTAAATGTTTCTCAAGATTGATAGCTGGATAATCAGGCTTTACTCCTAAGTACTTCCCAATACTCTAAAATTATTGTCTTTCGATCTAGACTTAGAAAATTAATGCTCATCTCTTTATTTATCTATCTTTTCTAGTGATATCTAACATTTCAAAACATTCCACCGATATCGGTCGGAGACGGTGACAATGTACTGCTATCGGACGTGTCAATCTTGAGATAATTTCATCAATACATAAAAATATATTTTCTATTGTGTGTTTCAAAATAAACGATTTATCTTACATATGCTTTGTCATTTATTATGATGTCATACAAACAAACAATGCAATATTTCGGACGCCATCTTTGAAAAATAGACAATTTGACATTTTTTTGCTAGCAGTGGCAGGATGGATAAATGTGGTTGTAGATATTGTATTTATATTTGTGGTTATTGCTATTAATAATTGTATTTACTAAACAACTATTTTACTAATTTAATTTAATTTCTCCATATAAATGTTAATTATTTGTTAGCTTGATTTATTTAAAGTTGTATCAACGTCTAATAAACTAGTTACACTACCAACAATCAAAATTTAATTTCATTGTTCTCGACTAATAGTTTATTGAGTCTTTGTAATTAAATAATTCCTCATCCATCATGAATTTATTGGGATATTGTTAGTGACAGAAAAATAGCGTTTAAATCCTATAGATTTATTGAGTTTTAACATTTTGATTTTTAATTGGTCTTGAGACTTATTAATAACAGTGTATCTACCAGAACAATCCAAGTACTAATTTTATAAATGTTTGCCTTATTTGTACAGTGAAGTTTAATAAGTAATATTAAACAAATACTCGACTTACACATCACAATGATTGATCTAAATGACTTTACTCATTTAGATACCAAAGGCCTTATTTATTTATAAATAAAAAAATAACCGTGTTAGACGCTGATTAGCAGGTTCTTAATTTAAAATTTTCTATCCGTATAAAGGATAGATGTGGGTGGTAAAGTACTGACCATTTAAAGGAGGTTTTGTCCTATAGACAAGTGAATTTGATGCTTGAGACTTATGTTATCTGGAATTGAAATCCTTGTTTTGCGATTTTTAAAAATAATGCTGCAAGTTCCTAAGCTGCGGAAGTAGTAACCATCAACATGCAAAATCAAGGGTTTCGTGTTATTGCCACTTTGAATCTGATACCACGTCTGGCATAGGGTAGTTTTAAAAAAAAACATCGTCCGTCAGTTAGATTACCAAAAAATATTGGACACGGTTTTTTATCTTTTGCCACGTAAACAAAAAATGAGGATGATACAGTGCGTTGAAATTTCGCGTGACGTCACACCGTGCTACACTTTTTATCACGAAGTGTCGTCGCCCACACTCCTGAACTTTGATGTGTTTTATCTTTGTCTTTTTTATTGGTTTGGTAAAGCAAAAAAGACTGAATAGAATTATTATTTTATACCCAGGAAACATTTCTAGTCAAACATTTAAAACTTTGCTTGGGAACAGCAAACAAAATTTTGCGCTGTGTTAAAAATAAAAATTACAAACAAAAAACACACAGTAACAACAACTTTTCCCAATACTTCAAATCACGGTATTGTAGGTATTCGCTTAGTTGAAGATACGTCTGGCTCTATGGTTAGAAATAAAGGAAAAACAGGGTTTTTGGCGGTATTTTCTCGAGTGAAGTTCAGTGGCTGTTTTAATTACTCGCTTGATGATTCCTAGTGGATATTGTGACGTAAAATTGGTGTAGTTTTGTGTCTCATGTGTCCACGCAACTGGACAATATGTGGAATCATTGAAACAGGCGCGTTCTCGGTAAAATGATGCTGAGAATTTTATTGTAGTATTGACTACCTCAGCGAAGTTTACCGAGAAGGCTGACTCGACACGTTTGTTGCCAAATACTGTAATAAACATTAGAATGTGTTACATCTGCATTCTAATGGAAAAAAGAATAAAAATACACTACGTAAGACCAGGCAATATGGTCAAAAGACTGCCTTCCCTTCGGGGTAAATAAAAAAAAGGAAATACGTGATCATTCAATAGTATAGCATATATTAAAGATATAAAATCAAGTGTCATTCGCTTGAGTGATAGGCTCTCAATTGATCACGTTGAATCTATAAATCACGATGTGATGGACTCAATAGGTGCAACAAGATGTATTGTAAGACCCACGTTTAATCTCATGGGTATTTCACCTTGGTAAATCTCCTTTCGTTCAGTCCATCCAAAGGTTGTCTGTAAAGATTGCCCTGTGCGATAAGGCCGCCCATTGTACACTTGTTTTGTAAATTTTTGTCCTGTGCTCATTATGAGGTGGTTAATAAATAAATATTCCTTCTCATTTAAAACAATGTGATTCTTCCCTAATGAAGGTTTTCTTAAATGACATACCTACAGCAGGTGGCAGCACTGCGGTGTCAGGTATAGACACCTGTCAAACTCAAAACGCTTTATGTCAAAAACTGACATTAGTTATATTGACTTCAACGTCATGTTTACGTCATAAGGTTACGTTTTCAAAGAAAAAGACCTGTCGGCAAACTGTGACGTAAATTTTCCTGAATACTTTATCATATCTTCAACTAACTAACATCCCTGTTTCATTCAATGAATGGAATAGATGTCTTCTTTTTTCTAAAAATAGCATATAATCAGCCTGCAATATTCACACTGCTGGGACTCAATCCATTCCTGAGTGGGCCATAGTCCACCACGCCAACACATCATGTCGTGGTATAAAAATATTAACTAGTCAACAAGGACTAGACTGACTGTCCAGGGTTTAACTTGACTTATTTTGAAGTAACGCCGTTTGTATAGCCTATTAAAATAGTTTTCAAGAATAACAAAAACCAAAGAAGTACGAGGTGTCCCTAAGCTTACATAGTACACACATACCTATATATATAGACACTTAGCTCCACCGAGGAAAAGAGAATGCCGGTATAAATTCTAATCTGATTCTAGCAGTCAGACATGTGACATCCAGCAACCCGCATTGGGCATGCGTCGTGGACTACGTTACGGCCCGCACCCTCTCACAGAGAGCTGCCATAAGGCCCCAGTAGTGGGGACATTAAAAGGCTGATGATGATGATGATGAGAAATATTTGGAACTTGAAATACTGACAAGCCTAAGCAAGTTTTAGAAAGAAAGAAAAATGTTTATTTGCAACTCGCACAGAAAAAAACACAAAAAGTAACTTACTAACGAGGCATGACAACTAACTAATAATAAAAAAAACCCGGCCAAGTGCGTGTCGGACGTCGCACATTTAGGGTTCCGTACCAAATGTATTTTTAACTATTTGTATGTCTTTGGGTCAACAAGATGCTTATAATACTGTGAAAATATGAAGTTTGTAACTCCAACCGTTTGGCTGTAAAACTGTGTGACAGACGGACACATGAGTGACAGCAATAGGGCTCCGTTAAAACAACATAATAACAATATAAAAAAGACCTGTCAAAGGCCAAAAAGACTCCTATCTCAGCATATAAAAAAAACGCAGCGCTGGTATGATTTTCTAGAATAGATACCGGTACAGAAAATGACAGAAATATACTTTGCCCTCAACTTTCGTCATACTACACTAATCCACTCAATCTAATAACAAGAGACACTTAACCTGAGTGTCAGATAAATCGGACGTGTCTTGGAACACATACTAGTTATCTGAAGTAGATTAGATATATCTAAACAACTTTATTTGCAACTATGTCTAAAGAGTTTAAATACCTACAGACTAACTTATCTAGAACTCTCATCTAGGCACGTTTCAGACAGCCTATTAAACGTAATCCGCTGAGAGCTCATATCAAATTATTTGATTAGCTGTCATTTATAATAATAATAAAGCCCGATATCTTTGTTTTCCCACGTACAGGAATAATCGTCTGTTGGTGCGTCATTTCATAAAAAGCGCCTAAAGGAACCTCTGAGAGTTGGCTTCGATCCCTCGTACCGCGGGGTCCCGAGAAATCTAAAAGATAAGCCAAATAATAACATAGCCTTTTATTTTCGAACATTAGATTAGTGCATAGAATACAAGTTTTGTCTCTCAGTTCTATGTACCTTTTGGCATAAGCCTCCAACTCTTTCCACTGCGATATGTCAGCTGCAACCTTTATCTCTTCTACTTTCGTATTGTTCGTCGGTTCGTTGAGCTCCTCAAAGTTCTGAGTTGAGCTTCGCGATGACTGACAAATGCTTGCACTGTCTGGACAGGTCCACTCGAATTTGTGTGTTGCTTTCTTCAAAAAGCTCATCCCAGACATAAATGTACAGTTCTCGCCAAACATCTTGGCCGCCCTGAAGTTGAATTTCCGATGCGCAAGGCGCAGCGCGAGTATGAGATTTACTACTGCGCAGCCATTGTAGCGAACTTCAGAGCGGCCAAGAAGTTTGGCGAGAACTGTACATGGTTCTCATATGATTTAACCAGTACACATTGTATGGATTTGAACAATTTAAAAGAGACTTTGACCTCTGAGTTTGTTTCGGTGTTTCTTCTCAGGGTAGTCAGCTAGGAAACACCGGTCTCATCTAGCTTAAACTGACAAATAACATTGACGTGTAAAAGTGTTCCTTGTAACCTATTTACTGAATAAACATCATTTATCCAGTACGGTGCCAGGGTTTTTTTTATGGGGTCGGATATCATCAAATGACTTCTCCCGGTCTGGGTGGAGCGGGAGGGCTTGTCAGACTCTTACTGACTAAAACCCACTCGTATTCCTTCAATTGCCTGTGCTAGGGCCGCTGTTACTCCCGAACAGTCCCGCGACCCTGCCAGGCATCGGCACTAGCGGGCCCCGTCACTGCTTGCTGACATCTCTTTGAGGCACAGTCCCAGAGTGAGACGGATATCATTCTGCCGTCTTCTGATTGGGTGTCCTTGTTTTCTAGCACCCTCTCTTGGGTACCTTAAGGTTAGGGTTAGGTTAACAGTTCATATTGCAATGACAGGAATTTTGAGATATGACAGCTATCAGGAGTTTTGTGTTGATTCGAGTGCGTTCGTTAAACCGGGTAGTTTTTGAAGGCAGACAGAAAAACACAAAGGAAAGCCCAAACAACAATGGAATTATATTTAGGTCCAGAAAAAAAAATATGATAGATCAGTTTGAATAGGTAATTCCTTCGTCTTACATTTTTTATGACCGGTCAAAGGAAAATACCTTTGAATAAAAATACCAAGCAATTGAATAAGGAAAATTAAATCGAATTAAAATACAGAAATACAATTATTATCATGTAGGGAATAATATAATATACCTACTTAATCGTTTTTCCGTAAGTATTGGAACACAAAACCTAAAGCCTTTTATGATCCACGTGGCTATCAGAAAATAAATAGATACACTCCATTACCCTATTTATGAATGTCAAACAGATGACTAACTACTGGCATTATACCTATAGTCTAAACTAAATTAGTTTATTGTTACAATGTTATGCATTATCATAAAATAATTATGGTTTAAGTACTTTAATAAATTCGCGCCTTTTCCTTATTGAAACAAAGACCTGCTTCTCTATGGTAGCAGCAGGATTTATAGTGTGACCAGTGTATTTTAGGGTTGGTGAAATATGGAACTTCAGTTTTAAAGTCTTTAATTTGAACTTAGTAAACTCTCTCACCGTGTTCAAAGAAGGCAAACAGTATAAAATCCTGCCAGTCTCGTGTCTCGTCTCACGTTTGTAAAACAAAGCCACTAAGCATTAACAAATACTTATTCTTAAATATGCTCAACAGATTAATTCTGGTAGTTTCAAGTTTGTATCTGTTATCTTATTGTTCTAATATAAAACATAAAACAAGTTTGTACTGTCATTAGTAAACTGCTTATAAATAAACAATATATATTGCATGTCATTCACGTTTGACATCGTGCCAGAAATACTTCTACCGCTTACAAAGTGTCAAAAAATGTTTCACACTACAGGAACGTTCTGGACACAATTCACAGGCGTAGTTTCCGTGTTACTACATTTGCTTACACCCGTTAGCGAAAACATTTCACACCTATCCGGCCATTTATTCGACTATCTCACTAAATGGCAGAGAATTATCGATTATGTACCTACTGAAGAAATGAACAGAACAGTCAGTCAGTCTAATAGAGCATTGGTTTGCTTCATTGATGGGTTATTGAACTATACCTGCTCGTGTTTTATATTTTTTTGCTTGTTGACCATAGACACCTTTTTCTATTTATAGTTTTGTTACTTGATGACTACACTAAAAGAATAAGAGGCCTTCGATCCAAAATAAAACTGTTTTACGAATTATAAATAAGGGGCCGGGTCAGACCACAAAGGAGATGGCGGGACGACCTGGGCGAAAAATCGTGATCGTTGGGAGGAATGGACCTTTGCCCAGCAGTGAGACAGTGCGGGGTAGTAATAATAATAAATAAGGAATGAGGATTGCAGTCATCAATTTTATTTCCTAAAAAGATCTTGCAAATAGTCCAAAACTCACGAATCGTACTTTTGCCGCCATTTTAGTACTGTACATATTGACCTTTGTTCTCAGAATAAATTGATGACGTAGGAAACTCATTGTTGTGCCTTTTGTTACCAAAACTTAAATCGCAGTTTTGAACAAAAAAAAATACATTCAAAAAAGCTTCCCGAGTTTCTTTTGTTTGTTTCTTCCTGACTCAAAACAATAATGTTAAAGAAACCTAAAAAATGTTTTAACTGGTTTGATTGAGCCACGTCGTATTTCTATTGATTCAAATCGTAATTTTTGCATCCACTGGTTACAACATTCAACCAAAATACCGATTCATTGCCTTATGAAATAAAATGCCACAACATTAGTTTTTAAAAACAAATTAAATCAACCCCACGGCACGGGTTTTGAGAGTGACTTCGAGCATACCTACATGACAACATTTTACTGATAAGGAAAAAAAAATTAAACCTCCAAAAGCTGTTTAGACGTTTCGCAGAAGATATAAAACAAAAGAAAACCTGGGTTTCTTTGTTTTGAAATAAAATGTAGGTACGTAGGTACTAAGAATATCCATCAACGTCGTTACCAGCAATATATGATAAAAAAGATTATAAGATTCTTCTTACAAGCTTTTATCGTATCGTAATTCATAGGTTCTAAGTCCAAATCGTGTTGCTAACCAATAAAATCAAATAATTTTAATTTTACTAACTTCAAACTATAGGAGTTCTGTACGATGCGAATTCTCATCATCTGCCTAGACTTTTTTCGCAATGTTAGTCTAAACGGATGCATTTTAAATCGAACGACTACATTTAAGAAATCCACAACCCTGTTGCAGGGTAGCTCGAAATCTCAAAAAACCTACCCATTTTTTTTTTTGCGTGTGGGAAATCATCCAGACTTCTTCCGCTCTGGAGCGAGAGGGCGTGTCAGACTCTTACTGACTAAAACCCACCCCTGTTCCTTCCCTGCCCTGAGTGCCCAGGGGCGCGGTGACTCTGTTTCGAATTTATCCACAAACCCTGAGCAGGCATCGACCATGACGGGGCCCTACTCATGTATTGCTGAAAACTCTTTGAGGCGCGCGTGGAACACTACGCGCAGTCGACTCGGGCCTGTTGCTGACCGGACGGCGAGCTACCCACTACTCGCCGTCCGCAGGCTCGGGTAAAAAACCTACCCTGGCGTTTTATCTTACCTACCATTAAAAATTAAGGTTGCCAACCTAATTTTAACTGTGACTGAATCATATTTTGACCAACATACAACCTGACACTGACCTGCAAATTGCAAAAAACGTGAGAAAATTTGAATCTTCTCTAATTCACGGGTTTCCCTGGCGCTTTATGGTTTAGAAGTTGGTCGCCCGAATATTGGGGTGGTGGGATAGAGTCGCCCCCACCATTTCCCCCGCCGGACGTTGCTCCACGGAGCCCCCGGCGCCTCAGTATAGCTTTATATCAAGTCCCCTTTTTAAGGAATTGGGGGAGGTGGAAGGGATCGCGGGTGGCAGGGGAAGGAGACGGGTAGAGTCGCCCCCACGTCGTCGAAACCTCCCGCTTTGCGGTGCTCCTACATCAAATGGTTTTAAAAAAAATAACCACGAAGGAGTCTGTTCGGAGTCAGGGTGCCCCAAATCCCGAGCTCACTTCGCTCGCTGTTGCCACGGTCTTGCGCCCAATAATACACCAACATGTTAACTTTTATTACCCAGAGGGGTAGCGAAGTCGTCGAAACAATAAGGAGCACATTCAGTCGAGCATATCTGTCACTCTCGATGTCTTAAAAATTGCGGCCTAACGAATTCATTTTACGTATTTTGACAGACGCAAACTAAAAAACGTAAGAATTTAGTGAAATCTTCGTTCTGTTTCAAGCATTAGTTAGTGATTAATTAAATTTGCGCCTTTTCCGCATTTTAAAATCGTATCTATGATTAATATAGTAAGATTTAGTAGTGTGACAAATGCATTTTAAGGGTGGTCAAAAATTTAACTTTATTTTTAATGTACCAAATTTAACGGTAGCCTAATCATAATTTCAAGAACTTACACACCGTGGTACAAACACGACAAAGGACCGTTTTCCGAATTTACTATTTAGGGTTAAGAACATGTCAAACCCAACTTTAACGCCAAAGGTTGACAGATGTTTAGGCGACCATAATTTTTTTTTTTTTACTTTTTTGTCTAAAAATGAAATAAATTGATATATTTTTTTGTTTTGTTATTACAACATCAAATGGTAAATTAATCGCCATACTACGTTTATATGGCATAATGACCGACTAAGGCGACTTAAGGGTCCCTTAAGGACCCTTAAGTTGTTGTTGTTTGTTGAGTTGCAGTTGTTGAGTTTGCAGAGTTTCAATTGGTGGGGGAAACAGGATAAGATCCTATCACCCCGTTTCTAAGACCCTTTCAAATATTTTTCTAAATGACATTCCCTTGTTTCAGGCACGGTCAACCCAGTAAACATCCCCCGAGAATGGGTAACGATGCACCGGAACTGCCGCATGTCCATGAGGCAACAGATCCAGATGGAGGTGGCTGCTTCCCTGCAGTATCTCGCCATGGGGGCCCACTTCTCAAAGGATGTGGTAAGTTAGGATTTACTTGGATATAATATTTCTGCTTTTTCAGTAATAAAAAGTAGCTCAATGTCTATGCCGGCTTAAGCCCCTGTGGATATCCCACAAAAACCTTATTATTTACCGAGATTTATAGGAAAATTCTGATTACTAACATTTCTTTCACTGATAAAGAAAACGTCACTATAGCAAATGAGCTTCTTTATATCCTAGAAAATGAATTGTTTCTGTGGTATAGTCACAGAACAAAGCTTCAGGTAAAAGTATTGGCGGAAATACTGACTGATATACCTATATGGAAAAAAGCTAAAACCTTAACCTGTCAGGCACCGCTGGTGCGATATTGTACCAGAATGCCCCAACCGTCAGGCACCGCTGACGATGGTACGAATTTGAACCAGTTGACTTACGCGTTTTAATAATAATAATAATAAAGCTTTATTGAATTCAATTAGCCTATTTACATTACAATGTCATGCTGATTTATAAAAAGGATAAATAAATAAAATTCTTAATAAATAATTACAATTGCAGTATGCATGATTAGATTAATTAATTATGTTTGTTTTTATTTGACGTGGCTTACATGGACCCCCTTCGGGTAAAAGCCTCCTCCAAGGACTTCCATCCTTCTTTGTGTCTAGCCATGGATAACCAATTTTCTCCTGCTACTTTTACCAGTTCATCTGTCCATCTAGCGCATGGGCGGCCTCTAACCCTACTACCCGTAGGGCCTTGGCATTTCACAATTCTAATGGTCCACCTGTCGTCGTTGTAGCGGGCTACGTGTCCCGCCCATCTCCATTTCATTTTCAATGAGAATGTTAAAGCATCGGTTAGTTTAGTTTTGTTGCGAATGTGCTTATTTTCAATCTTGTCTCTTAATTTTATACCTAATAAGCTTCTTTCCATTCTTCTTTGTGTTGTTTGTATTTTGTTCATGGTTTTTAGGCCGAAAGTCCAAGTTTGAGAGCCGTAGGTAAGACATGGTAGAATCACTGAATCCATAACTATTTTCTTTATTGACGGTGTGAGTTTTGATTTGAATATTTCTTTGTGTGCCCAGTATTTCTTCCAGGTTATTGATATTCTACGATCTATTTCCTCCATGTTTCTAGATTTTCTAAAAGAAATCTGTTTGCCCAAGTAAACGTAGCTTTCTACAAACTCTAGAGGGGTGTTGTTTACAAAGATGGTCGCTATGTGGTGATTAGTCATTATTTTCGTTTTGTCAAGATTCATTTCTAGGCCGACCTTGATGCTAGCTCCGTGAACTTACGCGTTTTAGACCTCTATTATTACTGTAACACAAGGTCTTTTATCCTGTGGCAAGGTTCAGTCATTCGTGGCATGATATGTTCTCTATTTACCATAGATTTTCTACCAAAAATATACATTGAAAGTATTTTTTTTAAGTTTTAATAGACCTATTTTGCAAAATGGCCGACTGTCAAATGACAGACGAAACTTTGTTTACAATAGGTGATTAAAAGAGTGTGTGTGTTTACTAGTGAGAAGTATTTAGATATTCATTTATAAGTAGTTATTACATCGTGTTAAATAAATATTTCGATGAAATAAACATCATAACAATGGTTATTCGGTCAAGGTCATGTGTATGTAAAAGTTTGTGTTCAAGTGTTTTGGAATGCTGTTTTTGTGAGTATTTTGTTTGTTATAAACGGATATGTGAGGAAATTAATTTAATTAATAATATTGTAAGGAAAAACCATCATAATTTATATTTATTTGGCAAGAAATGCGAAAAGAAAAATAGGTACTTTGTTTTGTTTTCGTATTACGAAGTCTTGAGTGAATATTATGAAAATATTATAAAGGACTCTCAAAAAAAATGATGTTATTAGATTACGTGTCTATTCGTATTGTAACATACAAAATTTTCAATCTTGTCTCTTAATTTTATACCTAATAAGCTTCTTTCCATTCTTCTTTGTGTTGTTTGTATTTTGTTCATGGTTTTTAGGCCGAAAGTCCAAGTTTGAGAGCCGTAGGTAAGACATGGTAGAATCACTGAATCCATAACTATTTTCTTTATTGACGGTGTGAGTTTTGATTTGAATATTTCTTTGTGTGCCCAGTATTTCTTCCAGGTTATTGATATTCTACGATCTATTTCCTCCATGTTTCTAGATTTTCTAAAAGAAATCTGTTTGCCCAAGTAAACGTAGCTTTCTACAAACTCTAGAGGGGTGTTGTTTACAAAGATGGTCGCTATGTGGTGATTAGTCATTATTTTCGTTTTGTCAAGATTCATTTCTAGGCCGACCTTGATGCTAGCTCCGTGAACTTACGCGTTTTAGACCTCTATTATTACTGTAACACAAGGTCTTTTATCCTGTGGCAAGGTTCAGTCATTCGTGGCATGATATGTTCTCTATTTACCATAGATTTTCTACCAAAAATATACATTGAAAGTATTTTTTTTAAGTTTTAATAGACCTATTTTGCAAAATGGCCGACTGTCAAATGACAGACGAAACTTTGTTTACAATAGGTGATTAAAAGAGTGTGTGTGTTTACTAGTGAGAAGTATTTAGATATTCATTTATAAGTAGTTATTACATCGTGTTAAATAAATATTTCGATGAAATAAACATCATAACAATGGTTATTCGGTCAAGGTCATGTGTATGTAAAAGTTTGTGTTCAAGTGTTTTGGAATGCTGTTTTTGTGAGTATTTTGTTTGTTATAAACGGATATGTGAGGAAATTAATTTAATTAATAATAATGTAAGGAAAAACCATCATAATTTATATTTATTTGGCAAGAAATGCGAAAAGAAAAATAGGTACTTTGTTTTGTTTTCGTATTACGAAGTCTTGAGTGAATATTATGAAAATATTATAAAGGACTCTCAAAAAAAATGATGTTATTAGATTACGTGTCTATTCGTATTGTAACATACAAAATTTCGTGTAAATTGATACAGTGGTTTTATCAGAAATCAACCTAACACGTGAACAGACACTATTTCCGCCAAATCGTTGATATCATCATTTGTTTAGAATTCAACTCTCGTAATACAAGTATTGTAGATATTTTATATTAGGGTCTGTTTATTAAAAAACCTAAAAAAATAACTTTAAGTGCCTCAAGCCAATAGAAACGTCAGCAAACCGTTTTTTGTGAGCACGGTCGTAAACATGTCAAATATGGGGACCGCCCGCGGTGGCCAAAACCCGTCGGTTTTGGCCTTTTTTTTGCGCCCGGTGCCTGACAGGTGGTTAAAGTGCCAGGGTAGCCCGCGATATTCAAATTTTCTTACGTTTTTTGCAATTTGCAGGTCAGTATCAGGTTGTTTGTTGGTCAAAATATAATTCGCGGCCGTAGCAGGTATGTATTTACAGAAATGTAATCATTAAAATCATCAATACAACTCTTTCAGTTACAATCAACGCCAAATTTTATGATTTCATGAAATACTACATTTGACATCAATTCTAACTGAAAGAGTGTATTGATGATTTTAATGATTACAATTCTATTAATACATACTTGCTACGGCCGTGAATCATATTTTGACCAAGTTTCAACCTGACACTGACCTACAAATTGCAAAAAAGTAAGAAAATTGAATTTCGCGGGCTACCCTGGCGCTTTCACCTTTTATTATGTACTAAGCCACTGTTAAAAATATTTATAAATAAAAGAGTAATTCAATGGGTAATTGCGACAAAATTGCCAACAATATAGCTATTATCGTGCGCTATCATTTTGAAAAATGTGTTTTTGTTCCAAATAAAGTTTATTATTTATTTATTTATTAATTGTGCCTAATATCATAGCAAAAAGTAGTTCATTAGTCATTCTTCTATTTCGCCATTGGCTTAGAGAGAGGAATACGGAACATAATTATTTGAGGTCAACACACAATAGCTCGGACCTTGCACTCCACATTGTAAACTTCCAATGCTACCAACTTAATAAATATTTATAATGCTACGGGTGCGATTGCAAATAAAACTTGTTCTAAAAAGAAGCTAACCTTTCCATCCAATTCTTCTGAACTAATAGAAAGTCGTGTTTTTGGGGATTTTTTTTTGCGCCATTTCTTCTTCGCAGCTGTAAAATACTAGGAAGTGGTGACGGGCGCTCGTTTTGGAGGAAATTCTTTGTAATTTTTGTTTAAAAATTGCTGATTTTCATCGTAATTTTATTAAATACCTGTTGATTAATCCAGCCAGTAAAATCTTGATACCGTTTTGCATTTAAGGAATATTTTAGGCGACCACAGAAAGTCAGCACCCCCCCCTCCTCCAATGGCACAGCATCATGCTGAGTGGGAGCCTAGTCTACCTAGTTTCTGTTTTCTTTCTTTTGTTTATCTTTATTGTGGTCTTTACTAATATAATTTAAATACTACTATCGTTAAGGATTTTTAGTTTTAAGTTCATAATTGATCGATATTTCTTTCTTCTTTACAATTTCAAACTTTTTTTGTCTTTTATTTATTTTTCGACGCCATATTTTAGATAATCTTTAGCTTCAATTATTTAAATATTTTTATTTTTTGTTTGTTTGATTGTAATTATAGTTAGTTTAAGTATATTTTTGTCAGGCCCCGCGCGCGTCTAACGCCAACATCTGTCAAGCCCCGTTGACAGTCGGCCATCGTGTAACTACAGACTATGTCATGTTCCGGGTGTGTAAACCTTGCCACAGGTCTAAAGACCTTGTGTAATAGTAACAATAGCGGTTTAAAAC
The DNA here is from genome assembly GCA_951329385.1 of Polia nebulosa. Taxonomy (NCBI): domain Eukaryota; kingdom Metazoa; phylum Arthropoda; class Insecta; order Lepidoptera; family Noctuidae; genus Polia; species Polia nebulosa. Next base: position 9,454,506 of record OX589615.1, read on the forward strand.
GCGTAAATCGGGTTTTTGGCAAGGCAAACGGCATTTTCGCACTGGCACACTGGTATGCCCCTAGAAACTTAAGTGTTGTACATAGATAAACTTAGGAAAATAAATCCCTTTTTTGTCTCCAGGTCAATCGGCCAGGATTCGCCAAGATGTTCTTCGACGCGGCATCTGAAGAGCGCGAGCACGCGATGAAGCTGATCGAATACCTGCTCATGAGAGGAGAGCTCACCACCGACGTCACTACCTTGTTACAAGTCAGGGTGAGTTGGGGAGAAATGTTTTAAACATATTATTAGCACTTCATTTAACCCGTCTTCATCACTGCACTACATATTATAAAACAAAGTCCCTCGCCGCGTTTGTCTATCTGTATATTCGCGATAAACTCACAAACTACTGAACGGATTTTCATGCGGTTATCACCAATAGACAGTAATTTATGAGGAAGGTTTAGGTGTATAACTTGTACCAGTTCAAAGCTGGAGCGGGTCGCTAGTATACTGATTTAATAAAGCGGAAGAGATTTTGATTTTTTCTGTTTGTTTAAACACGCTAATCTCTGGAACTACCAGTCCGATTCTAGCATTAAATTATGCGCGGGTGAAACTACGGGGCAGAGCTAGTTTTTCACTAACGTTGCTTTGAGTTAGGTGACGTTAAAACATATTGGTAATTCACAGTCTAGTTGGCACAATTAATCTCACGATCCACTTTTAAAACCCTGTACGAAAGTGCGAGTTTTCAGTTAAGGGCCTACCTCTGCATAAGTGGCGCCCTCATTGAATAAAAAATCGTATCTTAGCCTAGAAAATAAAGACCCGTCAAGCCCCTCATTAGCAGACACAATTAAAAATCTATTGTCTCGTCTCCTTAAGGAGACGCAAGGGGCCTGACGGATTAAAGAATCCTATGTTGCGTTTGTTACAAATAGTATAAAGTATTTTTACGTTGATAAAACAGGACTCAAAGTGTTTCGTATCCAAAGTAATAAGCAAAAGTGTCAAAAACGGACTTTTATAATTTTGAAACCAGTGGTGTAGTTGACTAACTACACCAATGGTGTTATGCTCTTTGTAACAAACGCAACATAAGATTCTTTAATGCCGAAGTTTGACAGGTTTCAGGCGCGAGTTGAGTTTGACAAATGTTTAACTTCAAATTCTTATTTCGAAATCGGAGATAGACTCCTCACAGCTGATTTATTTACACGTAATGCACAGGTAAAAATTTCTGTACGAAGGCGAACTTAATGCCATGCATTTTCTACCAGTCGATCTAAGGGTACGTGGCAGCAACTTTTAAGGGAAATACGAGTACTATAAACGGAAATAAATATAATAAATAAATACATAGTACTCCATATGTACGTAACACACAACAAAATTAACAATGGTGCGGATTCTGTTTCGTACGAACTAAACTTAATTTTAGCTATTCCTGTCTTTTTCTCTCTAATAAAACAAGAAAGAGACGGACGTAAATTAGATCTGTCAAATTTAGTTGAACTAATATTTCCATACACATTAAGGGTATACGTAAAAACATGTCGATTAAAAACACGGTGATGCGCAAGGCGTAAACTAGTTTGACATCTCTAACTTAGTTCATAGCTATAGCCGTCCTTTTCTCGCACTGCCTTTTAGTAAAAGACAGCGATTCTCTAATTTTAGTTTAGTTATTGAATAAGAGAATCGGCACCAATGTCTTTGAGAATAATGAAACCAACGAATTAACGCTGTGATGATTCTTCCAAATTCTTGCGAATATGTTCACGTGCCTTCCAACTTAAAAGAGATTTATTAGTGGACCCCAACTGTGCCCACCTAATTTACCCTCATCTTATCTCCTTAGGCTCCTGAACGCAGGATCTGGGAAGGTGGAGTGGAAGCCCTAGAGCACGCCCTTCGTATGGAGAGCGAGGTTACCAAGAGCATCAGGAACGTCATCAAGTCATGTGAAGACGACAGCGAGTTCAATGACTACCATGTAAGTTGTGATTTTAAACTGGGTTTTAGGTTACATATACCACAAATCATATTTTATAGTACCTACTAGCGGACAAATGCCTCATCTCATACAAAGAAACGCGACCTCCGTAACAACAGAAAAAAATAAATAAATAAAAAACAGTTTTTCGGCAGGCACAGGCAATTTTATTCCTTGTTCGGGCCCGTCCTGAAAACCTCGCTAGATTTATTTATTTTATTCTTTAGGCACACACAAGTGCCTGCCTGGGATCACGGTTAAATTCAAAACCAGAGTTACCGCGGCCCTTGACACACAGGCAATTAAAGGAACAGGGGTGGGTTTTAGTCAGTAAGAGTCTGACACGCCCTCCCGCTCCACCCAGAGCGGGAGAAGTTATTTGATGATTTTCCACACTATAAAAAAAGAAGTTGGTTGTGTAAGTAGAAAGTCGCACTTGCAAACACTTTTCTAACCATACAATCTTACCCACAGCTGGTTGACTACCTCACCGGTGAATTCCTGGAAGAGCAGTACAAGGGGCAACGCGACATCGCGGGCAAGACCTCCCAACTCAAGAAGCTTATGGACCGTCACGCATCCCTTGGAGAGTTCATCTTCGATAAGAAACTCCTTGGCATGGACATTTAAATCCGCCGCCATTATGTAGAAATAAAAAAAAAAATATCCTGTCTAGTAACTTTTTTAATCTGTTGCTGTGTTATTCAAACTTTTTGGCTGTTGCAAGCATTTTTTTTGGATTTGGAAATACCTTCAAGACGTAAACTGTTTTGTTTTTGCATGTAATTATTAATTTACCTAATTAGACATCGAAGTAAAGTTTGGCTTGTTGCTATTACTTGTTTGCGTAATTTATAATAAAATTCACAAAATTCATTTTAGCTACCCCATAGGTATTATTGTACAAATATTAGTTTAAGAATAATTTCTATATTTAAAATCATGTACTCCACTTTAGATTATAAACAGTCAATTAATATGATCGCGACCATTTTTAAACGTGTGGTACCTCTGCATAAAAATGGCGCGTTTTCCTTATTTTTATTTTAATAATTTACATTACTTCTTGTCGACAAAAAGTGTGTAATCTACAAAAATGCGGCTGTTTAATATTTCTTGTTTATTTCGTAAAATAAAGTTTATCCATACATTAAATTAAGGTGTTTTTATTTTGATCATGAATCAAAGATAATGCGAACCATTTTGTTGACAGACTTTAAAAAAAAACTTAGGTTTATGATTAATCAAAACATTTATTTGTAAGTAATGTTGAAATTAAAAACCATATAGTACAGACATTGCTACCACCACCTACCAACTTAAAATAATTCATTATATAAAAGTAGAAAATGTTTACGGCGACGCCATGACTGCTATTCCCGCGCCAAAACACTCCCATAATTTTCGGCAGCTATTTTGACACGAGGATAAACAAAACCACAGATTAAATATTTTTTTTTTTCTTATTTTATTTCATTCTGATCTTCATTTGCAGTTTTAGAATAAATCTTTCCCTTTGCCTTAGGCTTTTGCAGGCCCCTTTTCATCATCATGTCTTGTGGTATGGGCATCTGGCCCCTGAAATCGACGCCTGGTCCTACACCCAGTTTAAAGGAAAAGTTTTCCGTTCTATGGATGCTTTCCGATGGTAAAAGTCTGTTCATACCGTTGTAGAAGTGAAAATCTCTGAAATGATGGGGTAATTATATTAGTTAATAGTTCCATGTCAAAGGTCCAGTTGGGGTTCAAAAAGATAACTCCTTTTGTTTATATTTTATTTCACATAGGCTTAAACCTTTTTCGCGCAGCTGTGAGGCACATGCTATGTTAATTTATGTTTTCCTGATAATGATTGCCTTTTTTAGTTTATTTCTCTTGCCCAGTGACAGTCGCCAAAAAAAAAAGTGTGAGCCGTCACGGGACGCCTGGCAGATGTGAAACATCGACATTATTTTGTAAAAGTAATATGCAGAAAAGAACATATTGTGATAGGAACTAAATATGTCATAATGATAAAATAAAATATTACGAATAAAACCTTTGTAATAACAAAACAAAAAAACATCGTCGCCACGCCAGAAATCGGTTTTACGTGCGGCTATAGATGTTTCACATCAAAAATTGTCTTATTTTCTACATATTTTTTATTTCTTTTCTTTCTTTCTATAACACATACTTAAACAAAGTTTCGTGTCTGTGCTTTTGACCTTTGAAAAGTTCCTGTATCTGGAGCTAAACCGGAATGTCGATTCAAAAAAGAAAAGGTTCATGAACGACTTCTGAAATTAAAGTCATCTATCAATTTTGATTTTCTTTTTTGAAAGTCGGTTGTATTATTTTTTGTAAAAAAAGTTTTTTATTTTTCACATTTTATTTGACCATAAAACTAAAACTAAATATTATCTAAGATACGCCCGAATTGAAAACCGCATAATAACATGGAACATGGAATTTGAACATAGGTACTCTGTAATTGGAGGAAACCAAAACTTCATCTACGTATACATACTCGTATTTTTAGTGTTCCGTAACGGAAGGGTAACCAATGGAACCCTATTACTATGCATCCGCTGTCCGTCTGTCTGTCAGCGGGCTGTATCTCACGATCCGTAATAGCTACACAGTTGAAATTTTCACACAGCGTGTATTTCTATCCCGGGCCTGCGGACGGCGAGTAATGGGTAGCTCGCCGTCCGATCAGCACCAGGCCCGAGAGTCGACGGCGCGTAGTGTTCCACGCGCGCCTCAAAGAGTTGTCAGCATTAAGGACGGGGCCCGTCATGGCCGATGCCTGCCCGGGGGTTGAGCATAAATTCGAAACAGAGTTACCTCGCCCCTGGGAACTCAAGGCAGGAAGGAACAGGGGTGGGTTTTAGTCAGTAAGAGTCTGACACGCCCTCCCGCTCCACCCAGAGCGGGAGAAGTCATTGGATGATTTCCCAACCCACAAAAAAAAAGCGTGTATTTTTATAGCCGCTATAACAACAAATAATAAAAATAAATTAAAGCGGAGCCCCCCTTTATTTTAAAAACCCTAATAGAATTTAGTGTTGGCATTTGGTTGGGCCAACAATAAATGCTATCATTTTATTGTTGGCCCAAAAATAAATGCTATTAGAATAGAATAGTATAAACATTTATTCGACACAGACACAACACAACAGCAACAAACAAAAGGTAAAGAAAATAACAGTAGGTACACAAAGATACAATAAAATTGTGCTGAACGTGCCCATACCGAAAGGGTTACCATCTCAGCATTTGCTGGGCGTTGGACACCCAGCGCTGGTTTTCAGTTGGCACCCCGCAGTGACGCACGGACGAGGGTAAATAAGGGTAAAACGTTTCTTCGAATGTTTGATTCTGGGAAATGTCCCAGAACCAAAAATTCGAAGAAATTACGGTTACCTACTTTTTTATATATTTTGATTTCCCACATCATCAAATAACTTCTCCTGCTCTGGGTGGAGCGGGAGGGCGTGTCAGACTCTTACTGACTAAAACTCAGCCGTGTTCCTTCAGTTGCCTGTGCCAGGGCAAGGTGACTCTTTCGAATACTCCCGCGACCCTGGCAGGACGGTTGAGACGTTTCTAGAAGCATATTTGAAGATTTGGCGCCCCGGGCCAGTTAGCTTTGCCGCCCCATTCATTTAAGAAAAAGAAAACCTGCCATGTGGTGTGAAAAAAAAACTTGAGAGGTGTCAAGGGACACCCGGATGGAACGAAGATCCTTTCGATTAATTAGTGAAGGAATTGTAATATAATTTTATTTTTTTTAATTTATAATATTTTTTTTATTATTAGGTAACTACGCACACACGCACGCACGTAAGAAGTTATACTTCATCATCTCATCTCATCTCATCTCATCTCATCGCAGCTCAGCTCAGCTCAGATCAGCTAAGCTCAGCTCAGCTCATTTCAGCTCAGCTCAGCTTAGCTCAGCTCAACTCAACTCTTTAGCAATAACAAATAATGTTTGATAATGCTTGATCTGCTTGCAAACTTTGTACCTATCCACCAAAAATACAAGAAGTTTTTATTAGATTGTTTTTCCAACACAATCTTTTTGGATGGACAGCCTCATTAGTGTCGTGACAACTTTTCGTAAGAATTTTTTCCGTCTAGCCCCCTTTCACAATGCGCGATAAGGAACTTCGTTCCAATAATAAATGAATAAAAATCCTTAAAATTAACCATTAATTCACTAGCTTCGTTAGCTGTGCTCGCGACTTCGTTCGCGTGGTTGTCAAAAACTAAAATGAGTCGCTTAGATATGAGTACAGTCAATACCCTGTGTTACCTACTTCACCTGACCGATATAGAAAATAAGAAGAGGATAACGCAAGGCACTGGCTGTATCACGACTAAAGAATTTGCGAAGAAACAAAACCTACGTCTTGTAACTTTATCTTCTCTATATAGGTACTATGTTAGCGGTGGAATCACACGGAGCATATATAAGTACAAACAGCCGGTCAATTCTGTTCACAACTCACCGTGAAAACTTAGGTGGAGTGAGCGTGAAGTGAACTGTCATTCCACCTTGATTGTATGGATTAACAGCCCACATCACGGTCACTTCGCCGAAGTTTTCACGGTGAGATTTTACAGAATAGCTCTACAGGTTGCTAGGGTTGCTAACAGGTAATAGAGCAACATAAAGTTGGCCATGAGAAAAGCAATCAAAAGTGAGGTCTACCCCCGGTGAGGGATCACCTCTGGAGTATACTCTTTCGAATAAAAAAATAATTTTGAAAATCGGTCCACAACTGACAGAGAAATCGGTGGTCATACTTAAAAAAAAGTACATACATACAGTTGAACCTCCTCCTTTTTGCGAAGTCGGTTAAAAACTAAGTAATATTTCAAGTTACGCACAATTTTTGTGTAAATTTTTTTTTTTTTTTATATTTACGTATTAAAACATAAAAGTATCAATAAATCAAAATCTGTTTATTCTCTGTTTTAAAGTAAATTTCATAAAATACCTCTGAAGCGTTACGCCTTGTAGCTAAAAAGTGTAAAAAGATGGATCGAAGTTTGTGTTTGTATTTGTTTTGTTTGATATTTTTTTTTTTTTTTGTTTGTTTTTATTTTATTGTTTCTTTGTGTAAGTACTTCTTTTTTCCTTTTGTTTGTTGCTGTTGTGTTGTGTCTGTGTCGAATAAATGATTTCTATTCTATTCTATTCATTTTTTTTCTATCGATAAAATTTCTTTGTATCGTGTATTCCTTCAATCGAATTGAAGATCATATGGCCAAAAAGCATATAACGAAATGTGATATCCCTAGTCCAAGGACTTAGCAAGATACACTAGAAAGACAAACAGCATTTTATCAATGTGTCCCCTTAAAAGCTTGACAATAAAAGGCACCCAGAGAAGGCCGCGAGGGCAGGCTTAGGGCGGCTTCTCCGCCCCTCGCAGCCTGCCGCCCCGGGCCATGGCCCCCTTGGCCCTACGGTAAATACGCCCCTGTACGTTTCAGTATACTTTTTCCTACTACGTTTAGGTTTAGCTTTCAGTCTTACGGATGCAGCTGAATATCAGTATTTTTGAAACCAAACGCCTGAATAAATAACGGAACCCTTAAAGGATCACTCGTGTGTCTGTTTGTCTGTCCGACTGTCACAGCCAATTTGCTCCGAATCTACTGAGCCGATTGATTTGAGCTTGAGAGACACATGAAATCACGTCACCGCTCAACGCCGCACCAGTGAAGCAGAGCGAATAAAATTATTATTATTAAAAAAAAAAAAATATTAAAAGTAATAATAATTACTATTAAAAATAATAATAATTATTATTACAAATAATAATAATTATTATTATTATATGTCGGCTTCCAGTCTAACCCGATGCAGCTGAATACCAGTATTTTACTTATAGCGACTGCCTAATTAATTTAATTATTTTAATAAAAAACGCAAAAAAAAAAATTAAACGCCGAAGTACCTGATAGCATATCTGTGACCCATAAACAGACGTGTAACAACGTAAATAGATGAATTTGAAATATATGGGTAATTTTTACAGTGAAAAAAAAAAAAGAGTTTTTGAAATTGTAGGTATCGTGCGACATTTGATAATGTCGCACGATACCTACAATGTCTTATTAGGAGTCTCAAATCATCAAATGTATTATTTTCATAATTTTAAAATAAACAGTTTTAAAGTTACTTAAAGGAAATTTATGAAAATGTTCTCTCCGGTGTGTGTTAACTCTGAAATTACGAGTCTAAAATGTTGGAAAACCTGTGAGAAGTCGTATGTTAAGGAAACTACTGCGTGTGAGACCTCTACAGCCCAGTTACTGAGCAAAAAGATAGCTCTTGGCATGACTGGTACATAGTTCCAGACTTTTTGACTACCCATAGCGCCTGTCAAATATGGTGGGAGCAAAGGGTTTTCAAGAAAGTTTAAAAGTTCTTTTATCCTTAAACCTTACCTTATATCAACAAAAGTAAAAGGCGCGAATTCTCTCTCTTCATAATGCTTGACATAAGATCTCCAACGACAATTCAAGAACTTGTTCGTTTTCAAAGAGTAATACTGTCTGTATTTGTGCTCAAACAGGCACTTTTCGAATAAAGGAAGGACTTTGTAGTCTTTGCTGACCTTTTCGGCGATATCTGTGAGAGGGCAACACTGGTTTTAGATGTCTTTTTTTTCAGGGGAGTCTTACTGTATAACTCTCCAAGATAGACTGAGGGCTGAGGCCCTATCTTGGTGGTGGGGATAATTATTTATTTATTAATAACTTTATGCACAAGTAAATACAAAAGTACATTGGACAAAGGCGGACTTAATCATTTTTTAATTTTTTTTTTTCCTTAGGAATTTTCTACCAGTCGACTTTGGCGAATCGGCTGAAGGCTGCGAATGTGGAACTGCACTTAACCCCGACCTACTCTACTTACTTACTTTCTTTTTACTATTACTGTGACTCACGTGCCCGTCTGTCTATCTGTCCGTCGTCTGTCACAAAATTTTGTTCCGAAGAATTTTTTAACTTCCCATTGACTAATAAGAACTTGTTAACTTATTACGTATAACAAATACATATATATTAACAAATCAGATTTATTCTTTGATAATTCCCTCATTTGGTACGGAACCCTAAATATGCGAAGTCCGTCACACACTTGGCCGTTTTTTTTTTACAACCCCACCTACTTACTTATCCTCTGTGCCCTAAGCCTGTAGGACCCTCCATAGACCAACTGCTTAGAGCAGTCGAGACCAATTGGACGAGAGCAGTCGAGACCAATTGCACGAGAGCAGTCGAGACTCGAGACCAATTGCACGAGAGCAGTCGAGACTCGAGACCAATCGCACGAGAGCAGTCGTGTTGCAATTGGGGCCTCCATAGACGGACTGCTTAGAGCAGTCAGTGCCGACAGCTTCAAGAGGTCGCTGTTCTGTTGAGCGATCAGTAGTGCAGTAATATTAAAAACTATTATGATAAATACAGGCTCTCCGGGCTCGGGGAGATTAATAACAGGGGCCCCCGTGGGCCCGCTATCCCTCGGGGCCCTAGGATGCAGCCCAAAAAGCCCTTGTATAGATCCGCCCCTGTATCTAAAATTAATCCGATACAATTCTTATTAACCCAGCTAAAGCGCAACGCGGGGCAGCGAGCTTGACCAACCAAGAAATAATGTTTTATTAGAATAGGTAAATTTTGAAATATTTGTGTTTTAGGTTTGACCTTTGTCTAGATCGGCCGAAGGAGGTTCCCTTGGTATTTTACAATCAGGATAAGTTGGCAGTCCAGTCATGATCTCTTATCTGATGAAGCAATCTAAAAATAGCAACTGAGTGCAATAAAAATCTTTCTTTTGCTGAAAATAACGAAATAATTACACTTGTCACTGACATTGGCATTTATTTTTCTTCTCTTTTTTCTTCTGGCCTGGCTACTGAACTGTAATAGAGGGCTGCTGGCTGGTTCCGTGTAATATAGGAATCCACGTTTACACTCGACAACGTTGTGTCGCACGGAACCCTGCGACTATTTACGGAGCTCCTTATTTAGGTAGCGTGCAATTTTGCCGGAAACTTGCCTAAAATATAATAGTGGCAATCTGACTAACTTTTTCACAACAATGTTGGGATCGGCTTACTGTCTTACCGGATGCAGCTGGGTGCCGAAATTTTACATGGAGCGACTGCCTAACAACTCCACAACCCAGTACCCAGTAACAGTAGAATCGCCATGTAAAGCAATAACTGAACGCAGCCATCTGTCAACCCTATGGAACTGTCATTGTCAAACTTCTGTCAGATTGTCAATAATTATTCAACCACAACTGGTTTTCAGTAGATTGATCGAAACCAAAACTAAATCAAGAAATAATTAGTTTTATCAATTAAACATAAACAAAAATTATAACTGGGAAGTGTGAAGTATAGATTTAATTTATAAAAAATGAATTTAGGGTCTAATAACGCTGTTGATTTACCACAATCCAACGTTTGCCGATGCTGCCTGAAAGGCGGTTGTTTTAAAAGTATTTCCTCGGAATATTACTACTCAGGACAAAAAGAAGTTTATGGGGAAATGCTGAGAACTACGTTCGATATTCAAGTAAGAATCTAATCTGATTTAATTTCGGATTACTATAAAATTTTCCATCTTTTCAATAATGTTTTCAAAGTTTCTTCAGCAGAGACACAATTGCTACTCTTGCTTATTGCTCTCTGGTGCAATTGTCACATCGTGCTCTTAAACACATACGCTTGACAAAATTTTCAATTGCAATCCAAGACCTAAATATTTCTTTTGTATAATACCTTAATTTTTAATTTTTTGTTGACATTATTCTGTAATAACTTCAGGTGAAGACACTGGTCCCTATGAAACAGTTAACACTAGTTTAGGGCTGGCTACAAGTGTAAATTCAAGTAAAAAACAAACTCGAGTTTATCCAAACTCATTCTTTTATGTTTTTTTTTTAAATTCCACTTCACTATTTATATTTTTTTTTCTAGATGTCCTACCAAAGTATTGAGCCAGAGACTTATCTAATATGTGAGGACTGCATCGCGAAGCTGAGAGATGCAACCATATTTAAACAGATGGTGTTACAGAATGAACAGCATTATCTGCAGATAATGGAGACACTGAAACTAGACAGAGAAATAGGTGCAAACACAATTATATTGTTATAGTAGAATTCAAAGTTAAAAGCATTGCAGAACATCATAATTATTATGTTTCAATGCACAGAATGCCAAAAATATAAGGTATCAGCAGGATGTACAAAGACATAGCTAGTGTTGCCAGGCATCCAGATAAAGCCGGATACAGTCAGACTTTTTGGTTACATGTGCAGCCACATTAGAAGGCCTGTCTGAATTCTGTTAGGCTTTTTAAATTTGACCAATTTTATTGTTGTTTCATTGGAGTATTTTTGATAAAAACGCTTTGTTTTACTTTTTTTTTTTAATGGTTGTGCCTTACTAGGACTAAAATATTAAGAGTGTCCGGCCATTTTACCCACATTAACGGCTAAACTGGCTGGTCTGTCTGGCTTTACAGTTTTAAGATCTGGCAACCCTAGACGGATACGGTGTGGTACATCCCCACGCGTTCACTCTCTAAAATAGATTACTACTGTTTTTTCTTTATTTGTACTGTAATGTATTGAGAACATTTAAAACCATTTTTCATTATTTTAATTTCAGAAACTAAACTGACTGGTGATGAAGTAAAACTCGAACTTATAAAGTGTGAATCACCAAATGTGATGGAGTTTGGTGATGATAGCTTTGATGACGATGATGGTAAGTTCTTTATTTATTTATTTAAACTTTATGTACAGTGTAGTGGTAGATATATAGGCGGATTTAATGCAACAAAGCATGCTCAACCATGTGGTTAAAAAAATTAAACTTTTCAAAAAACTCGTCTGCAAATTACCAACTGTAGTGACCTACTCTAAAATATCACTCTTAAAATATAAATACAAATTATGAAATTGTTAAACAGTAAAATCAATAATAATTTATATACATAAAAACTAACAAAGTAACTTAAATGAATGTTCAACATACAAACACATTTTTTGTATTAGTAGATAATTATTTATCAGCTGGCCGGCGTAGCTATGACGCGTCTTTTGTTCTATCGGTCAGCAGCTTCGCTACGTCACACCAACCGGTTGCGCGAGCGGGACAGCACTATGATTGCATTGCGCTGGCGCAAGCGTGTTCTTCTACCCAGTATGTTTGATATACTAATACCGACCGTTGCGATTAAAAAGATAGTTTCGCCGCGCTAAATATTGACTGTGTTTTCGCTTAATTTCGTGCTATCTATTCTGCATTTCTACCACTCCTTCTTCTTAGTGGAACTCTTGTGTGTGTGAACTGTAACCTGTGTCTGTGCAATAAACTTTCTTCCTTCTTCTTGTGTACTTCGGACTTTTCTTACCCCCTTCGTACATCTCTACACATCTCCGCTACCTACACAACTAAAAGATCCAAACAAGTTACTTTAAGATAAGGTTTTTTATTTTTTATTTTCTACAATTAGTGAGTTATATTTTGCTTCCTTAAGCTTATCATGAGATTCACGACACAAAAATAACCGGCCAAATTCTGGTCGGACTTCGTTCATTTAGGGTTCCTTACCAAATGTTATTTGTATGGCTTTGGGTCAACAAGATGCTTATACTGTAAAAGTTTGAAGACTGTAGCTCCAACCGTTTGGCTGTAAAACCTGTGTGACTACTGTACAATAGGGCTCCGTTTGAACCCTTCGAGTATGGAACCCAAAAAACTATGACATTAATGTAGCCTATGTTACTTCGGTTGTCAAGACCAATCAAATGATGCCACTTTGTTAAAATCATCGAGTCTTTAGGCTGCAGGGTGTGCCAAAAAAATAGACATACAAACATGATCTCGATCTAGTTGGGTAAAAAGACGATGATATATAGGGTGACTGGTAATTAGTGACCGATACTGACACACGTGTTTGTACTCATGATAACAAACAACTTTCCCAAAGAAACATACTGTGAGAAAGAACGGCATCACGCGGCTAACAACTGATACAGGTCACAGGACTCATAGGCGCGCGCGCGAGAATTTGATACTGGGCTGTTGTGTTATTGTGATAAAAGTGAATGAGTATAAAAAAATGTTTCTTTGGGAAAGTTGTTTGTTATCATGAGCACAATCATGTGTTTAAGTATCGGTCACTAATTACCAGTCACCCTATATAGTTTCTGAGAAGTAGAGCTTCTTTTGAAGCAATCTAGATGCAAAATGTCTGATTGTAGAACGAGATTGTAGGTAGACTCAACTCTTATTGGAGTAGTCTAAACTAATATTACAGAGGGTTACTGAAATAACGGGTTATAGGAATGAATAATAATAAAAATAAATTAAAAACTGGGCAAGTGCCTGTCGGATTTCACACATCAAGGGTTCCGTACCATATATTGGTATTTGTTGGTAAAGTATACGTAATAATAAACAAGGGCGTAGCGAGGTACGAGCATCTTCTTGGGGGGGGGGGAGGAGGGTGTAGCTGCCCCCCTCCCCCCTAGAAGATGCAGGAATGCTCACAAACCGTAAAGTAATGTTACGTAGGTAGCCTATTAATAAACGAAACAAAGTTGATTCTATTGACAGGCGAATTTTATGAGATTGTACTGTGATAGGTTTAGTCGTCAAGAGCGAAATTATACAGGCAGCTAAGAAAGCTTATGCTTATAGAGGTCCTTTTCTACACTGCGTCGTGTTAAAACATGGCTGAGATCAACGTTGTCTGAAATCCGTTTGAACGGCCTATGTATGCTCAGTGTACACCGAACCATGGTACAAAAAACTAAGGATACAATTGAATCTGTGGTGTTAAAACGGTTTTGTGAAGAACCTCGTTGACTACTTTGCCCCCCACTTAACAAAATCCTAGCTACGCCCTTGATAATAAACATTATCACCAAATTTCAAGTTCTTAGGTCAATGAGAAGTTAAAATATTATTCGTAACAAAATTTTGTGACAGACGACAGAAGGACAACACACGTGAGTGACAACAATAGGGCTACGTTTGGACCCTTCGGGTACGGAACCCTAAAAAGTAATAGTCAATTCTGAAAAAACATTTTGGACCTTCCCTAATAATTTTGATCCAGCTGGTGATAATTTTGATCCGACTGGTGATAATTTTGATACAGCTAGTGATATTTTTGATGGTGATAATTTTGTATGGTAACTCCATTTTTTTTCTTTGGGAATTTAATAGATATGTATTACTTCCTTGTTGAAAGTTGTTCAATTTCATGGGCAGAAGCGGTAGGTATCTAAAATATGGCAGTTGTTTCACCGCCGACGAGGAAGCGACTAACAATCAGCTATTTTGACGCTCAAGAAACGTACAATAGCTGATATACATTCCGTGTGTACATAAATAAAAGAGATGCATTTATTAATAGTTGATCGCTGACTGTTCACACTGCCAGCAAGGACTCGCTCCACAAGTTTGTCGCTGAGCGACAAGATCTATCAAAGCTTACTCGCTCAGCGATGCTCTCTTGGCGGTCAGAACTCACGCCGAGAGACCAACCCGAGCGAGTGGTGTGAGTAACCGCCCGTCGCACTCGAACACTCTCTTAAGGCGCTATTAGCTGCCAATGGCCTTGAGTGGTTAGATTGCGTGTTCTGTGCTGAGCTCACGTAACGAGTCGTACGTCCACCTAGTGTCTTCCGGGTCTGTGCCATCTAGTGGAGTAAAATCGAAACTTTTACTCTTTTAAAAACTTGTCATTGACATTACCGTGCCATATATGTATACACACACGTATCATGCACACATGCAGCACGCGTAACGTAGACTTCCATCTAGTGAGTGAAATCCGCAACTTGTACTGTATAAATACTTGACATTGACATTTATGTGGCGCCATCTATAGTTACTGCACGCTCCCTATAGGACTCGCCCATCAAGGAGCGCTGTCCGAAGTTAGACGCATTATCAATTTTTTATACATAAAAAAAACAGGTATTATACTAAAACACGTTTAAGATATAAATAATTAAATGATCTTTAAAATGGTGAAGGTTTTATAAAAATGCGCTTAAAGTTTTGCGTGATTCTCAATTTTTTATCCGCGTAGCGGGCGAGTCCTATTACTGGGCACAGAACACGCAAGCTAACCACTCAAAGTCATTGGCAGTTAATAGCGCCTTAAGTTTGAAGCTCTACTCGCTACTCGCTCATCGTTGGCGGTGCCGGCCGGTGGGACAAGTGCATTCTTTTTCCATTTGGTTGCGTAGTAAAAGTTGTTCATAATGATGAATATTTCCCGTGTTTTAATCTATTGTACGAGTAGTATGGTCGTCTCCACTTTGTTTATGTTTAAAATATGTATCAAAAGTTTCGCCAACTATTTTAATTTTATTCGACCCATAATTTTTTTTTTTATTATTTCACAGAAATCTTATCGAATATTAAAATGGAGCTGCAAAACGATGCCATCTTGGATTCTGTGCATCGAAAGCACTACGTGCACGAAAAAAACACACGATTGAAGAAATGTAAATTGAAAACTGATATACGTAAGTTACTGTCACTGTCGGCCTGTACTGTCATGAATAGTTAATTCTCTTGTGTTTATTTTAATATTTTATCTGAAACAACAAAGAAGACTAAAAATAATATTTTTCTGAAAAGGGGCCGTTCAAGTATTACGTAAGGAGATTTATTACAATGATTTACCCTCCCCTCCCCTTTGTCAGCAAAAGTAAACAAAGTTCTTACCTACGTAAGCATGGGAGGGGAGGGGGTGGGGCCCCCTCCCCTCCCATGCTTACGTAAATATTATTACCTAAACGTATTCATTATTTGTGAGAATCCCCGAATATGCGTTTCGTTTTCAAGTATAGACATTGGTGCCGATTCTGTTATGCCCAAACTAAACCTAATTTAGGCTATTACTATCTTTTTCTCTCTAATAAAACAAGAAAGAGACGGACGTAAATTAGAGCTGTCAAATTAGGTTGAACCAATATTATCATACAAATTTAGGGTACACGTA
Source organism: Polia nebulosa (assembly GCA_951329385.1). NCBI lineage: Eukaryota > Metazoa > Arthropoda > Insecta > Lepidoptera > Noctuidae > Polia > Polia nebulosa. Next base: position 9,470,544 of record OX589615.1, read on the forward strand.
AAAACATGTCGACTAAAAACACGGTAAAGTACAAGGCGTAAACTAATTTGACATCTCTAACTTAGTTCATAGCTATAGCCGTCCTTTTCTTGCACTGCCGTTTAGTAAAAGATAGCGATTCTCTAATTTTAGTTTAGATATTCAACTAGAGAATCGGCAGCATTGTGTGGGTTGCCAATGTGTAAAAAAGTAAATAATTACTGCTGACGTAATCACCATCTAGACCCCCCCACTCGCCATGTCATCAAAAATAAGCAAAGCATTGACCCCCGCCCCCTTAGAGTGCTTACGTAATAATGGTGGCCCTATTACTAAGACTCCGCTGTCCGTCCGTCTGTCACCAGGCTGTATCTCATGAACCGTGATAGTTAGACAATTGAAATTTTCACAGATGATGTATTTCTGTTGCCGCTATAACAACAAATACAAAAAAATAGAATAAAATAAATATTAATGGGGCTCCCGTAAAACAGACATGATTTTTTACCGTTTTCATAGATAATGGTACGGAACCCTTCGTAAGTGAGTCCGACTCGCACTTGGCCGGTTTTTCTGTTACTGGACAGTTTCCTCTTCCAACAGATTTGACTTACTTACATTTGAGCGGATTTGAAAAATGGATTATAATTTCGATTTTTGTGCTCCAACTTCGACCACATCATCGCTGACCATGGTCTGTATAGGTAGAAAAAAAAATTAAAAACACATTACAGTCCAAACATTCAATTAAAAAAAAAAAAATTAGCATTTTACGTGACCAGAGGGCTGGCTCGTTCTTTGCCCAAACAGTTAGCATTGCCATGCAATGTGGTAATGCTGCCAGTCTTCTGGGCACGTTTCCAGATGACAGCGATGTGGAGGAGGAGTACTTCGACGCCTGAAAATATTTTGTTTTTGTTAAATGTACCTACGTAGTTAGGTTAATATTTTTAATAAAAATCACTGGAATTTTAGCATTGCCATAACCTGAATTTAGTCGTACACTAATGCAAATCTTTATTACAGGTATCAAACCTGGAAAGGACTGGTCCAAAATAGCCGAGCGTCGCGGAAACGGGCCAATATTAAGAGAAAACTCTTTAAAACTGCTCGCAAACTCAACGATATTCGTCTTCCAGTGGAATAAAAGTCGCTACCGATGTTTTTGCTGCAAGGAACCCTTCTCTGATATAACTCTACTCAGAGAACATACTAACACAAAACACACACTCAAAGCCATCGAAAAGAAAATCATCGATCAGCAAAATAGACTCGTTAAAGTCGAGGTTTCGGTCCTCAAGTGTAAAATTTGCGATCAAACATTACAAAATTTAGGCACACTCCGGGAGCACTTGATAAATTCACATAATTTCCACTTCGAATTACAAGAAGATTTATTGGTACCATTCAAGATAGGTGGAGAATTATCTTGCCAACTATGCACAGAGACATTCACAGTTTTTCGCCTCTTAAACATACATATGAACAAACATTTTCAAAAGCAAGTCTGCCATATATGTGGAGCAGGATTTTCGAATTTAGTCTTTTTAAATTTACATAAAACAAGATCTCATAAGCCCATGAAATGTCGGCAGTGTGATTTAACTTTTGCCAGCAAAATTGACAAAAGAAACCACGAGATTTCAATACATAATTTAAAATATGAAAGAAAATTACGTTTTCCATGCCCATACTGTAACGAAAGATTTTTCCAAGAGAATTTTCGTGTTCAACATTTGGTAGAAAAGCATGGTTTAAATAAGCCTGAATTTAAATGCAATATTTGTCCGAAGGTTTTTATAACGAAGAGTTTATGCAATAATCATTTGAAAAGTGTTCATTTGAAGGAGAAAAGCCATGAATGTGAGATATGTCACAACTTTTTCTATACGAAGTCTGATGTTTTGAGACATAAGGTAACGCATACGGGTGAAAAGAATTTCTCGTGTGGTTTATGTAATAACCCATTTGCTAGTAAAGATTCTTTGAGACGACATATGAAGAGGACCCATGGTGTTAGTTCTGTTTCTCCTATGAGGGCGCGTGGGGCAAGGGGCCCAGGCCCCCGGGCTGATGTGGGCCCCTGTCCAGTATTTGTATAATAGTGTAATGTTGGAAAATGTTCTCAAATTAGAGAAACTTGACAGTCGAACTTATAATTGCGAGACATGCAAGTTACACTCACACTTTTGGTGCCCAGCACTCAGCGTATGGGTGGTACAATAATTCGTTCGTGTGCACACAACCCACCTCCGAGTCGTCGTTATACGTAGCTATGTTTGACTTGTGTTCATGTACAGGACCAGAGTAGCGAGAAAATGAAATAGGTAAATAATGGGAAAAGCAGTTATTTTGTTTTATTTTGTTCTGATTAAAAGTATAAGAACAAAATTCGTGTAAACTATTTTGTATAGGCCTTGGCCTGCAGTCTCGACATTGATAGCGATCGCTACGTCCTAACGATTGGTCGCTACGTCGGAAATATAATTGATTTTCTCGCTGTACATATTTAAAGAAAAGCAATTATTTTTCCGACGTAGTGACAGATCGTTAGGACGTAGCGATCGCTATCAATGTCGAGACTGCAGGGCCAGCAGTCTTGACATTTATAGCGAAACTTACGTTAGCTACCGATCGCTAAATTACTAGCTGTTAAAAGCTCCCTCATTGTAAGAAAATTTTTTTAGATCATGACTTGAAAAAATAATTGTTTTTCTTGAAATATGCAGAGAGACGGTGTTAATTTTTACTTGTAAGCACTATTTTTCATGAAAACTTATAATTTATTTAAATTTTAGTGAATAAATTTTACCGCTTGTATCAATTAAATTAACTTGTCAAAATATTAAAGGACATAAAAGTTTGCCTCCATGCAACATTAGTTTCTTAGCGAACGAATTCGGTCATTTCGCGATCGTTAACTATGTCGAGACTGCAGGCCCAGTTGCACGGCCCCCTTAGCCAAATTACTTTAATAATAACGCTAACGTTTCGTACAAAAGTATGGCAAGGACATTACCTGCGGAGAGAACTGTCACGTGACTCACGCCCAGTAATGTCGTTGCTAAACATTTTGCACGAAGCGTTAGCCTTAACGTTTACAGAAAAGTATTTTGTCTAAAGGAGAAAGACACATCACAAAGCCGTCAACTACGCATAATCATCATCTAACGAAGTAGCTTTGCGCAAAAAATATTGCTGGCAAACGTCATATTTGTAGGTATGACAAAAAGCTATTTATTATTTCACGCAATGTAACGCGAACCCAGGCAAGCGGAGTTAAGTCCCGCCCCTTCGCTCTAAGCCGCGTAGGTACATGTCAGATACGTTTGATATTCATTGCGTTTTTGTAACTTCATATGCGTAATCTCGAAAATTTGAAAAAAAAAATCGAAAGTTCAGGTAACCACCTAATGTTTGTTTGGAAAAAAGTTTAATAACAGTTGGAATTCACTTTCGTAAAAAAGTCAAAAAAAGACAATTGCGACTTTGACCTTCAATATCTCCAGAACCAGTGGATTCCCAGGTAGGGTCTAGAGTTACCGCGTCCCTGGGCGCTCAGGGCAGGGAAGGAACAGGGGTGGGTTTTAGTTAACATAGACGCCGAGTTGCTGGCCTGTCGGTTTTCTATCGATTACATTTTGGGGAGTGTGCGACGGAATTGCATGATTTGATTCCGCCAAGCCCGTTTCATCTAAGGACCACAAGACGTACGGCGAAGTGCCACCGGTTCATGGTGGACATCCCATCCATACGCACAAAGCGTTTTGAGAAAACATTCATTGCACGTACAGCTAGAGAGTGGAATTCTCTACCGGAGTCTGTGTTTCCTGTAAGATACAACCTGGGAGTCTTTAAGTCAAGAGTGAATAGGTTACTTCTAGGCAAGCGTGCTCCATCTTCGACCACATCATCGCTTACCATCAGGTGAGATAGTGGTCAAACGCGAGCCTATCAAACATAAAAAAAAAAAAGTTAGTAAGAGTCTGACACGCAGCTCCCGCTCCACCCAGAGCGGGAGAAGTCATAGGAGGAAATCCAACCCCAAAAAAAAAAAGGTATGGTCTAGTGGAAAAAAAAATAAAAAAAATAATGGGTAGAATATGTGGCTTTCAGCTTCGGAAACTGTCTTTATACCTACATCTCATATTTGCTTACTTGAAGTAATAAGTATAGAGCAAATAAAAAAATGGTATGCATGTTCCCTACTGTGTCAAAAGTGGTAAGTTAATTATGAGGTTGGTTATAATACGAGTAGCAACCCAGTGCCTCTGTATTGTATTTCATGCAATTAATATGTTTGAAAAACACTTTTGTTTCTTGGTAATGCTCATTAAAATATACTATTTACCCACAACACGTTTTTTTTTCATCTTAGTAAAACTTTTCAGTAGCACTATTATAATGTGGGGGAGCTAAGGAGGAGAGGGAGGAAACTAGGGTTGTCTTGGTTCATAGTTGGTCTCAAGTTGAATGTTCCAAGCTCTATGTAAAATACTGGTATACAGCTGCATCCCGTTAGACTGGAAGCCGATCACAACATAGTTGTGAAAATACTTCGCATAATATTAGATTCCCACCTATGCAATCAGCGTTTTGAATGGAGAATTTTAAATAAGTTGCATTTTTCATACTAACATTTTCTTAATTTATTTAACAACTATGAACACTAATGTTTTAAAACTTTTAAGCAATAATGTTTAAAAACTAGGCATGACTCAAAATTAGTTTATATAAAATTTGATATTTTATGTAGGTAAATAAGCTCATTACTCAAGACTTAAAAGGTTTATTTATTTTTTGCTTTTTAGTTCTTTTTCGTCGGTTAATTTTTTTTGTTAAAAAGTTTTTATGGTATTTTTTTCTGTATAAAACTATACGTAATAAGGTTTTTTACTATTGGCAGTTGACCGTCATTATTCGATATAATATCAAGCAATTGATGAATATTTTAATTCATAGAAGTGACGAGGTTCTATATTTGTGAGAAAAAAACGCCAATTTCATAGGCGGGAACCCAATAAAATCTCGATGAGCATTCGGACCCTATGGGCCTAATTTTTCTACTCCAAACGGCTCAAACAAATAACTCCCAATGATAAGGTTACAGCCCGCCGTGCTGATAGCGCAAGGGTGTCGAAACATGTTGGATCCCACATCTAAGGTCTACCCAACTTCCAAGGCATTATGGTCATCCCGTCTCGCTTCTTCCCATAGTCACACACCAAGCCATTGCGTTTTAGAACAGCTGTGTGACAAGAGCCCGACGGATGATGTCATTAATGCTGGCGTGCCGTGCTATTCGACCAGCGCTCCTACTGCGAAATATTTAGTGTCCGAGGCAGTTGACTGCTTCAACAAATTGACCACTATGTGTAGCTCCGCTTGGAGAACCCAGACGCAGACGTGTAGCGATCCGATAGCTGTGGTGTAAGTCGGCATACTATGCAGGACGGCTTATCCATTGGTCTCAATTGCGGGAAATGCCTGGCATTCCGAGAGAGTATTCCGGTTTGAAATATATGGGTGCAGGTGTATCTAATAAAAAATATACATATTTGTTAAATAAATATTTTATTAATAAAAAAGCACGCGCAGTTCTTATAAGCGTTTCCTTGTAAGCCAGTTGAATTATTTTTCAAATAAACAATGAAGATTTAGTCCGTGCCATTCAAGCCCTCGGTACCTGCAAAAATAAAAAACAAAATCTTGTATATTTTGCAAAGTTTACTTGGTTGACTCGTGCAGAAAAGCGGAATTAATAGAACTTAGAATGCAAGAGCATGCGAAGCGACCTCGCATGTTTAGCACCCCATCAGAAAGCCGTTACGGTAAAAGGTTAAGATACCTCAAAAATATATCGGTACCGGTTTAAAATAAACCGGTACTGCATTCTGCAAGAATGAGCGATGCGAGCTCGAATCTTTTAGTGCCCATCTCGGATAGGTTAATTACCTAAATTTTTATGCGACGGAATTGCATGATTTGATTCCGCCAAGCCCGTTTCATCTAAGGACCACAAGACGTACGGCGAAGTGCCACCGGTTCATGGTGGACATCCCATCCATACGCACAAAGCGTTTTGAGAAAACATTCATTGCACGTACAGCTAGAGAGTGGAATTCTCTACCGGAGTCTGTGTTTCCTGTAAGATACAACCTGGGAGTCTTTAAGTCAAGAGTGAATAGGTTACTTCTAGGCAAGCGTGCTCCATCTTCGACCACATCATCGCTTACCATCAGGTGAGATAGTGGTCAAACGCGAGCCTATCAAACATAAAAAAAAAAAAGTTAGTAAGAGTCTGACACGCAGCTCCCGCTCCACCCAGAGCGGGAGAAGTCATAGGAGGAAATCCAACCCCAAAAAAAAAAAGGTATGGTCTAGTGGAAAAAAAAATAAAAAAAATAATGGGTAGAATATGTGGCTTTCAGCTTCGGAAACTGTCTTTATACCTACATCTCATATTTGCTTACTTGAAGTAATAAGTATAGAGCAAATAAAAAAATGGTATGCATGTTCCCTACTGTGTCAAAAGTGGTAAGTTAATTATGAGGTTGGTTATAATACGAGTAGCAACCCAGTGCCTCTGTATTGTATTTCATGCAATTAATATGTTTGAAAAACACTTTTGTTTCTTGGTAATGCTCATTAAAATATACTATTTACCCACAACACGTTTTTTTTTCATCTTAGTAAAACTTTTCAGTAGCACTATTATAATGTGGGGGAGCTAAGGAGGAGAGGGAGGAAACTAGGGTTGTCTTGGTTCATAGTTGGTCTCAAGTTGAATGTTCCAAGCTCTATGTAAAATACTGGTATACAGCTGCATCCCGTTAGACTGGAAGCCGATCACAACATAGTTGTGAAAATACTTCGCATAATATTAGATTCCCACCTATGCAATCAGCGTTTTGAATGGAGAATTTTAAATAAGTTGCATTTTTCATACTAACATTTTCTTAATTTATTTAACAACTATGAACACTAATGTTTTAAAACTTTTAAGCAATAATGTTTAAAAACTAGGCATGACTCAAAATTAGTTTATATAAAATTTGATATTTTATGTAGGTAAATAAGCTCATTACTCAAGACTTAAAAGGTTTATTTATTTTTTGCTTTTTAGTTCTTTTTCGTCGGTTAATTTTTTTTGTTAAAAAGTTTTTAAGGTATTTTTTTCTGTATAAAACTATACGTAATAAGGTTTTTTACTATTGGCAGTTGACCGTCATTATTCGATATAATATCAAGCAATTGATGAATATTTTAATTCATAGAAGTGACGAGGTTCTATATTTGTGAGAAAAAAACGCCAATTTCATAGGCGGGAACCCAATAAAATCTCGATGAGCATTCGGACCCTATGGGCCTAATTTTTCTACTCCAAACGGCTCAAACAAATAACTCCCAATGATAAGGTTACAGCCCGCCGTGCTGATAGCGCAAGGGTGTCGAAACATGTTGGATCCCACATCTAAGGTCTACCCAACTTCCAAGGCATTATGGTCATCCCGTCTCGCTTCTTCCCATAGTCACACACCAAGCCATTGCGTTTTAGAACAGCTGTGTGACAAGAGCCCGACGGATGATGTCATTAATGCTGGCGTGCCGTGCTATTCGACCAGCGCTCCTACTGCGAAATATTTAGTGTCCGAGGCAGTTGACTGTTTCAACAAATTGACCACTATGTGTAGCTCCGCTTGGAGAACCCAGACGCAGACGTGTAGCGATCCGATAGCTGTGGTGTAAGTCGGCATACTATGCAGGACGGCTTATCCATTGGTCTCAATTGCGGGAAATGCCTGGCATTCCGAGAGAGTATTCCGGTTTGAAATATATGGGTGCAGGTGTATCTAATAAAAAATATACATATTTGTTAAATAAATATTTTATTAATAAAAAAGCACGCGCAGTTCTTATAAGCGTTTCCTTGTAAGCCAGTTGAATTATTTTTCAAATAAACAATGAAGATTTAGTCCGTGCCATTCAAGCCCTCGGTACCTGCAAAAATAAAAAACAAAATCTTGTATATTTTGCAAAGTTTACTTGGTTGACTCGTGCAGAAAAGCGGAATTAATAGAACTTAGAATGCAAGAGCATGCGAAGCGACCTCGCATGTTTAGCACCCCATCAGAAAGCCGTTACGGTAAAAGGTTAAGATACCTCAAAAATATATCGGTACCGGTTTAAAATAAACCGGTACTGCATTCTGCAAGAATGAGCGATGCGAGCTCGAATCTTTTAGTGCCCATCTCGGATAGGTTAATTACCTAAATTTTTATGTTATAGACAATTAGTTACCGGGGGCAGGCTAGAGGATTTCAGTAGCGCTTGTCATGGGTGGTCCACACCCATAATTAGTGGGTGTCTCTCGTGATTGCCCCCGAGCACCCACGGAGTCGGCGCCCTTGGTCCCCGCTGTGAAACATAGGCTGATTATGCTATAGTCAGTTTCTACTTACTACAGTGTTCGGGTTTGACGCATTGCTCGACGTGATCATCATAAACGTAGCCCTTATTGCATTCCCAACCTGGTATGCAGACATGCACGCAAAATAAGCGACGCTTTTCAGGAGTGCCTAGCTGGTAGTTAGAACATTTGTTGTAACAGTGGCCGGCACAGCCTACGTGGGCGTTGGGATGATCTTCGAATTCTGTCTTGCCAGCTGAAACAATTAACAGGAAGATCAAATGACATGGTTTGGCTAAGATGTTTTAAAAGGTGCACTAAGTAGGTAAAGGAAGAAGAGCAAAAATCTAGCCAATAACTCAAAAAAAATTCAAAACACCCGACTGATAAATAACAACTAAAAAGGTCCCCTATTTCCTACATTTTAGTGAGTAAAGATCACCCCAACCGCTGGTCCCCTAGCGAGCTGGCGAGCCAAAGGTCTAAATCGCCAATGGAGCACTTAAAAGTCTGCTCTTTGTGCTTGCCTGAAATGTCTCGTTGATCTCGTTGATAAAAAAGTCCGCGCCTCCGCGGTGCAAAAAACCGCCAGTGGATCAGTCGAGCCGGCGAGCAGACCAAGACAGTCTTTTTGCGACCTTGGTGGCAACCGCACGCGCTGTGCGGCATCGCCCAGTAGCTACACCATTGTCGGAGATCGCAACTGCAGATCACCACTGTTTCGATTTCTTCACTTTAATTGCCAGAATAAAACCACTGAATATTTTGGATCTTCTTTTAATTCAGCCAACCAATACCAACTTGTTCTCTAATTCGTAATTTTACAACGAACCGCCCTTTTTTGCTAGTGTTGCCAACGATAAATTAATGTTGCCATTTTATAAATAGTCTTGATATTAAATCCACAACATCCTCCCAGGGGCAAAAAGACTCAAAATTAGTACAAGTTTACAGATACACTTGTTTTACAAATCTAGATTTAAAAATCTTATTCTTAATAATACTTATTTATTAAATAACAGAAATCCGTTTACGATACTAAAAACTCTGATAGATAACACTTTTTAAAGGGTCTACTACTGGCTGAGTGGCGCCCTCATTGAATAAGAAATCTTAGCATAGCCTAGAAAATAAATATTAAAGAATCCAACGTCACGTTTGTTACAAATAGGATAATAATTTTTACGTTGTTAAAACATGTCTCAGAATGTTTCGTATCCAAAGTAGTAGGCAAAAGTACCAAAAACGGCCGTTTCTGACACTTTTTTTTGCTTGACAGGGTAAGAAACGAACATGTCCGTGTAAGTTTTAAGATCCGCCCAATCCAACAAAAGCTCTCCGAAGCCCGCCTGAGATGGTACGGGTATGTGATGAGAAGACCCGAAGAACACATGACCAGACAAGTCCTGAGCTTCGACACCGGTCCGAAAAAGCGGGGAAGACCCCCTTTAACCTGGATGTCCCTCGTAAACAACGACCTGAAGGCAGGGAATTTGGACGTTTTGACGACCCAGCACAGACACGTCTGGCGAAGAATGACGAGGACCCCAAATAATGGGATAAGGCTAGGCAGAGAGAGCAAATAATACATTTTGATACAATTTTCTTCACAATCTTTGTAATGCCTGTAATCCAGTAGGAGTTCCTTAATGTAGCCATCAAAGTCTGTGTTCCAGCATGTTTCATCTGTCTATGTTTTTCTTGCACCATTCTGTGAATTATTTCATTATTTCCTGGTAATAAAATTAGGCAAATAAAATCCTTCTCTTGTCCACTGTATTCTAGCCTTGTTTTAACTTTCATGATTCCATTTTCTTCTGTAGGTATAAGCTTGTTTTTAATTTCATCGTTTACTGTGAAGCTATCTTTCTGTATTATTTTTATAAGAGTTTCTTCTGCATATTTGTATTCCTCATAACCTATAGTTTTTGAGCTTATATTATATGTACTTCTAATTCTAGGGCTCCACCTTAGTAATCTTGCAACTTACCTTACTATCTTGTTGTATTGGTTGAAATATAAAAGGTTACTACTGAAGTTCTCTGTAGTTATTTTTACAATTACTGATGTATCTTTAATCTTTTCACTACTAATTATTTCATTTTCTTTTCTTGTATAACTAACTACAGACTTTGGCCATTCTTCTTCTTTTAAGTACAGCCACTGAGGACCTGTCCACCAATGTGTTTCCAATAGCGATTTAGGATTGCAACCACGTGATGGTAAATCTGCCGGATTACAGGGACCGGGTAGATGATTCCAGTCATCTTTGTTAGTGTTTTTGCAGATTTCTTTTACCCTGTTTGTAACAAACGCTTTCCAGGTATCTCGTCTCTGTATCCACGCCAGCACTACTGCTGAGTCAGTCCAGCAGTGTACCTTGTAGTTTTTGCATGTAGAGAGCAGACTTGATGTTGAGATTTCTTGATATAATCTAGAAGCTATGAGAGCTCCCATTAGCTCTAGTCTTGGTAATGTCATCTCTCTCTTTATAGGGGCAACTCTACTTCTAGCTAATATAAGTCGTGTAGTTACCTGTTCTTTATGTTCAGTACGTAAGAATATACCTACAGCCTGCAAATGCATCTAATTGCTGGCATCACAGAAAACATGTACTGATGTCTTGCATTTGTGTAGTGTAGAATTTGAAAGTCATCGTAATATCATGCACTCTTGTTGGCAGTCAATATTATGTACCCAATATTTATATTCCTCCTCCAACTCTGTAGGAATCACTTCATCCCATCCCTTTTCTAATAACCATAGTTTCTGTGTGATGAGTTTTGGAACCAGTGAAACTGGGCAGAGGAAACCTATTGGGTCAAATATCTGTTGAGTGACAGATAACATATTTAGAAAGAAACAAAGAAAGAAAACGAGTTTATTTGGCACACACAGATACACACAATGTGGGTATAAATGGAAAATAATAATAAAAACAACTTAATTTTAAAACAATGACATTGTGTGCCCCGCGGCTGCGCCAAATAGGTCCAGTTCAGCAAAATGCCAGACAAGTAGTAGTTGCCTGACGCTGGTTTTCAACTGAACCTTACGTTGACGTGCACGGATGTGAATCAGTTTTTTATGGTGATCAGTATACAGATAAATAAATAAATGTTAATGTGTAGAAAGCGATATATATGTATAATAATTTGGCGTCCAGTAATAAATAAGTTTGTGTTAATAACAAAATTATGCAATATAAACAGAAACCGGTTTCGTGCGATTCCCAACCCAGACTTTATCCATCGGCGTAGTCACGTTACGTAACCACTATGCCACGGGCAGCTGAGTGAGAGACTACTATCAGGCAGCGTTAAATATAATTATATATTAAAAAGTTGTTTTATACTCGGGTACTTTGAGAAGTATTGCGAACAGACTATGTACTTACGTGCATTTCAAAGTTGTTACACAGGCGGAACAAAGTGAAAAATGGATATTGGCAGAGGGAAGGAAGGTATGTGTCACTTATCAATAATAATAACATTATAAGAACTAAGGTATCTTTGCGTTGGCTTACACAATGAGTTCTCATTCTTTTTCTTTTGTTTGATGTAGTTGCGGGTCCTAATGATTTCGCCGTAACTTCTCCACACTGCAGGGTCGTTAATGGCGATCTCGACACATGACGCCAGTACTGTCTGCAAGTAGGCCAAGCACATAGGGTATGTACTCATTAACGCCTAACAAAAAGCATACTGCGATGTAAGACAACATGAGAAACAACATGTCCCTTTTGACCCACAGGCCTCCCAACTTCGAGGGAAAGCAGGTGTAGAGGATGGATCACGCATCAGCCCGCAGCCGCAGGCACGAAGCAGCTACGTGAGGCAGTGGTTTATTGTGCTATGCATTGCCGCATATTGTAGCTATGTATAAACTCTTTTATATGTTTTTGCAACTTAATCCGCAAACCAACACACACACACACGCATACACCGAATACATTCAACTGTGAATAGGCTCGACATCATATCAGTGAAAGATTCAAGTGAATCAAATCCAGTCCCCGTTGCGCGTCTTTTAAAAACTGCCGTAAACGTCTTCTAAATGTACCTATTGTGTTTATTGCTCTAATAGGCGGCGGCAGATTATTCCATACTTTGGATGCTGCGTAACGGAAACTCCCTCTAAATGCTGCCGAACTATGGGGCTGCGAAGAAAGTTGCTGTGAACAATGCCTTCTTCCACATTCTCGTCTCTCAGCGATCCCCCTAATAGCATTTATTGTGGGCATTCAGTTGGGCCACGTGCACTTCGTGGGTTGGCCAACTGTTAGATTTGGCCATCTAATAGAGGTAAGGCCTACATCAAAGGGCCCACAAAAAATGGCCAAAAAGGGGCCAACAACTGGGCCTGGGGGGGGCCAACAACTGGGCCTGGGGGGGGCCAACAACTGGGCCTGGGGGGGGCCATTGTAGATTTTTTATTCCATTGGTTGTTTTGCATTGTGCGGCCTTCTTACACACAATATTGTGTAAGAAGGCCGCACAGTTATCCTACAGTTGACAAATGGTTAGGGTTTGGTTAGGCTGGTTTCACAGCTGTCCGGGAGACCCGTACGGGCCGCCCGTACTGGCACCCGGAACGGAGACATACGTGAGGCGCTAGAACATTGTTTCACAGCGACGCGGAGCGGGTCGCATACGGACCAATCCGCGTCGCTGTGAAACGATGTTCTAGCGCCTACGTAAGTCTCCGTTCTGGGATCCCTTACAGGCGGCCCGTACGGGTCTCCCGGATAGCAGTGAAGCTAGCCTTAAGTGTAGTATTTTAGAATTCCAGCTGTGGTACAAATATAATAAGAATTAAAAAATCATCATCATCAGCATTTTAATGTCCCCACTGCTAGAGCACAGGCTTCCTCTCTGTGAGAGGGTGTGAACCGTAATCCACCACGCGGGCCCAATGCAGATTGATGGATGTCACATGTCTTCAAATTTTTGGTACTAGGACTTGCCAGTTTCCTCACGATGTTATCCTTCACCGTTTTGAGAGCAGTAGTGATGAAATAATTTACATAAAGTAAAGCGCCTGCCTGGGTTTGAACTCACAACCTACAACTTGTAAGTCGCGACAGTCACCACTGGGCCACCACTGTTCCATAAAATATGTTAGGGTAATGCCATATGTGACTAACTCTACATTTGACACGATTTGAGTTTTATTTTGCATTGTTTTACGAATTCCACTATTTTTATAGTACTAATTTCAGTAATTTTGTATAAATATCCTTTAATTAAACCTCCGTGGTAATAAATGTGTACTTTATAACTCCGGTGGCTCTCATGTGTGCCGCTAGTTTTCCGCTAGTTTGCCTTGCCAAAAACCCGATTCACGCGTTTTAAACCGCTATTATCACTATTAGCCAAGGTCTTTAGACCTGTAACAAGGTTCATACACACGGAACCTGACCAAGTCTGTAGTTACACGATGGCCGCCTGTCAACGGGGACTGACATATGCTGAAACGTGACACGTCCCGGGCTTGAGAGGTTAAAAAAGTTAAGGTTTATTTAAACAAATGTAAATGTGACTGACACTTCATGCAAAATGAACTCGTGATGAAGTGTTTTTGAACTACAGATCTTTCTCGATGCATGTTTTATAACTAATTTGTAATAGTAGTCGTAATTTGTGTTTGTATTTGTACATGAAAAAAAATATTGGGATGTGTTGAAATGGAAAACCTTACATTCGTAAAAACTTTTTTATTAGAAAAATAAATTGTGGCTGACACTAATACAGACCAAAACGTGACTGACAAACGTCACTTTGAATTTCAAAATAGTCGTATTTTTTAAATGAAACATAGAAACGAATACAGCACAATCATAAGAATGACACTTTACAAAAATAAACTTACTCGTATAAAGAAAAAAATGCTATTTTTGCGTTTAATTACAAAATGCAGAAAATCATACAATCATAGAAACTTTTTTATTAGAAAAATAAATAGTGGCTGACACTAATACAGACCAAAACGTGACTAACGACACTTGTGAACATCAGAATGACTGGCCAAAATGACCGATCAGCTTTAAAATATTACTAAAATCTAATGCCTATTTGCTACTATTTGATACGTTTGTTTAAATAATTGGTACCTAATTAATAACTGAGAAAATGAATTCAAAAATTGGGCAGTTATTCTGATGTCAAGATGACTGCCCACATTTAGAATCTCCACGTAAGGGCTCCATAATTTCAATTCGCCTTTAAAAAATTAGTACCTATTTGACACTTAAACATATATTTTTTCTAGATTTTTAGGGCATCATTTAGTTCTACCTAATTTTGAGGACAATGAGTCATTTGTATGTTTGCCATTTGTTAATATGACGCTAAGTCATTAAAACCCGCGGGTGCAGTGTTTAATTTTACCTCCAAATTACCACCTCCTTAATTATAGATCAAACAGGTAAGATCAGTATCCTTAAAATCAGCATTTTAGTAACTTAGTGAACGTTACTGATGACATACGGCTAGGCATGGAACGAGGGCATCTGACGGTTCTTTGCTTACTAGATTTTAGTAATGCATTCAACACTGTCGATTTCGATATCCTGCTTGGCATACTTCGCTCGCTTAACATATCTCCAACAGCGATTGACTGGTTTCGCGGTTACCTGTATGGCCGCCGGCAACGTATATGCATAGAAGAATCTAACTCTTCCTGGTGTTATACAACTGCCGGTGTACCTCAGGGTGGCGTGTTATCTCCTCTACTCTTCGCAATATTTATAAACGCTATTTCCAAAAAACTTCTGTCTTCCTACCACCTATATGCAGACGATTTACAAATCTACAAACAAGCTGCCCTTGTAGATCTGGCTGATGCAATTATTGCAATAAACAAGGATTTGGCTACGGTCTGTGAGTGGAGTGAGGCAAATGGGCTTCAGGTAAATCCGTCGAAGACTCAGGTCATTGTTGTTGGCAGCTCTAGGATGATTCCAAAAGTAAATTGGTCACAGCTTCCCCAGGTACAATTTAACGGAACTACTATTCCAATATTTGAGAAAGTAAAGAACCTTGGGGTTTGGATTGACAAATATTTGTCCTGGAGTCCGCAGCTACAGGACGTAAGCCGCAAAATTTTTGCATCTGCCAGGTCCCTTAGACGATTGAGGAACTTTCTTCCCACTGCCACTAAAACTGCGCTTGCACAGTCCCTTCTGCTTCCCATCCTTGACTATGCTGATGTCAGTTATCTCGATCTCACCCAGGCACAACTAGATAAACTTGAGCGTCTTCAAAACCTTTGCATAAGATTTATATTTGGCCTACGCAAATATGATCACATTTCTGAATTTCGCACCAAGCTCAAGTGGCTTCCCATACGTCTTCGCCGGGATTCTCATATTTTATTTCTGCTCTACAGTATTCTGTTCAATCCTACAACCCCCTCTTATCTTAAAGAACGTTTCAAGTTCCTTCATGACACACATAATAGATATCTGAGGTCATCGGAAAACTTGAGACTAGAGATGCCGATGCATTCCACCAGCTTTTACGACAAATCTTTTACGGTTCAGGCGGTGCGGTTATGGAATGCCTTGCCCGTGTCGGTAAGGCGTGCTCAATCCTTGTCCACTTTCAAAACAATGGTCAAAAGTCACTACCTCTCTCTTTAATCGTTTTTACTAGGGTTCTATGCGTTTTGTTTCTTAATTATTAATGTATATATTTATCTATAATGTATTTATTGTATATATTATTATAAATAGTACACCTAAGACTACCTACAGTACTGTATTTCCTTTTTCTTTAAAATCCATCCAAAGGTTGTCTTGAAAAGATCGCTTTTAGCGATAAGGCCGCCCATTGTGTCACCCTATGTAATGTTTTCCTCATATTTTTTATGTAATTTATATGGTGTACATAATAAAGAGTATTCTATTCTATTCTATTCTATTCATTTTCAATTTTACCAGTAGATATATTACGCGTGAAAGTGATTTCCTCGGCATTAAAATCATCAGTATAATTTTTTGATATACAATTATTATGCTGTTCATTAATAAATGATGAATTAGTACCTGCATTATTACTAGTAACATTACTTTTATCGTTGATCCTTAATTTACCTCTTAATTCAGTTTTTATTGCATTTAGATGACGCCTCTTTGTTCTTGCAGATAGTCCAGAATATTGTCGTGTAGAGCTGCTGTTATTAGCTTCATCATATTCTTCTGTTATCTCTTCCGCCATCTCGATCTCTAGCAAATCTAAACCAGTTTGTTATGACACCTGTGATTCCAGCATCAGTTGCTGTCTCTGCCAACTTGTTTCTTCACACTGCAACTGTAAATATTACGAAGCAGTACTTTAGCATTTCATTTAGAATAACACAATCGATAAAGTAATAATAAACCACAAATAATATTACTGGGTAATACGATACCCCTTGATAAGACTGGTTGTCACTTTCGGGCTTCTGACGACCCGTAACGACTGTTAAAGATCCACGATTGATAGCCGGGACCAACAGCTTAACGTGTTTTCCGAGGCACGGAGGAGTCTCAGTATGTAAAGATGGTCACCCATCCATGAATCCCGGCAAACGTAGCTTAAACTGATGGATCGGCCCGTGCAGCTGTTATTACTTAAGCCACGAGCTTCTCCATAAATAAATGAATCTAATATGGTTACATAAATATATCTAATATTATCTGTAATTTTCATAGTCATACCTACTTACAATGACTTTTGACAATAATTGTAAATTTTTCAAACTAAACTTATTATTTTATCCAGTCCAGTTGCATTGAATTGCCAGAGAGTTGGTGAAAACCCGTTCCAGATTTCTTCTGGTAATTGTGGCAGTTCCTTTGCCACCAAAATAGGCCAAAACATTTATCGGCTCATAGTCAATAAGCAATCATAAATAAACGTAAAACAATGTATGTATACTCGTTTATCTATTAAATTTCATATAATAGTAGTATTATAACTACATAGTATATCATCAGTAAGTCCAGTGGTCTTGCTTGCTTGTAAAGCTTGTATATTTCTATCAGAATATTGTACTTACCAATTGTTCTTTGTGTTCTTCATCTTCAAGCCAATTTTCTATTTATCTAATATCGTCAAGTGATTTTAATGGTATGTCTATATCTACCAGCAAAGTGGCTGCACTAGACACATGTGTTGAAGGAGAGTGATATTCTCAGTAAAATATCATTTTGAGTTTGCTTCAGGTCCTCCATTGCGGTTTGAATGTGTCCAAGACATTGGGCAATGACATCTAAAATAATAATAATAATAAAGTAATACATTTCCTAGATAGAAGATTCCAAAACAATATAAAAAAGTGTGTGTGTACTTATGTACGCACGTAAGAAGTTATACTTCTTTGGCAAAACCAGATAAAAAACCAAACTGTTACAAAGTTTACAAAACGAAAACAATCATTCTTCATGAACCACAGACCATAGCTAACTTAACGGTGTCGGTTCTAGCTAACTTCAGGCTGTAGGTTTTTGTGACGGTGTGCGCCAGCATCGTAAAAATTTACTCTCATCATTTTGCCCTAACGTACCTAAAGAAGTATAACTTCAAAAACAGTATGCCTACTACTGTTTCTTTTGATAGATTTAAAGTAAAATAAATTCACAATTTTAAGAAAAACAATGATCCACCATCGTGGATTCTAAAATGAATGTCAGATTTGCAATCGGCACCCCCAAAAACCTATTACACGATACCCATATCGAATCTTTGAGAAAAAGTTGCATCCGCCATCTTGAATTTTAAAATGAATGTCTAATTCGCAATCAGCACCCCCAAAAACCTATTACACGATACCCATATCATATTTTAGAGAGAAAGTTGCATCCGCCATCTTGGAATTTAAAATGAATGTCTAATTTGCAATCAGCAACCCCAAAAACCTATTACACGATACCCATATCGAATTTTTGAGAAAAAGTTGCATCCACCATCTTGGATTTTAAAATGAATGTCTAATTCGCAATCAGCACCCCCAGAAACCTATTACACGATACCCATATCGAATTTTCGAGAAAAAGTGGCAGCCGCCATCTTTGATATAAAAATGAATGTCAGATTTGCAATCGGCAGCCCCAAAAACCTATTACACGATACCTATATCGAATGTTTGAGAAAAAGTTGCATCCGCCATCTTTGATTTCAAAATAAGTGTCAGATTTGTAATCGGCACTCCCAAAAACCTATTAAACGATACCCATATCGAATGTTTGAGTAAAAGTTGCATCCGCCATCTTTGATTTCAAAATAAGTGTCAGATTTGTAATCGGCACTCCCAAAAACCTATTAAACGATACCCATATCGAATGTTTGAGTAAAAGTTGCATCCGCCATCTTTGATTTCAAAATAAGTGTCAGATTTGCAATCGGCACTCCCAAAAACCTATTAAACGATACCCATATCGAATGTTTGAGAAAAAGTTGCATCCGCCATCTTTGATTTCAAAATAAGTGTCAGATTTGTAATCGGCACTCCCAAAAACCTATTAAACGATACCCATATCGAATGTTTGAGTAAAAGTTGCATCCGCCATCTTTGATTTCAAAATAAGTGTCAGATTTGCAATCGGCACTCCCAAAAACCTATTACACTATACCCATATCGAATGTTTGAGAAAAGTTGCATCCGCCATCTTTGATTTCAAAATAAGTGTCAGATTTGCAATCGGCACTCCCAAAAACCTATTACACTATACCCATATCGAATGTTTGAGAAAAAGTGGCATCCGCCATCTTTGATTTTAAAATGACTGTCAGATTTGCAATCGGCGCCCCCGAAAACCTACACGATACCCATATCAATATTATATAATATAATCATATTATTATTATTATTATAACTTCAAAAATAAAAAGGCAAAAATAAAAAACCTACCCGTGTGCAAAATTTCATTCAAATCCCTTCAGCCGTTATTGTGTGATTGACAGGCAAACATACAAACATTCACATTTATAATATTAGTAGGATGTAGGATTGTTGTATTTTATATTAGGGGGTGACATAACCTACCAACACAAGCAATTTTTGCTAAAGAATCAACCTCAAAATTGCGGGTAAAAAAGGGTCAAGTAATTGTCAGACTCAATCCCGGGCTGATAAGTTTTAAGTTTTTATATTTCTATGTATTGTAATAATTTTGTGAATACTTATTGTTACTGAAATAATAACTTAATTGTCTGATTAAATAAATAAATAATATTAAATATTATATGCATAGATTTTATTTATTTTGAGGTTGGTCCCATAGTAAAAGTTAGCTGACAAATATTTTGAAATCTTATATTTTCTTACAAGTGACAAACTTTGTTACTTACCAACATTAAAATCTTGTATAAGATTTGGTGATGAACTAGGTGTATGTACATACTGGTGGTAAAATTATTTTTGGCAGCAGATGGCCATCACTGTCAATTTGAAAAGGACGAACTTCCTTGTCCATTTTTCGGTTTCTACTCCTATAACGGTTGAAGCCAATTCCGATCTACTTTCAGCCTTTTTACATTTTTGTCTGACTTTAGAGTCGATCTGTAAAATAATCATTTATTATTAAGGTGTGCAGATACCGGGGCTGTTGTTGTCGTTGATGATACCCAGTAGGTGATCATGGTCTGGACAGGGGCACCGCACTCACATTGGGTATCAGACCAGTCTATGAATTTTACCAAGTTGTATTTGCAGCGGCCTACCTAAATTTGCAACCCATTGAGTGATTTCCATATAGGCCACTGCAGTTCACGTTCAGGTGGCAGGTGTTCCCTGGGTTCTAAGAAGTCAGGAGCTGGGTGGTATTGGTCTTCCCATGGTTTTCAGGGGTGCATTAAAGGAGCCTTCCCGAGTGGTGTTAACTATATCGTTTTGCCATTCCAAACGCCCTGCACACCCTGGACGGCTAGCAGCTGGTAACGCAGAGTCTAGCTGATCATTCCTTTCACCACAATGGTAAATCCAAACAGCTCTCTTCAGAGCCATGTACAACAGCCCTTTTTAAGGTCACCTAACAATAACAACATCTCTGAGGGCACTCACCACAGTCTCTCCAAGTTGCATATTATGTTCATGTATTCAAATGATTTATTTACAATCTGTTTGCAGTAGCCTCAGAATACGAAGGTTTCAAACTCCGGGTTTTAGGAAAGCGGAACAGTTTTTCGTTTTGTTTGGCTGGTGAACAGTCACACTTAAACATTTCCTTCTATTTTCATCCATACCACAAAGGTTCAATTCTCACAAGCTTTTTGAACTCGTGTTACACAAAAAAATGCACTTTATACACACTAAACGGATATTAGTATCTATTAAGTATTTTTATATCATTTCTAGTTAAAACTACCATTCCGAAAGAAAAAAATAACTGTCACGTCTTGACGTCTGTCACTTTTTTGGCTTTTGTTCCTTGTGGAACAGACTACGGTCAGAGACCATGCTGCCTAGTCATCAGTTAGTTCGTTTTTTTTTTTGTCTTTCTGATTTGTGTATATCTAGTGATTTAGATAATTTTTAGGCATATTTTATTATTATTACATATTTTTCGCTGATATAAATAAGTGTTATTTAAATTAACACTTACAATAATTTACCGGCTATTGCCGATAAGTGAAACCAAACGTGAAACGACGCCATTTTAAAAGTGTTATCACATCACAGTGTTGTCAACTCAGTGGATTTTCCACTAGATGTGGTGGTTTAGACTTTCCTTTTTTCTTCCTTTTTCCTCCAAATTTTAATTTATTTTCTAAAAAATAAAATAAAATTTGGAGGCCCGTAATTCGGAAACGGTGCGTCGGAGGGCCATGCTTCTCAGACCTTAAATTAAATGGTTTCTATGGACAAGGTTAATAAAGTGCTACAATAAAAATAGCCAAAATCAGTTAAAAAAAAAACTCCGAAAATTTGTCTAAATCCTTTGGCACTTGGAAATATTTTTGCAATTTTTTTCTTCTTCTTAATTCTTTATTGTACACAAAAATTTTACATATTACATATGGTTACACAATACATGTACAAAGGCGAGCTTAACTAAATGTTGAGTTTTCTCCCAGCAAACCTTTGAGTGATAGAGAGAGATCACTGTTGAGGGTAGGATTCAGTGTACAATACTTATAAACCTACATAAATAATTCTAAATATATATTATACATATTAATACCAATATAATACTAATATTATGTCAATTTGAAAGGAAGTGCTTTTTTATTTTCTTCTTGAAGACATCTAGAGAAGGACTGTCGCGTAGGGAGTGTGGGAGAGAGTTCCAGAGACGCAATGCAGTAACAGAAAAGGAGCCATTATAGCGGCTGGAAGTGGGACGCGGAATATGAAGGAGAAAAGAATTGGCAGAGCGATAGGGTTTACCCCTCGGAACGAAGTACTCAAACCGTTCACGAAGGTATTGAGAAGAATTAGGATTATGCAGGATAGTATAGAGAAGAGATAGGATAAGGGTATCTCGGCGATGCCGAATTGGCAGCCACCTCAATCTGGTCCGAAACTTCGACACATGGTCGTACTTGCGGAGGCCAAAAATGAAAAGGATGCATAAGTTCTGCAGCCGCTCGAGTTTGTTAAGAAGTACCTCCGTTGCATCTAGAAAACAGACATCCGCATAGTCTATTAGCGGTAGGAGAAGAAATTGTGCAAGAGTGACCTTAGTGTGAAATGGAAGAATAATAAGAATTTTTGGAGACGTTTAAGAGACTGAAAAGAGTAGAAAACCCTCTTACTAACGTCAGCAATATGAACCTCCCAAGAGAGGTTAGTGTCTATATGGACGCCTAGGTTTTTAGCGCTTTTCGAGTACAATATGGGCACCGAATCATACACTACTGGCGGGAGAGACTGATGATCTAAAAGGCTGAGCATGTAGCTTGCGACTTAGTTGGATTCAGTAAGAGTTCAAAGGATTTAGCCAACTTGTTGATATTTTCAAGGTCATCATTGATGGCATCCACAGCCTCAGCGAGTTAACCCATTCTAAAGTGACGGTATAACTGCAAGTCGTCTGCATAGAGATGATAGTTAGAAGTAAAGACCTTAATGATAGCGTTTATAAAAACTGAGAAAAGAAGAGGAGAGAGGACGCCACCCTAAGGTACAACCGCAGCCAAATCACACCATTCAGAGAAATCCTCATCAGACCGAACATACTGCGAGCGGCCTCGAAGATAAGATTTGAAACACTCAATTACTGGCGCAGAGACATTAAGGGAGGAAAGGATTCCTAAGAGAATGTCAAAGTACACTGAATTAAAGGCACTGCTGAAGTCCAGTAAAACCAACACTGTCAAGCATTTGTTTTCCATAGCCAGTCTTATATCGTCAGTTATTTTGACAAGAGTTGTCACAGTGCTATGGCCAGGTCTGAAACCAGAGGTAAGGACTCAGCAGGCCATAAGAGGATAGATAACAAGACAGTTGCTTCTGAACAACGCTCTCGAGAACTTTGGAAAGGATTGGGAGGATGGATATTGGACGGAACTGAGATGGAGAAGAGGGATTTGAAACTTTAGGAAGTGGTAAGACGTGAGCCTTCTTCTAAGCAGAAGGAAACGTGTTAGTGAAAAGAGAAAAAATTACTATGTGAGTTACAACAGGAACTATTTCACTCAAAATAGGTAGGAACATTTGGAACTGAAGACCATAGTCACCTAACGCCTTAATGGAGATGGATTGAAAACATTTCTTAATATCTAGCTCAGTAATTGGGTGGAAAGTGAAAGAAGTATTTGCTGGTAAAGGAAGATTGGAAAGATCATTGAGAGTCGAAGATTTAACATCGATATCGAGTATAATTGGTGATGTAGAAAAGTGCGCATTAAGTGCATTGAGGTCCATTTTATCAGAAGAACTCTTGCTAGAGGCTTTGCCAATACCAATAGTCTTTAAAAATTGCCATACTTGTGTCGGGTTGAAGTTATCAATTGAGTTGTGAATGTGATGCCTTTTGGCATTCCTACACAAACAACTGCAGCGATTTCGCATCTTCTTATAAAGGTCCCAGTTTTCCTCAGTAGCCCGATTCCTGTATAAACGCTTGGCCTTATCACGTTTCGCCATCAGGTTTTTTATAGCTGGGGAAAGCCATGGTGTAGGAAGGTGTTTGACTCTTACCTTTTTAAGGGGTGCATCATACAAATACAATATAGTACTGCTGAAAACTGACACCATAGAGTCCATATTCTCGCCGATGAACACAGAAGACCAGTCAATCCCACCCGCATCAGCCCTCAAACGCTCCAAATCAACGTTTTTAAAACTGCGAAGAAAGAGAAATTTGGCCTTGCGTTGAGGAAGTCAAATTTTATAGGAAAGGTAAATGAGGTCATGGTAGAATTCCGTTACTTTTTTAGTCCACTTTCCTGTTGTTGATCTCATCATGTGACCAGTCCATTTCCATTTTAACTAAATACAAATAACAATAAAAATAAATAAATAATTTTAAAAAAATTTAAGTAATCTAACAATAAACAAGAAAAAAATAATTTCAGCACTCAAACCTCGATGCACTCGCCGGCTACATTAGTTTTATAATTAAAAGATAAAAAGCCTGTAGTCCAAACAAAATAAATACACGTTAGTATGTTTCCGAACGAAAACTTTGAGTAACACCGAACGGTCTAAATGTCAAATGACAATAATAACATAAGTAAGAAATCAAATCAAAACAAAAAACTAAAAAAATTGAATGACCGACACATGAACGACATAAAACATAAAAATTATAAGTACCTAGTATATTATATATTCAGAAAAATGGAAGACCCGCAACGAGGACTCATAACTTTACTGTCCAGCAAATTCTCTTATCGGGCACTGGCTTCGAAGTTACGGCTGAGGGCTCAGCAACGGGAAACTGAGCCACAAGTTCTTGATATTCCGAAGCAAACTCAATCTTCCGTCGCGATTTTTCGGAAACCTGGATGACAATCTTCCCCTCAGACGTCCAACACTTATGTATTGCGAAGTACTTCCGAGCATTCATAAAAATATCGTGTCTGAGCTTAGTCAGGAACTCAGAAAGCGTTAAACCAGAGCCTTTCAGCTTGGTTGTTATTTCGCCACACCTCATTCCTTACGATGCGGCTTTCAAATCTAACTAAGAGGGGACGAGGTTTGCTGGTGTTGCTTCCAAGGCGGTGACAGGCTGTTATATCTTTAGAGGCGACGTTGGCCATTTCCAGACGCTCCGACAAAACCTTCAGGAAACCATTGCTTAGATCTGCTCCCTTGTCCTCACTCAGGCCATGCAAACCTTAGCACGGGTTGTCATTTCGTGCCTATCCAGCCAAACACAAGCAACTCCATCTGGGATTTCAGTGAACTCAATGTTTTCCAAACTAGGGTCTTCAACTCAGTGAAGTCCTTGGATAGGCTGGCAATAGTCTTATGTGAAGCTTCACCACTGGCATTCTTCAAGTCTTCCTCATACTGTGACATTCTTGAAGCAAATGTAGGAGACAGCTCCTCCACAGTGCTTGACGATTTGGAGTACAGGTCCATTTCAGCAAAGAGCAGTGCTTGCAGTGTAGAGAAGTGGTGTCAAGGAGATTTGATGAACTGACTGAGTGCACCAGAGGTTAATGTACTACTTTATTATGTTTCTTGCATTTAAAAGTTGTTTTTAATATTTTATTAAATTAATTATATGAGAGCTCAAAATTGTAACTGTATTATTTGGGACTACCCTCCAATTACTCAATTTTTTCTCAATAATTTCTCGAGATTTTTACATCATCTCATGGTTTTCGACTAGAGCAACAATTTCTTCCTTGAAAAGATTTTCATCCGAGCAACTATTTTGAAAATATGGAGCGTTTTGTAAAAAATTAAATAAAATTTGGAGGCCTATAACTCGGGAACGGTGCGTCGGAGGGCCATGCTTCTCAGAGCCTAAATGGTTTCTACGGACAAGGTTAATAAGGTGCTCCAATAAAAAAGGCCGGAATCTGTTAAAAAAAATCTCTGAAAATTTTAATGATCCGGCCCGACACTTACAAATTTTACTGTCCTTTGATGATCGCCGCACACTTAGAAAAATTTTGCAGTAAATTTTTTTTCTTAAATAATTTCTCGAGTTTTTACATTATCTCATGGTTTTCGAGTAGAGCAACAATTTCTTTCTTAAAAGATTTTCATCCCAGCAACCATTTTGAAAATATGGATCGTTTTGTAAAAAATAAAATAAAATTTGGAGACCCATAACTCGGGAACGGTGCGTCGGAGGGCCATCCTTCTCAGAGCCTAAATGGTTTCTATGGACAAGGTTAGTAAGGTGCTGCAATAAAAAGGGCAGAAATATGTAAAAAAAAAATCTCTGAAAATTTTACTAAGTCCTTTGATGATCCAGCCCGACACTTAGAAGAATTTTGCAATAATTTTTTTTTCTCAATCATTTTTCGAGTTTTTCACATTATCTCATGGTTTTCGAATAGAGCAACAATTTCTTTATTGAAAAGATTTTCATCCGAGCAACCATTTTGAAAATATGGATCATTTTGTAAAAAATAAAATAAAATTTGGAGGCCCATAACTCGGGAACGGTGCGTCGGAGGGCCATGCTTCTCAGAGCCTAAATGGTTTCTATGGACAAGGTTAGTAAGGTGCTGCAATAAAAAGGGCAGAAATATGTAAGAAAAAAAATCTCTGAAAATTTTACTAAGTCCTTTGATGATCCAGCCCGACACTTAGAAGAATTTTGCAATCATTTTTTTTTCTCAATAATTTTTCGAGTTTTTCACATTATCTCATGGTTTTCGAGTAGAGCAACAATTTCTTTCTTAAAAAGATTTTCATCCGAGCAACCATTTTGAAAATATGGATCGTTTTGTAAAAAATAAAATAAAATTTGGAGTCCCATAACTCGGGAACGGTGCGTCGGAGGGCCATGCTTCACAGAACCTAAATGGTTTCTATGGACAAGGTTAGTAAGGTGCTGCAATAATAAGGGCAGAAATCTGTTAAAAAAAAATCTCTGAAAATTTTACTAAGTCCTTTGATGATCGCCGACACTTAGAAAAATTTTACAATAATTTTTTTTTTTTAAATAATTTCTCGAGTTTTTTACATTATCTCATGGTTTTCGAGTAGAGCAACAATTTCTTTCTTGAAAAGATTTTCATCCGAGCAACCATTTTGAAAATATGGATCGTTTTGTAAAAAATAAAATAAAATTTGGAGGCCCATAACTCGGGAACGGTGCGTCGGAGGGCCATGCTTCTCAGATCCTAAATGGTTTCTATGAACAAGGTTAGTAAGGTGCTGCAATAAAAAGGGCAGAAATCTGTTAAAAAAAAATCTCTGAAAATTTTACTTAGTCCTTTGATGATCGCCGCACACTTAGAAAAATTTTGCAGTAAATTTTTTTTCTTAAATAATTTCTCGAGTTTTTACATTATCTCATGGTTTTCGAGTAGAGCAACAATTTCTTTCTTAAAAGATTTTCATCCCAGCAACCATTTTGAAAATATGGATCGTTTTGTAAAAAATAAAATAAAATTTGGAGACCCATAACTCGGGAACGGTGCGTCGGAGGGCCATCCTTCTCAGAGCCTAAATGGTTTCTATGGACAAGGTTAGTAAGGTGCTGCAATAAAAAGGGCAGAAATATGTAAAAAAAAAATCTCTGAAAATTTTACTAAGTCCTTTGATGATCCAGCCCGACACTTAGAAGAATTTTGCAATAATTTTTTTTTCTCAATCATTTTTCGAGTTTTTCACATTATCTCATGGTTTTCGAATAGAGCAACAATTTCTTTATTGAAAAGATTTTCATCCGAGCAACCATTTTGAAAATATGGATCATTTTGTAAAAAATAAAATAAAATTTGGAGGCCCATAACTCGGGAACGGTGCGTCGGAGGGCCATGCTTCTCAGAGCCTAAATGGTTTCTATGGACAAGGTTAGTAAGGTGCTGCAATAAAAAGGGCAGAAATCTGTTAAAAAAAAATCTCTGAAAATTTTACTAAGTCCTGCCGACACTTAGAAAAATTTTGCAGTAAATTTTTTTTCTTAAATAATTTCTCGAGTTTTTACATTATCTCATGGTTTTCGAGTAGAGCAACAATTTCTTTCTTAAAAGATTTTCATCCGAGCAACCATTTTGAAAATATGGATCGTTTTGTAAAAAATAAAATAAAATTTGGAGGCCCATAACTCGGGAACGGTGCGTCGGAGGGCCATGCTTCTCAGATCCCAAATGGTTTCTATGAACAAGGTTAGTAAGGTGCTGCAATAAAAAGGGCAGAAATCTGTTAAAAAAAAATCTCTGAAAATTTTACTAAGTCCTTTGATGATCGCCGCACACTTAGAAAAATTTTGCAGTAAATTTTTTTTCTTAAATAATTTCTCGAGTTTTTACATTATCTCATGGTTTTCGAGTAGAGCAACAATTTCTTTCTTAAAAGATTTTCATCCCAGCAACCATTTTGAAAATATGGATCGTTTTGTAAAAAATAAAATAAAATTTGGAGACCCATAACTCGGGAACGGTGCGTCGGAGGGCCATCCTTCTCAGAGCCTAAATGGTTTCTATGGACAAGGTTAGTAAGGTGCTGCAATAAAAAGGGCAGAAATATGTAAAAAAAAAATCTCTGAAAATTTTACTAAGTCCTTTGATGATCCAGCCCGACACTTAGAAGAATTTTGCAATAATTTTTTTTTCTCAATCATTTTTCGAGTTTTTCACATTATCTCATGGTTTTCGAATAGAGCAACAATTTCTTTATTGAAAAGATTTTCATCCGAGCAACCATTTTGAAAATATGGATCATTTTGTAAAAAATAAAATAAAATTTGGAGGCCCATAACTCGGGAACGGTGCGTCGGAGGGCCATGCTTCTCAGAGCCTAAATGGTTTCTATGGACAAGGTTAGTAAGGTGCTGCAATAAAAAGGGCAGAAATATGTAAAAAAAAAAATCTCTGAAAATTTTACTAAGTCCTTTGATGATCGCCGACACTTAGAAAAATTTTACAATAATTTTTTTTTTTTAAATAATTTCTCGAGTTTTTTACATTATCTCATGGTTTTCGAGTAGAGCAACAATTTCTTTCTTGAAAAGATTTTCATCCGAGCAACCATTTTGAAAATATGGATCGTTTTGTAAAAAATAAAATAAAATTTGGAGGCCCATAACTCGGGAACGGTGCGTCGAAGGGCCATGCTTCTCAGAGCCTAAATGGTTTCTATGGACAAGGTTAGTAAGGTGCTACAATAAAAAGGGCAGAAATCTATTAAAAAAAAAATCTCTGAAAAGTTTACTAAGTCCTTTGATGATTTTCGGGCCGGAGCCCGACACTTAGAAGAATTTTGCAATAATTTTTTTTTCTTAATAATTTTTCGAGTTTTTTTCATTATGTCATGGTTTTCGAGTAGAGCAACAATTTCTTTCTTGAAAATATTTTCATCCGAGCAACCATTTTGAAAATATGGAGCGTTTTGTAAAAACTTTGGCGTAATGATAATATTTAACTGCATTGGGCAGTCATTGGCCCAATGCAGTTGATATTTGTGGGGCCTACGTTATAAGCACTGCAAAAACCCCAACAGCTTTTAAGTAAAGGTAGGCAGTAGTAGCATTGGCCCAACGTTGGTAAATGGTTGGTATAATGATAATAATTTACTGCGTTGGGTCATTGTAAGTTTGATGTAGGGAATCTAACTAACTATATCCCAACGGATTCCCCACTGTTGGCCACTTGATGCCAACAGAAAATGCTACTAGGGCCAGCTCAGCTTGTTGTAGAGGTAGTCTGGCTTTTGAAACTTAATTACACCGAACAACAGGCAGGCCAAGTGTAATTTGCGTCTCGATTTCATTTTAAGAGTAAAATGTTTGTTGGAGGAATGGGGTTATGTGGCTTCTGGGAGGAATTTTATAGCAAAACCGAGCACACGCGTTTTGAACCCTCTGAATGAGTTGGTCTGTACGAGCCAGTAAGCGCGGGCCGTACACAGTGTCTGCATAGTTTATCCTGGACAAAACCAGACTTTCTACTAGTTGTTCCCGAAGTGTTTCAGATAGGTAGGGCCTCATTTTATATAGAATTTTGAGGCGGTAAAAACAGTTTCTAACTGAGTCGGCGACATGTTTTTCGAAACGAAGGTCCTTGTCCATGATAAGACCTAGGTTCCGCGCCTCATAGACTCTGTCAATTTGTTTGCCCATTAGTTCGACCATGAAAGTTGCGGGTAACTTAGCTAGTTGTTGTCTTGTGCCAAGTACCATGAATTTAGTTTTGTTTGGGTTAAGCGACAAACAAATATCTTCTGACCAGGCAGCAATTCTGCAAAGATCTTCGTTTAGATCTTTTATGGCGCTATCACACTTCTCTGGGTAAAAAGATACGTACAGTTGAACATCATCAGCGTATATATGATACCTGCATTTAATTATAACTGAAGACATTTAATTATATCAGCGCAGTACAGAATAAAAAGAATAGGCCCTAATATAGAGCCTTGTGGGACTCCCCTCTCTATAGAACTAAGAGCCGATCTAAGAGTGGTGCCATCCCCCAAACGCACATCCACAACTTGCTTCCTATCACTGAGGTAACTACGGAACCATTGAGTAGCGTTAGGGTCGAAGCCGTAATAACTCAGCTTAGATAATAGTAGTTGTATATTTATTGTGTCAAATGCCCGGGAAAAATCGAGCAACACAAGCAAAGTACACATCCCCTTATCTTGGGCAGACAACACATTATCAGTCACGTCCAGTAAAGCAGTAGAGGTACTGCGCTGCTTTCTGAAACCCGACTGTAAATCTGGTAAAATGTGATTCTGTTCCAAGAAAAGTGTAACCTGGTGGCTGACAACTTTCTCCAGTACCTTAGACAGACATGGTAAAATACTAATGGGTCGTAAGTCTTGTAAACAAGTCGGATTTGGTTTTTTCGGTAAGGGCCTAACGGAGGCAATCTTCCATTGTTCGGGGAATGTAGATGTTGTTATGGAGCGGTTTATAATGTCCGTTATAACCCTTAACGTGTGCGGCAGAGTCAAATCAATCATTTCCAGAGTAATATTGTCGTAGCCTTCGGCATTACTTGTAAAGTTGGTGATAATACGCGAGATGTCAACCTGCTCCACTGGAGCGATTGAAAAGGTTGCTTCGCCATGCCTGTGATTATCATAATAAGTCATGAGAGCCTCACTCGCCACGGCGTTACCCGGGACGGTCAGGAAGTTGTTATTAATTATGTCAGGATCCGTAAAGTGCGACGGAAGGTCTTGTCTTGATTTAGTGGTCATTAAAGTGGATTTAATATTTTTCCATAATAGTTTTGGATTTTTAATTTGATTATTTATGTTATGTTTATAGTACGCCATTTTTTCGTTATATAAGGAACTTACCACTAAAGATTTTAATTCTTTATAGTACTCGCCTTTTGATTTTGTCTTTCGGTAACAAGTCAGAGCATCATCCCGTAAACGCATCATTAATTTTATCGTGTCAGTAATCCAAGGATACGACTTTTCCTTTATAGTACATGTCTTTACCGGCGCATGTAAATCGAACAGAAAAATGATGTGCCGATTAAAAAAATGCACCATGTCATTAACATGTTCAAACGTGGAAATGTTTGAAGACATAGAAGCGATAGATCCACTCTAAAACTATCAATGCATATTCTTTTAAGTGGCCTCAATTTCAGGACATATGGTTTCAGTTTATCTCGTTTCACATTAAATTCCCCTACTATGACTGAGTGGCCGTTAATTGTGCCAAAAGGTTTAACCGACGTATATCTGGCTTCCAGGTCAGTACACAGTAAATCAATGAGAGTCTCACTGGTAGCGGTAAAGTGTGTAGGAGTAGTGACCAATTGAGTAAGGCTGAGGCTATTCAGAAACTCGTAAATTTTCTGTGTTTTTTTTTCATTTGAGTCCAGCAGGTTAACATTAAAATCACCGAGTAAAATGTAGTGGTCACAATGCCCTAATGAGCTTAAGGAATCTGTTATGGCATCCAGAAAAAGGACAAGGTCAAGCCATTGTGGACGGTACGCGGTACCAATGGTAATTTTTTTGCCGTTCACTGTGAGCGTGAGCCACATTTGTTCAACCGATTCGAACCTGGGATCGACTGCGGTAGTACAAGTACGCGCGCTCAGTCCCCGCCGCAGGTAAAAGCCCACACCCCCACCATGCCCCGAGCGCACACTTGCCGGCCGTGGCGTGTGACGCAGACGATAGCCCGGCACCACGGGCGCGCGCCCCTCCTGCCCCGACCGCAACCAAGTCTCGTTAATGGCCATAATGTCAAAACAATGCCTGTCGAGCAAGTCACACAAGTCGTCAT
This sequence comes from Polia nebulosa, assembly GCA_951329385.1. Classification (NCBI taxonomy): domain Eukaryota; kingdom Metazoa; phylum Arthropoda; class Insecta; order Lepidoptera; family Noctuidae; genus Polia; species Polia nebulosa. Next base: position 9,502,253 of record OX589615.1, read on the forward strand.
GCCCCCCTACTTTAAAAAACTTGTCTCCCCTAGCCATCATTGCAATAATGGGTATAAAATAAATTCGCCATTTTCAATCTCAAAACTTATTCCTGCACATTCAAACATTTTGATAATAATTTCATAATATAATAGGTGTAGTATTTGTCTTGGTTCAACTGTAAATAATATTATTAGTAAGTTAATAGTATAAGGAATAAATCGAAACAAACTAAAAAAGCTTCTATATGTAAATAACGATGCATTAATTGTAAGTAGCGTGTATATTAAATGAAATAGTGATTTTACGACAGGTAGGTGTAGATAAATATAATGTGTAGTGTTAAAAAACTGGTTTACGTGCACTTTACCGAGGTGCGCCGCGAGACACGTCTATGATGGATAGGAAACAAAGAAGATAGCAGCTATACAAACACAATAATATATTATTATCTTTAGAAGGAGCGGCACTTGCCATTACCAAATTCTCACCAAAAAACGACTTGACAGCTTTAAAATGTATAAAACTAAGAAAAATAATTATAATATTAAAAAAAATATACAGAAAAATAACAATTCTAATTGGTGACATTACTACCGCCACCCGGAACAGATTTGAATGTACGCTGTAAGTCAGCCTCACAACGAATGTGGCAAGTGGCGTCCCCGGGTTTGTACCGGGCAAGAATACGACCGCGCTTCGACCACACAAATTGCCAACCGAGGCGACTGCCGGCCTCACGGGCGCTCCGAAACAACTCACGGTTTATTTTAGTTAGGCGCTCGTTTACGTAGAAGCGCTTCGCAGGGCCAGGCAAGCCGAGGTCGGCAGTAGTCATGCCGCGTCTCACTCGGGCCCCCTCCAACAGCTCGTCCCGGAGGTCGCGGCGCGCGAGGCGCACGATTAGGAAGCGCGGGCGGGTCTCCACCGACGCTGTAGAATGCGTCGCATTGATACGCCTACCTCCGAATCGCTCGGCGCTCACCACATCGCGCGCCTCAATGTTGACGCCAATCTTCGCAGCCACCAACATGACCGTGTGGGTGGGATTTTCGCCACTGACCTCTGGTATGTTCGAGATTTGTAGGTCATTGGCGAGCAACTCCTGGTCACGGTCATTAATATCGCTTTTCAGTTGTGCAACTTGCTCCTCTACTTCCGACGACCGCGATGCTTGGGGCTGAGCCAGTTTTCCCTCCATTACGGCCACTCTTTCCTCCAAATGACTCATTCTGTCATTAGTGCCGTTTAGTGATGTTCTCAGATCTGATAAATCGCCTCGTAGCTGCTGGAATTCATTTTTAATAATCTTTAAAAAATCTTCCTTAAACAAACTGAGCTCTGTCCTGAGGATATCCAGGTTGAGCTCCTGTGTGGCGTCAAGGGCCGTATTATTTATAGGGCTGGTGTCCATTAGTGTATCGAGGCCTATGTCCTGTGCAGCTGCTCGCCCCCTTACCGGCGTGTCGGCCCGGTTATCCCTAACAACGTTTTTATTGCACTCGGGACAGTGCCAGGTGGTAGCTATTTGGCCAGCTTTCGGTAACCCCACGCAAGCACGATGGTCCCAACACCTACACTTGCTACAGTTTGCGGCCTCTGTCGAAGACAGGAATTTGCCACAGCCACCGCACTTAGCCATTGTAAACACACGATCGTCTTAGCGCAATCGATATGGTCAAAAGTTCACCAGTTGGGCAACAGATGGCGTTGTATTAAGGAAGGCGTTTATGGCAGTTTTTATGGAGCGCGTATGGTGCGGATAGTTACTTGGGATTAGTCACTGTTTTAACATAAAGGGAGCGCACACACTGGGGGTAAAGTCACTGTTAAACTCTGTAAATATGAAAATATTGTCAATTTTCTTTTGGGTTTCGGGTACCCAAACACTAGGTTGGAGTTGAAAGGAGAACGGGCGGGTGTGGCCCAAGTGGCGTCGGAGCATGACGCTGATTTTGTTTGAAAGTTCATTTACTAAGCTTACTTTTTTTGTACGGGTGCAAAAAAATCTATCCTGGGAGAAAAAAGTTACAGTGTATATTAAAATACTCATATATCGAGCTATTTTCAACTATTTCAATATGCCTAGCCTTTTCCCAACTATCTTGGGGTCGGCTTCAGTCTAACCGGATGCAGCGAGATCTCTACAACTCAGTTACTGGGTAATTCGATATCCCCTTTTTTTTTGGTAAGACTGGATGTCAGACTTTCGGGCTTCTGACGACCCCACACGATTGTCAAAAATCAACAATTGACAGCCAGGACCAACGGCTTAACGTGCTTTCCGAGACAAAGAGGAGTCTCGGTATGTAAAGATACCCATCCGTTGACCAATTCCGGCAAGCGTAGCTTAACGTGATGGATCGATCCGTGCGGCTGTTATTACTTTAGCCATGAGTTCCACTTATAATAAATATTCTAAACTCATATATTTTCAACTATTTATTAATTAAATCTTTTATTTTAATCCACATAAGTTTGATGTTGCCGAACATCTATGAAGACTCAGATGCGTGGTATTAGAAAGGGAGAAAAGATGCAACGCGGGCGCAGCTCAGTAGTCCGTTCCCCTTCCTTCTACTCAATAAATCGGCTCAATCAAGAACCACTAGACATAAGTCGTACAGTTTGCAAAATCGAGTACCCATGTACGTCAAACTTTGGACACCAGCGCCGAAAACCAGCGTTCGAAATACTTTGAAGTATTTTCTTTCTGCATCGAAAATTGATCCTTAAAGTCATGACTATAAGGAGTACAATCGTGTATGCAGGATACTTCTAACTTCCAAGTATTGTTGGAAGAAAAATACTTGCATAGAACATTGATCCGTAAATATAAATAAAGAGCACAATTGTGTTTACAAAGAAATACTTCCAAACCTAAAAAGTAAAAATACCAACGTACTTTGAAGTACGTAGGTATTTTTACTCTAGCCTTGAAGCCTTGTTGGAAGAAAGAACACTTGCTTAAAACATTGATCGTTAAATCGTCGAGGAAGTCGGCTAAAGAAATATTTCTAACCAAACCTTTTAAGAATAATACTAAAATAGGTACTTGCGTAGAACATTGATCTGTAACTTATGGGTGATATTACACCAATCGATCTATCGACGTTGATCGATTGATGTAATAGCTTTGGCTGATAGACGGATACCGGTCGATAAAATATCGATCAGTCGACGTCGACTTATCCGTTCTACCATCGATCGACGCTTGATCGATTGGTGTACATAGTAGAAACTATTGATCGACGTCGACTAATTCATTCTACCATCGATCTATGCCATCGATCGATGTCGGACGGATAAGTCGACGTCGACCGATCGATATTTTATCGACCGGTATCCGTCTATCAGCCAAAGCTATTACATCAATCGATCAACGTCGATAGATCGATTGGTGTAATATCACCCATAAGTTACAGATCAATGTTCTACGCAAGTACCTATTTTAGTATTATTCTTAAAAGGTTTGGTTAGAAATATTTCTTTAGCCGACTTCCTCGACGATTTAACGATCAATGTTTTAAGCAAGTGTTCTTTCTTCCAACAAGGCTTCAAGGCTAGAGTAAAAATACCTACGTACTTCAAAGTACGTTGGTATTTTTACTTTTTAGGTTTGGAAGTATTTCTTTGTAAACACAATTGTGCTCTTTATTTATATTTACGGATCAATGTTCTATGCAAGTATTTTTCTTCCAAAAAGACTTGGAAGTTAGAAGTATCCTGCATACGCGATTGTACTCCTTGTCGTCATGACTTTAAGGATCAATTTTCGATGCAGAAAGAAAATACTTCAAAGTATCTCGAACGCTGGTTTTTGGCGCTGGTGTCTAAAGTTGGACGTACAGACTGTTGTCAACATTACCTGACCCACCCTAAAATCAAACGACTTTGGACCCTCTGCATGTAACATTAAGGTTTATTTAATTTATATGAGCTTATCAGACAACTGCTCGAGGATTTGATGAACAAATACAATAATAATATAGACACGCAAATTTGATCTTTAAACCGTTAGCATTAGGTTATATTTTATAACTATTTGTTATAATATGACAAGTGTAATAGCTTATTTTAATGATTGAGTTCAAGTAATTCTGGTCTCGTGGTCTGTGTGTAAGAATGAGAAAAACCAGGTTCGATATCAAATCCTGCGACATTGATATTATTTTGCTTTCAATATAGAATTTATATTCCAAAACTATTTCTTGTATTATTGTAAAGAACTACAGACTATACATACACTTTTTAAAATGGTAATATTTTCACATAACTTGTAATAAGTGGGTAGTTGAAAAATAAATATTCGTATTCATTATAAAGAACTGTGAACTTAAAGTTTTTTTAAATTACCCACTCGTTTACAAGATAAGTTATTAGGCGAAAATCATATTGGTCGTTCTTTAATATTGCAAGCAATATTGTAGAAATGAAAACAAATTAAAAAAAAAAAACTGATGTATAGGTGGACTGTGATTTCGAACCCACATGCTGTTCGTCGTCAATCCAGCATCAAACCGCTAAGCCACAAGAACTTGTTGGGAATATGCGAAATTAAAGATTGGGTTGTAATTATGTAGTGTGACTTAAAAGCTTTTCAACTTTAATATTAACGAGATAATGATTAAAATAGCTTAACAAAAACATATATAATATAATGCCGGTGGCTCCGACTATGTTGGGTGGGTTTACCTTAACGTTACGTGTTAAAGATCAAATTTGAGTGTCTGTGTTATTATTGTATTTTTGTTCATCGAGTCCTCGTGCACTTGTGTGATAAGCTCATACAAATTAAATAAACCTTAATGTTACAGGCAGAGGGTCCAAAGTCGTTTGATTTTAGGGTGGGTCAAGTAATGTTGACAACAGTCTGTACATGGGTACTCGATTTTGCAAGTACGACTTATGTCTAGTGGCTCTTGATTGAGCAGATTTATTGAGCAGAAGGAAGGCGAACGGACTACTGAGCTGCGCTCGCGTTGCATCTTTTCTCCCTTTCTAATACCACGCATCTGAGTCTTCGTAGGTGTTCGGCAACATCAAACTTATATGGATTAAAATAAATAGATTTAATTAATAAATAGTTGAAAATATATGAGTTTAGAATATACATTATAAGAGGAGCTCATGGTTAAAGTAATAACAGCCGCACGTGTCGACCCATCACATTAAGCTACGCTTGCCGGGATTGGTCAATGGATGGGTATCTTTACATACCGAGACTCCTCTTTGTCTCGGAAAGCACGTCAAGCCGTTGGTCCCGGCTGTCAATTGTTGTTTTTTGACAATCGTGTGGGGTCGTCAGAAGCCCGAAAGTCTGACATCCAGTCTTACCAAAAAAAAAGGGGGTATCGAATTACCCAGTAACTGAGTTGTAGAGATCTCGCTGCATCCGGTTAGACTGAAGCCGACCCCAAGATAGTTGGAAAAGGCTAGGCACATTGAAATAGTTGAAAATAGCTCGATACATGAGTATTTTAATATACACTGTAACTTTTTTCTCCCAGGATAGATTTTTTTGCACCCGTACAAAAAAAGCAAGCTTAGTAAATGAACTTTTAAACACAATCAGCGTCATGCTCCGACGCCACTTGGGCCAGCGCCCATACAAAAATGTCCGATCTCCTTTCGTTTTAAGAGTTTTATTATGTTTTACACAGCACACAAACACTAGATAACACTGTGACTTGTAAGTTGCACCTCAACATTAATGTTTTCAATAAATTTGTACAAAATTAATAGTTAGTTTTTATTTAATCGGGAGAAGTACACAAAGAGCTTATAGCCGATTGACATCCGTGACGTCATTCCAATTTATCGTCGTTCCAATTTATTTCGTCATTCAAAAATTATTTCTTTTGGTGACTCTATTAGGTAAAGTTTTCATGTTTACTTTGCAGTTTAAATTATCTGTATTTCTATTCTATTGTACTCCTAGTACTGAAACTGGATCTTCTTTTTGTAATGAATTAGTCATCCATCCTCTCAGTTCTAATTTACCTTTATCCATGTGTTCCGTTGATTCTTTAATAAATTGTTCAACTTCTGATTTTGTGTCAAAGCTGGTTACACAGTTTTCCACATAGAAGGATTTTCCTAATCTTACAGCAGCTGTTCTTAGGTAAGTTTCAGTATGTCGTTCCAGATGGTAGTTGATAGTTGTTGCTAAAACGAAAGGACTGCAAATAACACCAAACGGTACTCGAGCATGTTGATATGTAAGTATCTTGTCTTTAGTGTCAGTATTATTCCACCATAGTAACTTTAAGTACTTTCTATCTTCTGGTGATATAGATATTTGGAGGAGTGCCTTTTTTATGTCTCCTATAACACCATAGATACCTGCACTAAACATAATTATCAACTTAGGAATTAATTCTATTAGGTTTGCACCTTTCTTAATACACATGTTCAGTGACAATCCATTTGTATCCTTTGAAGAAGCATCAAAACCTGTCTTATTTTAGTTGTAGTACTTTCTAGCTTGATTACTGCATGGTGAGGTAAGTAGTATCCCTCATAATAATTATCTGTCCCTCTCCTCAAATATTATCTGTCTCTACTAACTCAATAATACCTTCCTTTTCCCATTCTTTAAATATATTATGATAGTCTTCAAGTCTCCCAGTGTTAGATAATTTCTTTGTGGTACTGTATAGTCTTTTTTGGGCTGTTTCATAGTTAGATTCAACTCTAGGGTAGTCATCCTTCCATAGTAATGGTATCTCATAACGTTGGCTGTCATTCATCAATATGTCAACACACATATCATTTTCTTCCTGTATATCTTTAATGCCTAATGTTTCTACATTCCATAAGAATTCCAATGAGTTATCCATTTCTGGTATTGTTGTAACAAAATTTGTATAAACAATATTATTATATGCTGCAGATGATGACTTGACTGAATAGGCCCATGCAATGCCCATCCAAGTTTAGTTTTAATTGCAACAAGTTTGTCAGTAATAAGCACTATATTATTGTCTAAGATAGAACCAAGATAATCAGAGCCTATAAGTAAATCTTTATCTTTAATAACTGTTACATTTCTATCAGCATCGGATAAGTGGATTTGGTGTTTTTGTATAGTTTTTTTAAGGCGTTCGCTCGCAGCGAAGAGTAATATGTTGGCACGGCGATTTGCAAAATGTTCAAGTCAAGCGAAAATCACCCTATTTAATGCATACTGCCGGAACCTGTACACTTGTTCCCTATGGTACAAATACACGCAGCGTGCGTACAATACGTTGCGTGTTCAATATAATAACGCATTCAGATGCATACTGGGTCTGCCCTGGGGGCTTACTATGAACTCTTAAAGCAGGTCAATTTTAGACGAAAAATAAACTGTCGTGCTAGTTCGTACCATGAGCGCGCTAATTAGCAGGCGAGCCAGCGATCACGTGGCCTAAGCCGGTGAGTGACTACGTCACAGCATTTCAGCACTGACCTGCGACTTATCCTACCATCAAGTATTTTTTGACATTTAAACATCCAACATTTGAACTGCCCTGCTGTCATAATTTGCAGCCTTGGGGCCTACTATGAACTCTTAAAGCAGGTCAATTTTAGACGAAAAATAAACTGTCGTGCTAGTTCGTACCATGAGCGCACCAATTAGCAGGCGAGCCAGCGATCACGTGACCTAAGCCGGTGAGTGATTACGTCACAGCATTTCAGCAGACTGACCTGCGACTTATCCTACCATTAGGTATTTTTGACATTTAAACATCCAACAATTGAACTGCCCCGCCGTCATAATTTGCAGCCTTGTGAAACTAACTTAAATTGACCTGTTTCAATTAAAAAATACAACAAAAACCTATGTAATTGTAAAAATGTGCATAAAATATATTTCGGACGTTATTTCAAAGTATTGTTAAACATAGAAAATCCTCTATAAGCTGCTGTGTTATCCTTTATTTTAGATGTGTGATGAAGATGAAATTTTTGAGTTTCTCGAGGCAGATAATTGTTTCAATATTGTTAAACAAAACGCTAAAATTCAAAGAAATCTTATAGGAAACTCGATAAAACCATTTGCATGTCCTTTTGTTAAACGATATAGGCTCACTAAAGAGCTTGCACTTGAGCTCTGTAACGAGCTACGAGCTTTCATGCCACGCCCTACGAAATCAACAGATTTGTCGATTGAAGTCAAGGTTGGTACATACTAATTTATTCTATTTATCCGGCTAATCATCGTAATCATATGTACCTAATTGATTCTGTTGCTATGTTTCAGGTTTTATTAGCATTATCTTTTTACGCGAATGGTTCGTATCAAAGACCAATAGGTGATATCGCTGCACATTCTGTTGCACAGCAAACAGTATCAACTGCAATCGCACAAATAACAGAATGCCTGAATCTACCACATTTTCGCCGAAAATATATAAAATTCCCAGCTAGCCCTACTGAACGGCGAGTAAATGTGGGTAAATCCTGTAAAATTCTTTTGATTTTATAACTTTGTTTTACTTATTTCAGATTTTTAAACAAGTTTGGTATGCCTGGAGTTTTAGGTTGCATTGATGGATGTAGCAATAAAACAGCCAACACACCATGAAGAACGTTTTTACTGTAGAAAACAATATCATTCTTTAAATGTGCATGTGGTAGGTATCTTTATTAAGTAATTAGAATAATGTACATTGCAATCATTTTTTAATGTAACACACAGAGTAGACCAAAAACAAAATAGATTAAAAAAGCATGACAATATATTACAGCCAATTTACACAACAATGATTTATATTTTATACTTTAAAGGTCTACTAACGGTCCAGTGGCGCCCTCATTGAATAAAAAATCGTAGCATAACACAGAAAATAAATATTAAAGAATCCAACGTCACGTTTGTTACAAATAGGATAAGTATGTTTACGTTGTTAAAACAGGTCTCAGAATGTTTCGTATCCAAAGTAGTAGGCAAAAGTGCCAGAAACGGCTGTTTTTGGTCACTGGATCGTTAGCAGGGCCTTAACACTAAATACTTGATTCTCAACAAAACCAGTTCAAAATGATTGTCTTGAATTTCTATTTAAAATTGTATAAACATATTATTATATGTCAATATAAAAACAATCAACCTATTTGACTATAAGACTACTACTAAGTAATAATAATATACATATTATATGTAGGTACACAAATGAAATGATATCAAACAGTTTTTCTTGTTTGATATAAATATATAAGATAGATTATTATAAGATAAAGTTATTATCCTAGTTAGTGATATTGTGTAAATTAAAAAAATGACTACAATTCTAGATTTGCAACTCAGACATGGAAATTATTAGCGTAGATGCCAGCAATGGAGGAGCAACCCGATCATTCATATGGACCATCCATCCATTAAAAGTACATATGGAGGAGTTTATGTGGCTTTTAGGTATGTAAAAACAAAAAAATACAAAGATTGTCTGAGAACATCTGAGTCTATAATAAAATAAAGTAATGTTTAGATCACCAATTTGTTTATTTTTTCTAGGTGATTCTGGATATTCGTTAAGGAAGACCATGATGACTCCTATTATAGATGCTTCTCTAGATTCACCTGAGGCTTACTACACTGGATTGCATGTGAGAACTCGTAATGTGATAGAACGAACAATTGGACTTCTTAAAGCACGCTTTAGGTGCCTACTAGTACATAGGGTTCTACATTATGAACCTCAAGTAGCGGCATCTATTGTAAATGCATGTGTTGTACTGCACAACATTTGCAATAGGGCCAATGTTCCTGTGCAGGAGATCGATTCTGAAGAAGTTTTAGAAGAAGCGCAATTGCAACCTTCTACTCAAAATATGACAAACAGCACTTCAGAGACGTTCAGACATTCTTCCAGGAGGGCCCAAAATCTTGAACTGCAATATGGCCTCTCTACTAGAAGAGAGCTTATTGCACATTTGTGGGAGCGCCGACATGTAACCTAGAATGTTAAAATAATTTAAGTACATACATAGCTAACACCTGTAAACAAGCAATTCTTGTTTAAATACATATAATGTGAATCTCAGACAAGGCTCCAACGATTTAATGAAATTTAGTATGCTAAAGTTTCGATCTAGCTAGGTTTCATTTTTATAAAACATCGTTTTATCCATGTAAAAACCGAGCTAAGCTCGGTCATGCAGGTACTATATTTTTAAATCAGTTATATAATTATTATTAGGAGATTACTAAGTTAATATAATATTTGTCGTCATTAGTAAATTTATGTTTTAAAGTGTATTGTAAGTCAGGAACTAATTACCTATTGTTTATGCTGTCTAATGTAGCTGCTATATGAGAAAGTACATTGCAAATATTTCTTAGGCCTGTGCTTATTTTTTGTGTTGCCTCTTCTCGCACTTGGCTTGATTGGACGAGAGCTCTTCTTGCCATCTCTTGAGACATAGGTGCTGACCGACACCGCCGTCTCCGGGACTGAGTAGACGTCATAACTTCTGCTGGCTGAGTGAGTTGGGTTGACGTGTTGCCTTGTTGATGCACAAGATCTTCTTGAGACGACTGTTGGACGTGTGGTTCTTGGAAGGACGGTCCAACAGAAATGTTTTCCCCCACAACTTCATCAGGCATTAACAAAATAGATGGGGAGGGTACATTTTGAGAAGCACTTAATGTTGATGCCTGAAATTAATTAATACAAAACTTAGTGACTCTATTATATAACAAGACTAAGAAGTTAGTACCTATGTCATTCTAAATAATAGATAATTAAGTTGATAGACTGAAAATGAAGTCTCAAAAAATTCACTCTTTACCTTTAGGTTTTGCAAATAAATATTTGATTTGATAAAGAGTGAATTTTAATTATATTTAGTATGCTTTTATAACTCTATGTCTAATAAGGATATTATAGTTAATTCTCTTACATATTGAGTGTCAAAACAAAAGTTCATGGCTACAAATTTTGAGTACTTTTAATTCTAATTTCTTCAACAAATTGGAGTACCTAATTACACCATTGCTATTTTAATAAAGTTGGAAATGCAAATCTATTTTTATTTACAAAAATTCTACTTACATGAGTGCTTTCTGTGTGAAATGGGTCCACTTGGATTCCTGGAAGACCCGCACCATAATCCTCACCAAGAATTGACAGATATTTTTTTTCTATATCTGTAAAAGCTGCCGGTTGATTCTGTTATCAGCTCACCGTGAAAACTTAGGTGGAGTGAGCGTTAAGTGAACTGTCATTCCACCTTGATTATATGGACTGACAGCCCACTTCACATTTACTTCACCTAAGTTTGCACGGTGAGATTTTACAGAATAGCACTGCAGGTATATAACATGGTCCCCCACCAGTGTGTAATTGGGACGTTCGGATAGTGGCACATTTTCTTTTTAATTTTCCCTTGTAATGTATCCAATACTGCAAAAACAAAATAGTACATGTAAAACCTATCTATTTAAGTAGTAAGTCAAAGGTTGATTAATAATTAACATAATTTTATTCATGTAATTAATAATTTAAATAATTGTAAAACTTACAGCCCAAGTTTTCCAATCCTTGTTAGCACCACCAACAACCGAATTTAGCTTTTCTGCTACCTCAGTCCACATTCTTCGGGACATTTCCCGAGCTTGAGCACATTTATTGTAGCCCATAGCGATCAATAGCGATGTCTTTGTGAGCATTCAAAAAATCCCACAAAGTAGTCTAATTGTTCGTAAGAAACTCTTCTTGAAGGCATGATCACAAACACTTGCCTGCCACTTACAGACACGGCCGCAAAACTAATTTCTATTCTACTTTCAGTTAATAATCTAAAGTTAAACTTGAAACAACAAAAACTAACTTACACCTAAATGCTCGTAATTTTTTTTTTATTTACCCTGAAGGGAAGGCTCAAGTCTTATGATCATATTGCCTAGTCTTACGTAGTGTATTTTTACTTTTTTTCCATGATAATGCAGATGTAACACATTTTAATGTTTTTTGCAGTCTTTGGCAACAAATGTGTTGAGTCAGCCTTCTCGGCAAACTTCGCTGAGGTAGTCGATACTACAATAAAATTCTCAGCTCCAATTTACCGACATCGCGCCTGTTTCAATGATTCCACATATTGTTCGATTGCGTATACACTTGAGACACAAAACTACACCAATTCGCTCTCACAAATAATGTCAAATTCCTTTTTTTGCCACGAAACAATGTTTCCTTCATCACTCTTTTTAACTGTTATCTTAGACACCTAATTAATTTGTATTAAAACCGTAAAACCGCTTATGTATTTTAGAACGTTTAATTATTATTAATCTTACTTAATCTGTGCTGCCAGCTTACTGAGCCGTATGTAGCAGGCCAACAGTTGACCTGCTGCAGGTCAAATATTGGCCTGCTGCAGGTCAGTGGGAAATGCTCATGGTACAAACACAAAACCTGTCAGGTTAACATGCTGTGTTGAACTGCCCTGCACTTGGCAAATATTTTTAAAGTTTATGGTAGGCCCCCTGGCGGTGTAGTGCGTCCGGTATGTTTGCTGAAAACAGGCTAGATGACTTTTACGCAGTCATGAGAAAGTCACAAGCCTCCTTTATGAACCGTATACACAAATCTGACAATGGAATATTGAGGGCCATAATTATACGAAGCAAATTATTTCTTCGTATATGGCAATTAATATTCCAGCAAAATTTTTCTCATTTAATAATGCAAGAAATAATTTTATAATTTTGTAATAATTTTTAATTAATTAATGAATTTAATGATATTCTAATAATTTAATTTTGTAATATTTTTGTATTATTTTTATTTTTTTTTATATGGGTCATTAGGCCTGAAATAAAAATGATTTGATTTTAAGCCTAAAAACACGTGCATATTCTAAAGCTTTTAGAATTCCAAAACATTCTCCCGTAAAAACGGAAGTCTCCGGAGTATGTTGAAATGAAATGTTGTATTGAGTATGGGGTACCAATCCCAACATAACCCGTCGGAGAACGTTTGGCAGCATCCGTAAAAATGTAGTGGAAGTCTGAATGTTCAATCAGAAATATATTGAAACATACTCGTAATTGGCAATCGGGATCTGATTTACTTACACAGTTATATTTAATATTGGGAGTGAACAGTAAACTCTCTTATCTATTGTTAAGTTTATTTGAACGGTGAATAGGCGAAGAAAGTGAGAGGAATTTCTTAAAGCTTTCAATTAAACAATGAACACGTTTATGGGACCAGTAATCTGAAGATTCAATTTGAAACATTAAAGATTCCAGTTTAGGAATGAGAGCGTGAGTTGAGAACTGGAATCCGAAAAAAATATTTATCAGACAGGAATTGTCTTCTAAGGCGTAAAGGTCTTTCCCACATTCGATTTGTAGTACATTAATGGGACTAGATTTCATGGCACCCGAAATAATGCGTAATGCTTTTGACTGGATCCGATCCAACTTTTTGAAAGCCATAGAATTAGAGATTGGAATTCTCACGGTGCAGTGGCATCTCAATTCATTTTTGCAAACATATTATACATTGACAAAATATAAATTTATGCAAAAAGACCAGTGATATCGACAATTTTAACAGGCTCTCGTTAGGCGGCTGGATCAAGGGCTGCATTCAGAAAGCAGTACTTCTGGACACGGCTCGCATTGTCAGGTTCCTCTCTCTGGAGCCCTGACCGCCGGTAGCTTGGACCCTGTTCCCGATACCGGTGGGATACTATTTTTTATATTTTTAAATGTTTTTTTTTATCTTATTTAAGAATTAATATTTAAAAATATATAAATTATGTATATACGAATAAATAATCGGAATAATAATAATAATCAACTAATAATTATCTCAGTCGGCCATACTAACGCGTCGCTCCTCGTGAAATTTCTCGTTCTTCTTCATTGCGCATCGGATTGATTCGCAATGTTACGAAGCCTAGATGCATTACGGTTTTTAACCGACGACAAAAAAGGAGTAGGTTCTCAATTCGACCGTATGTTTTATTTTATTTTTTCAGCCCTCACTCCGTCATGTATGAACCGATCTTGATGTTATTTTTTGTTAGATAGGGTATACCTCAAGGGTGGTCCCATGTCAAGGAAATCCGGATCTGATAATGGAATCCTGATAAAATTGAGAGAAAACCTCGAAAATTGTGGGCACGTTTATCGTTTCTGTACGTATGTTCGGCCCTCACTCCGTTATTTATGAACCGATTTTGATGATTCTTTTTTTCTTAGATAGGGTATACCTTAAGGGTGGTCAAATGTCAAAAACATCAGGATCTGATCATGGAATCCTGATAAATTTGAGAGAAAACCTCGAAAATTGGGCACGAATATTGTTTCTGTTTACTTTTCATAACTTAATCAGGTATTTGCATTTAGGATCATCATCATGGAACTGAGCTGATGATGGAAACCATACCTTTCCTAAACAATAGAAGTTAAATATAAAAAACTGGTTTTAGTGACAGATACCACCTAATATGCTTTGAAGAAAAGACGTCTTTAGAGTATTGGAGGTAACCTCAACTGCTCAATATCCTGGGAACCTCATGGAAGGATGGCTACATCATCAGCTCAGTGCCAAGAGGAATGATGAAGGATTAGAAATTAGCCTCAGAGTATTAAAAGATGATGCGAGTCACAAAAAATCATAAAATAAAAAACGTTTTAATAAAAAATTCAACCGACGAAAAAGAACTAAAAAGCAAAAAATAAATAAACCTTTTAAGTCTTGAGTATTGAATTTATTTACCTACATAAAATATCAAATTTTATATAAATGAATTTTGAGTTGGCGCCAAATAATAAAATGATTAATTACCATTAGTAATTTACATATAAAATTTAGATTGTTAATTATCAGATTGTTGTTTGGTTAGTTTCAAAAGAAAAAAAAAAAAAGGTTTATTAAAAATAAATAAACCTTTTTTTTTTTTTCTTGTTGTTTTTTTTTTCTTGTGCTTTCTAGTTCTTTTTCGTCGGTTGAAGTTTTTGTTATGTTGGGAAAGATTAGATCTTCTGGGTCGCTGCATTTTTAATAATAATACTCGTACAGTAAGATTTATTAATAACACTCGCACAAAATAAACGAATCGACCGGTAACATTTACGTATATTATTGTAGTCCTTGCGGATGACTGATTGACCGAATATCTGGAATGATTGAGACCAATCGATTTGACAGTTGTTATCATTTTTTCTCTTTGTATTTATATGAATTATTATTTTTAAATAAGTGACATTTTATGATTGTTTCTAATTTAATTTTTTTTTTTTTTTTTTTTTTGACTTTGCCAATTTAATTTGTATGTAATCTATCTGTATGTAATAATGAAATTGTGTGTTGTGTTTTGTCTTAATTTTATTTATTTTTCTAATAATTTTTAATTAATGTACCTAATGCTGTTATATGATCCAAGTAGTTGATTGAAATAAAGGAATTGAATTGAATTGAATTTCGATTTGTAAAAAACCTATTTGGTTATCTTTCTAGATTAATTTTAGTTTTTTTATGCCGTGAATTTTTCGATTTTTTAAAAGTTATTCTGCTATTCGGGGCGGAGACGAATCCAACAAAACAAAAATCATTAAAATCGGTCCAGCCGTTCTTTAGTTATAAGTGGTGTAACTAACCCGACTTTGTTTTATATATATATTTATATTTAAGATATATAAATTGTTATCATCTATTGTGTTATTAAGGGAAGGTGAACACAGGTTATATTCCTTTACTATTAAATTAATGATTGTGGACAGGCGTTTGCGTTCATTATAACAATCACGATTCACGATTCACGATACACGAGTCCACAATCACGATTACATAAGTACATACATAATGTATCTATCTATTTATCTATCTAAGTTAATTTACTATTCTATAATTTTATTAAAGCTTAAAACTACTCACACGGTGACGACATGTCGCAAACATATTTGACCTATTTACTTATCCATAAGTACTATCTTATACATAGAAACTTAATGTTACGGGTCCGTTCTATAAGCTGATGCTAGTAGGTTACATAATCTGCACCAGAGAAGAGTTGTAGGAGGCACAGAACTTGCGAATCTATGTGCTATCAAATTAAACCGATAAAACAGTAAATAATAGCGACTAAATGGTATTCTAAATAGAGTTATAATATTTAATGTTATTCTATAATAGAATATGTGTAATATGTAAATGCCCATTATCATAAGATTTAGGGCTGTTTTGATAGCTGATAAGTGATAACGTTAAATAATTAAATGCCGACTTTTTGATGTTTTATATTTTTGTTGGATAGATTTCTAGTCTTAGGATAGAAATATGTATAGTTTATAGTACATAATGAGACCATTATACATAAAAAAGAGTTTAAAGCCGAACGGTCCTCAAGGACCGTTCGGCTTTCGACCTTCGTCACAGCGCCTGAGCGCACGTGTGCTGCGCCACCTGGCGGAGTGCAGTGATTACTCACAGTTAACGACACTTACTTGGTTTTCGATAATTTGATAATAAGGGTTCGTCCTGAACATTTCCAAAAAGGAATTTCCGCACTAAATTTGCAAAATGTATAGTTTTTATTTATTTAAGCACACTTTTTGTAACACAAAATAACACGAAGTTACAAAATATTTTCCTGAATTTGATCGCAGCACCAACTGTCGGGACAAACTGGAATTAAAATAGAATATTGTTGAATATTCGATATGCGGTCGTAGCGCCGTCTGCCGCATCTAATGTAAAACATTCCAAAATCAACAACAATATTTTATATACAAAAAAATAATTAGGTAAACAATTTAAATTGGACCGAATTGTGAATCTAAACCATTCTCGAATCCACCTGAAGACACACACAAATTTCATTAAAATCGGTAAAGCCGTTAAGGAGGAGTTCAGTGACATACACACGCACAGAAGAAATATATATATATAAAGATTGGGTCCATAAATATGAAATTGGTTTTTCTTACTAATAGAGAACCTCGTCACTTCTATGAATTAAAATATTCATGAATTGCTTGATATTACGAGTACATAGAGTAATGACCGTCATAGACAACTGCCAATACTTAAAATAATAATAATATAATAATAACAATTTAATAATAATAATTTATTTATTTGAGTTCTTTTACAAAGTAATACATTTAAAAACTTATAAATACTTAGTATTAGTAGTACAAAGTGCTTAACAGATTGGCTTAAATACCTAAATAAAAACTACCTAGTTTAATTTACACATGTTTTAAATTACTGAAAAGTGCGTTGGTACTGACATAATAATTTTTTTGGCGACATGCCTGAACTGGGTTAATAAAAACCTGTGTTTCAGGCCATCCCCAGACTAACCGATCATCTGATTATTGGTCCACTGTTAATTAATTATTGAAATAATACTATCCTACTTATTGTACTAAACACAAATTAAAAATAACCAATAATATCTATATAACTATTGAAGTAATTCTAACAGCTTTTAGCTAGCCCAAATATTCGCTTATCTTTAGACTATAATGTTTGTAACCGGCACTATAAATATTAAGTATCCTATTGAGCTTATTATATAAATCGGGTCCTAAATAGACATAGAAACGGTTTACAAAAGCATGCCTAGTTTGAGGCTTTATGCAAACCAAATCTTTCCTTCTTTTGTCAGAAGGTACTGGCTTGTAGGCGAGTTCTACGTGCTGGTGTAAAATGATGTGCAATATAAATAATTGGCGTACTGTTAGCAACTCACATGCAATGTAAAGCTGGTGTGTAGGGAATCTAAAAGGCCTAAAGGTGGCCACCTTTAGAATCGCTCTTTGAGCGCGTTCTAGAGGGAGTAAAATTGATTTCGCAGCACCGCCCCATGAAGTTATGCAGTATGTAAGAACAGATTGGCACAAAGCCAAATATACCTGTTTAATTAATTTAAAGTCAGCAATTTGACGTAAATTTTTAAAGATATACATTAATTTACGAACTCGAGTACATTGTAAATCAATGTGTTTACGGAAATTTAGATTTGTGTCAAGTGTAACACCTAAGTATTTCATATGATCGGCTTTAGCTAGAGTAGGACACGAACAAGCAGCGTCCGCGTCTGTCGTACAGTTGTGAGCATAAATGGTAAGGTTAAGCTTAGTGTAGTGGTTAATATTAGTGTTTCTCATTCTAAACAGAATATATTTGGTTTTATCTGCATTTAATGTTAGTAGATTCATACAAAGCCAATTTGATACTATGTTAAAGCCACTCTGAGCGTTTTCATAGACCTCTTCTCGTGATTTAGCCGTAAACAACAAGGCTGTGTCATCTGCGTATGACATTATGATACCATCTGGTAATTTCAGGTTGCACAGTTCATTTATATAAATTAAAAACAATGTTGGTCCCAAAATACTTCCTTGTGGAATGCCGTAGCAGCTGTTTTTAAGTTCTGAACTTTTATACTGACCGATTTTTACACACTGATAACGATTTTTAAGATAATCAGAAAAAAGTAGGAGTTGTGTTCCTCTTATTCCAAGTGTTTCAAGCTTGTGCAATAGTTTAGAGCAAGAAATTGTGTCGAAAGCCTTGGCAAGATCCAGGAAAATTCCCATGCAATGCAAACCATTATCCAGATTAGTAGTAATATAATTTGTCATTTTGAGTACTGCTTGGCAGGTTGACCTTTTTGGTCTAAAACCAAATTGACTATTTGATAGTAATTTGTTGTCCTCAAGATATTTTATTAACCTATTATTTATAATTCTTTCCAAAATTTTCGAGAGGCCCTTTAAGACTGAAATGGGTCTGTAGTTATTAACGCAGTACTTGTCTCCAGATTTGAATACAGGCGTCACAATTCTTTTTTAAGTAGACTAGGAAAAACTCCATTTGACAGACATAGCTGTAAGATATGTGTTAAAGGCTGAACAAGTAGGTATTTAAATTTCTTAAGGATCCTATTTGGTATATCATCCCACCCGACAGCGCATTCATCTTTTAACCCGGAAATTATTCCTAAAACTTCATCGACGTCGCGTCGGTATCTAATAAAACAAAGGAATTAACTGGATTTACAGTTACACTAGTCTGGTTTTGGCAAGGGTGAGTTCTAGTTGCAGGTGTTTTTTCAGCCAAATTTTTACCAACGTTGACAAAAAAATTATTTACTTTATCTGCTGCGACAGATGGGCTAATACCTGTTGATAGTAAATCAAGTGGAGGTTCGGAGTTTTTTGCCCTAAAAGTATTTGTTATGAATTTCCAGACAAGTTTACTATTTTTTCTTGCTGATTGCAGCTCATATTTATCATGCTGTATTTTAATTTTCTTCAGAAGGTTATTACAGAAGTTCCTGTACCTTTTATACGTTATGCTAAGAACCTCGTTGTCAGGTGCGAGTTTAGATTTTAGGTGCAATTTGTCTCTGTGTCTTATACAACGGACGAGACCTGGTGTAATCCAGGGTTTGACAGTACTATATTTCCTAGGCATTTTAGTAGTGAATGTGTTTTTAATTATTGCATGTTGCAGTGAGCCTATGAAGTAGTTTAGGGAAGTATTAGCGTCGCATGAGTTGTAAACTGGGTCAAAATTTATGCTGCGTATGTCATTTTCAAGTTTTGCCATATTGACTTTAGTATAGCTGCGCATGCAGTTTTTTCTAGGTAAAGATGTTTGTAATGTTAGTAAAATTGCATTATGATCAGTTAGTGAAGAATATGATCAGTTAAGAAGAAAAAACCTTATTACTTATAGTTTTATAAACAAAAAAAATACCTTAAAAATTACTCCTCTTTTTGTTAGCAGAATAGTGCACAACAGAATCAACACCATTGTCTTGCGTTCAACACAGCGACCAACTATTCCTATCATTTTTAGTCATTGATGGAATAGTATCTAACGAAGACGGTGGGAAGAAGCATGTAGTTTATGCTTGTTTCTGGTGTAAAAATTGTGGTTAAGAGACTGGTCGTGATGATAAATGTATATTTGGTCTAATGATAAAATATGTTTGCAAAAATGAATTGAGATGCCACCGTGAGAATGCCAATCTCTTGCTCGGAAATTAATTTCTCATTTGTAAAACAAATATATTTTATATGTCAACAGAATACCTACCGTAAGACACATGGAAATAACTAAAATAGACTAACTGTGCTGTGTCAACGTCATTATAGTCTAACTTTTCTGACGGCGTAGACGGCAGAGCTGAGCCTTCCCGATAGGCTTGATAAATGTGGGCCCCATTGAAGTTTGGAATCAACAGTTATACCCAAAAAAACTGCCGAGTCTACAGTTTCAAGCACATACGCACTTAAGATGACATTGGGTAGCATGGTAGCATAATATTTTGTCACACGATATTAGTTTCGTTCTGCTTAGTCCTGATTGGACGGTTAAAATATATTTCCCTCACAACTTGTCATAAAGTGTAATTACGCAGCAATTGTGAAAAATACATTCCTTCTGATCTGTAATTTCACCACCTACCGTCTGCTAAAGTATTAAATCGCTAATTTTTAACTATTAACGAAAAACTTAAAAAAATTTCAATCTATCTGTATAACCACAACATTTTAATTTATTATTAAAATAAAACACATTAATTTCGGAACTGCTCTTTTTTAATAATTTCTAAATGTAAAATTGCAAAACTTATAAGTACTTGATAAAAGAAGAAAATCTTACCCGAAGCCGCTGGAACGCCAGCGACGAAAACCATCAAAATGGTCACCAGGAAAATTCCAATTAAATACATGTTTCTGTTGTAGAAATAACTCAACCACTGATATCAGTGAGGCCTTTACCCGAATTTATAAGGTAAGGCGCTGGTTAACGTGACGAGCATACCTACCTATCTAATGTCCATTGCGGGCGCAATTTCAGGGCTTGCGCATCGTAAAAATAATGGAAAATTATAGTTTTGTTTAATTATATTTTAGCTTTTTCTGAATCGAGTATTTCGAGTTTTGAACGTGTCAAATCATGACAGACTTGCCGATGATCCCCTCGGCTCGTTTCTCAATATTTTTTTTTTACAAAAAAAAATAGAACCGACTTCCAAAAAAAAGTGCAAAATATAGGTAACTTTAATTTTGGAAGTCGGCGTTTCTAGTTTTTTGTCTTCGTTTTTTGACACCGACTTCTGAAATTAAAGTTATTTTGCACTTTTTTTGGCAGTCGGTTCAATTTTTTTTGTAAAAAAGTTTTTTATTTTTTACTTTTTAGTTGTGGTTCCCCATAACATAGTGTAATTAATTTGTAAAGTTATGTCTAACTCGAATAAAAAATTGAGAATCACGCAAAAACTATAAAGCGTATTTTTATGTAACCTTCACCATTGTAAAGATCATTTAACTATTTATGGTTTTAGTATACGTGTTTTAGTATAATACCTGTTTTTTTATTTATAATAAATTAATAATGCGTCTAATTTCGGACAGCGCTCCT
This sequence comes from Polia nebulosa, assembly GCA_951329385.1. Lineage (NCBI taxonomy): Eukaryota > Metazoa > Arthropoda > Insecta > Lepidoptera > Noctuidae > Polia > Polia nebulosa. The sequence goes on from OX589615.1 coordinate 9,523,622, forward strand.
TGTTGGGCGAATCCTATTACTGAGTGGACGTACGACGCGTTACGTGAGCTCAGCACAGAACACGCAAGCTAACCACTTAAGGTCATTGGCAGTTAATAGTGCCTAAGGTGAAAACTCACCCGGGCCTGCGGACGGCGAGTAGTAGGTAGCTCGCCGTCCGATCTGCACCAGGCCCGAGAGTCGACGGCGCGTAGTGCTCCACACGCGCCTCAAAGAGTTGTCAGCAATAATGACGGGGTCCGTCATGGGCGATGCCTGCCCAGGGGTTGAGGATAAATTCGAAACAGAGTTACCTCGCCCCTGTGCACTCAGGGTAGGAAAGGAACAGGGGTGGGTTTTCGTCAGTAAGAGTCTGACACGCCCTCCCGCTCCACCCTAGAGCGGTAGATGTCATTGGATGATTTCCCACCCCACAAAAAAAAGGTGAAAGCTCCAGGGTAGCCCGCGAACTTCAAATTTTCTTACGTTTTTTGCAATTTGCAGGTCAGCGTCAGGTTGTATATTGGTCAAAATATGATTCGCGGCTGTAGCAAGTACGTATTTACCGAACTGTAATCATTAAAATCATCAATACAACTCTCTCAGTTAAAATTAAAGCCCAATGTCATCACATCAATTCTAACTGAAAGAGTTTTATGATGAGTTTAATGGTTATTATTATAAAAATACATACTGCTACGACCACGAATCACATTTTGGACCACGATACGATCTGACACTGACCTGCAAATTGCAAAAAACGTAAGAAAATTTGAATTTCGCGGCCTACCCTGAGGCTTCCACCTTAATTTATTTCCAGGCATCAGGTGTCAAACAAAGACACGATTTAAACGAAAAATAACTGAAAGAAACCTAATCAGTTGTTACACTTTTGCATAATTCTACAACCGACTTCTAGACCTGGGAGTGTAGGATTTTCACGTCACTAAAACCACTCACTGATGGTGATCACCATCAGCACATGGAAGGGGTCCCGTGACCTCTTTAAAGACCACTTTGTAGCCTCCTTTGTGCAACTTCTGTTAGGGCACATCCCTGTCATCATCATCATCATCAGCCTATAGCAGTCCACTGCTGGACATAGGCTTCTCTAATTGCACGCCATTCAGCTCGGTTCTCGGCAACTCTCATCCAGCTGCTACCAGCTACCCTGCGAAGATCATCGCTCCACCTAGCTTGAGGGCGTCCTACCTTACGTTTGCCGATTCGCGGTCTCCACTCGAGAACACGTCTACCCCAACGGTCATCGGTTCTACGGCTAATATGGCCGGCCCATTGCCACTTCAGCTTGCTTATTCTGTGAGCTATGTCGACAACCTTGGTTCTCAGCCGGATCACCTCGTTCCGTATTCGATCCCTCAATGAGACTCCAAGCATAGCCAAGCATATTCACTGGGCACTGTACTCCTTAACACAGGTTTTCTATTAACCTAGCTAGGAATACAGCACCTCACCCACCATTTTATTGTAGTCTTTGTACACTATATACCGATAAACGATTCTGTAAATGGTCATCATGTACTACAATGTTTTTGATGAATAAATTATTATTATTATTATATTCCATAGGTCGCTCAGTGGAACGCCATAGCTCGCTGAGCGACCTTGAATTTATGGACCAGTCGTACCGTGAGTATCCACGTTTTGGCTCCGTAAGTCATAACAGACAAGTCGGACTGATTAAAGACCTTGGTCTTTAGGCTCTGTGGAATACGCGACGCGAAGACTCGTCGAAGCTCCCCAAACGCTGCCCAGCCCAGCTGGATCCTTCTGTTGACCTCTCTCTCAAAGTGGCACATCCCTGAGGAGACTGTAAAGGGGTCTCCCCTCTGAACCCCTCTGTGCACTGCAGCTCGTGGTCACTGTGCCACCGTCTATCCTGGAATCACTCGTTAGGCAGACAGAGTTATGCACTCCATCACGTTAAGGTGGAAGCGCCAGGGTAGTCCGCTAAATTCAAATTTTCTTACGTTTTTTGTAATTTGCAGGTCAGTGTCAGGTTGTATCTTGGTCAAAATTTGATTCACGGCCGTAGCAAGTATGTATTTATAGAATTATAATCATTAAAATCATCAATACAACTCTTTCAGTTAGAGTTGATGTCCAAAGAGTATAATAATATGGTTGATGTCAAATGTAAGAAGATTTCATGAAATCATGACATTTGGCATCAATTCTAACAGTTTATTTTTTTTTGTTATTGGTTGGTTGGTGGCACGAAACAGTAGGTGAACTTTGTCGAGCGCTCAGTGTTGCCTGTTTCTTTTTTTTAATTACTTAATTTTATTGGAAAAAAATAATTATCTCCTACCCATTAAATCATTACATCACATTACATCGTACATGTGTACGCAGTACGATACCAAGTAATACCATTCAGGATCGGACAGGGTTTTTGTTACATGCTGTATAATAATATATTTATTTTTATGTAAAATAATAAAAATTACTTAACTATTAGGGTTCTGATCACTTAAAATAGTAAATTCCTTTTCTAAATATAGCCTTGCTCAGAAACATAATATCAGTTGAGCCAAACTGCCTATGTGTGTGGTGTCAACTAATCGATATTGCGGTAAGCGTAGGTACGCCTGAGTTGGTTCTACAAAAAGTAGTTGCATTTTTATTGCCATCATGGCCGGTGCCTGCATGCCCAGGGGTAGTGAATAAATTCGTAACAGAGTTACCGCCGCTGCCCTGAGCACTCAGGCAAGGAAGGACAGGGGTGGTTTTTAGTCAGTAAGAGTCTCATACGCCCTCCCGCTACACCCAGAGCGGGAGATGTCATTGGATGATTAACCAACCCAAAAAAAAATAGGTTTAGGGCAGACAAGACTCGTAGAGCCGGTTTTGAAGCGATTCGTTTCTGTCACTAACTTTTGTTAAGACAATATTTACATTTTCATTGAAATAAAATACCTACCATAGAAAAATAGGTAGGTATACCGAACAAACAATATTTGTTAAAAAATAATTCCAGATACTGTTTGATAATTTTGTTACCTAAAAAAAAATTAGGTAATTTTAAAATTTGTTGCATTGTGTTTCTGTATAAAAAACTATTTTACAAAAAAAACAACCGACTTCCAAAAAAAAAATTAGGTACTCTAAAAATTAAAAAATAACTTTAATTTCGGAAGTCGGTGTTTGTATTTTACTTCTTCGTTATTTGACACCGACTTCCGAAATTAAAGTTATTTTTTAATTTTTAGAGTACCTAATTTTTTTTTTGGAAGTCGGTTGTTTTTGTTGTAAAAAAGTTTTTATTTTTCACTTTTTAGTTGTTATACCCCAGAACTAAAAACCCCAATAACATGGAACGTGGAATTTAAGGAGAACACCAAAACGTCATCGAGGTACGCGTATTTTTCGTTTTTGTTCAGTTTCTCAAAAAGGGCTGAAGCAATTTCGATAAAATTTATATGGGACCACCTCGGGAGTATATTCTTTCAGATTAAAAATGAATTTTGAAAATCGGTCCACAACTGACGGAGAAATCGGCGGACATACATAAAAAAAAAAAACATACATACAGTCGAATATTATAGAACCTCCTCCTTTTTCGAAAGTCGGTTTAAAATATGTTTCATTCAAGTAACTAGTACTTATTTGAAAAAATAATATTCGAAATAAATATACAAGGACCAAATATTATATGAAACATTTTCTGGGAAACGAAATTCTATGAAATTTCTGTCTGCGGAACAAGGGGACACCTTGTCGACACATGTTGGATTCCACACCAAAGGCCTACCCAACTTCCAGGGCATTTTGGTCATTCCGTCTGGCTTCTTCGTATAATCACGCGCCAAGCCACTGGTTTCTAAAACAGCTGGCGGTGACAAGAGCCAGACGGATGATATCATTAATGCTGGTGTGCCATGCTATCCGACCAGCGCTCCTACTGCGAAATAGGTAGTGCCCGAGGCGGTTGACTGCTTCACCGCAGTGATTACTATGTGTACCGCCGCTTGGAGAACCCAGAAACAGACATGTAGCGATCCGGAAGCTGTCACTCAGTACCTACTTATGTTAATATGCAGAATGGCTTATCCATTGTGCTCAATTACTGGAAAGTATTCTAGTTTGAAGGATATGGGGTGCAGGTGTATCAAATACAAATTATATCTACATATTTATTACATAAATGTTTTATTAAAAAAGACGCACACGCAGCTCTTATACGTAAGCGTTTCCTTTCCAGCCAGCTGAATTTATTTTTTTAAGCAATGAAGATTTAGTGCATGCCTTTCAAACTCTCGGGACCTGCAAAAATAAAGCATTTTTCAGTACCTACATATTTTTTTAAAGTACCACACCCGCACCGCACTGTGCTCGTTTGACGGCCCACTCTTTCAAAGAAAAGAGATCTGTGCCCCAGTCAGAGGCTGATGCTTTTAGATAAGAACATGCCCATTTGATGTAAGTAATATACTTAACTGGCGAAGTGCGAGAAGAAAAATGAACAATATTCGAAAAAAGATTTGGCATCTATTGATTTCGTTACGTTGGTTTCCCAAAAAAACAAAATCTTTTGTATTTTGCAAAGCTTACATGGTTAACTTTTGCAGGGATAGAACACAGAATGCAAGAGCACGGAAAGCGATCTCGATTATTTAGCAACCCGGTACGTGTAAATTACATTTTCTTTTCACCATTTATACAGTAAAAAAAAGAAGTTTCTTAAATAGAGAACAAGGAAGGGAGAATAAGGAGGAAGAAAAAAGAAGGGACAATAAGGAGGGGAAAACAAGGAGGGAGAACAAGGATGGGAGATAAAGGAGGAAGAACAAGGAAGGGAGAGCAAGGAAAAGTGAACAAGGAGGGAGAACAAGGATGGGAGAAAAAGGAGGGAGAACAAGAAAGGGAGAGCAAGGAAAAGTGAACAAGGAGGGAGAACAAAGAAGGTAGGAAGAACAATATATGAACATCCTTGCATTCTGCAAGAGTGAGCGATGCGAGCTCGAAACTTTTAGTGCCCGTCTCGGATAGGTTACCTTCTTACCTAAATTTTTATGTTATAGACAATTAGTTACCGGGTGGCAGGCTAGAGGATTTCAGTAGCGCTTATCATGGGTGGTCCACACCCATTATTAGTGGGTGTCTTTCGCGATTGCCCCCGAGAACCCACGGAGTCGGCGCCCCTGGTCCCCGCAGTGAAACAATATAGGCTGATTATGCGATAGTCAGTTTCTACTTACTACAGTGTTCGGGTTTGACGCATTGCTCGACGTGATCATCATAAACGTAGCCCTCATTGCAGGCCCAGCCTAGTATGCAGGCATGCGGGCAAAATACGCGATGCTTTTCAGGAGTGCCTAGCTGGTAGTTAGAACATTTGTTGAAACAGTAGCCTTCACAGCCTATGTGGGCGTTGGGATGATCTTCGAATTCTGTGTTGCCAGCTGTAACATAGAAAAGAAGATCAAGTGACATGGTTTGTCTTAGCTGTTTTCATCGGTGCACTAAGTAGCTATAGAAAGAAGTGCGAAAAACCCGAACAGAGATCGTATTACCTACAAATGAATTTGGTCAATAAACTTAGGCTAAGAAACAAATAGGAGATATTTTTTATAGATATTGCCCGCGCACCACAAGTTCAAAATCAACTGTTTTTAGTGACCTATACGTTATTAAGCAAATTAAACTGCTTACTAAATATACAGGGTGTAACGGAAAGGTGTGGTCATATTTTAAGAACCGGTTCTGCCAATGGGAATGAACAACTTTCTCTAAAGAAAAAATAAAAAAATCCCAAAAAAAAAATGTACTTTGCATACAAAGTGATCATCAGCTGATCAATATTTGTATGGGGTGTAAAATTTTTTTTTGAGAATTTCCTCACTTTTTCTTGAATAAAATGGTTCATATCGATGGGCAGATGCAGTCCTTAAAATATGACCACACCTTTCCGTTACACCCTGTATAACTACAGAATCACCTGAAAATCTTGCGTGAAATATCGAATTACTTGAATTATGTAAGTACGTAGAGTAGGTAGGTACACCCGAATGCTTCAAAAGTGTCTATAGGGAGCGTGCAGGAACTATAGATGGCGCCACATAAATGTCAATGTCAAGTATGTCTACAGTACAAGTTGCGGATTTCACTCAATAGATGGCAGTCTACGTTACGCGTGCTGCATGTGTGCATGATGCGTGTGTGTATACATTTATGACACGGAAATGTCAATGACATGTTTTTAAAGGGTAAAAGTTTCGAATTTTACTCCACTAGATGGCACAAACTACGCCGTGCACGTTCCCTATAGATCTATGCGGTAGGGGTTGTAACAAGGCAGTGTTAAAGCCTTGTTTATTTTTTGACCTCTATTCCAAAATTACGTTCCTTGCTACCTTTTTTTAATTTCAAATTCAAAATTACTTAGTTTTCTCTGTCAAGTCTCTGTTTTGATATTAAAAATCAGTTCTAATTCTACAGCCGAGCTAGTAGAAGCTCCTGATTATCATTTTTCGACTCTTCAAGTGTCAGTTACCAGTTTCCTAGAATTGTGCATTAATATAATTTAATTACGTAACTAGTCACAGTGTATGTGTTCGTAATATTAAAATAAAGCCCACTGTTGTAAATAACAAATATAATGTGTTAACTCGTCGTGTGTTATTATTCATTCAACTCCTCATCTACGGTCCTCCTACTCTACGTCCTCCTCTGCGTGTCACTCCTACGTCCTCCTCTACGAGTCACCAATACTCCGGTCCTGCAACGTGACAGTCCTCCGTACCGTGACACTAAAATGAACAAGGCTTTAACACTGCCTTGTTACAGGGTTTATTGGCAAATTGCGACCATTAGGGCTAGGCTACCGTAACAAAATCCCTGATAAAATCAGTTCTAATAGATGCCTCCTCACCCTCGAATTGTCATATAATCATAAAAAAGTAACTAACAGACATTGGAACTATCGGAAGATACGTTCAGCGAAAAATATGAGGATGTAAAATACACATCCTATAATATACCTATCTAATAATTAAGTAGGTACCTACCTACTAGCTTCTGCCATTGGCTTCGCTCGCGTAGTTAGTACTTCCCCCACTATAAATTCCTATTCCAGACTATAATTTATCTCTGTGTCAAATTTAATCCAGATTGGTTCTGCTGTTCTGGCGTGAAGTGGCGCGATTGAGTAACATAACATATCCATTCCAAGTTTCGCATTTATAATATTACTAGCTGCGCCCCGCGGTTTTACCCGCCTAGAACGGAATAAAAGGTAGCCTATATGTTAATCCAGGCTATAAGCTATCTACATACTAAATTTCATCCAAATCGGTCCAGCCGTTTGAGCGTGAAGAAGTAACTAACATACACACTCACAAACTTTCACATTTATAATACGAGTATTAGTAGGATAGTAGGATTATGTACCTAGTACCTAACTGAAATTATTTCTTAGGTACTCCTACTATTAATATGCACACAAAATATTTAATAAAAACTTTTTTACAAAATTAAAAAAGCAACTGACTTCCAAAAAAGAAAATACACTAAAAATTAAAAAATAACGTTAATTTCGGAAGTCGGTGTTTGTATTTTATTTCTTCGTTATTTGACACGGTTGATTTTTTTTTGTAAAAAAGTTTTTTATTTTTCACTTTTTAGTTGGTAAACCCCAGAACTAAAAACCCCAATAACATGGAACGTGGAATTTTAACATACTCGTAATTGGAGAAAACCAAAACGTCATCTATGTACCTATACGTATTTTTCGTTTTTGTTCAGTTTTTCTAAAACCGCTGAAGCAATTTCGATAAAATTTATATGGGACCACCTCGGGAGTACCTATATTCTTTCGGATAAAAAAAGAATTTTGAAAATCGGTATACAACTGACGGAGAAGTCGGCGGACATACATACAAAAAATACATACAGTCGAACATAGAACCTCCTCCTTTTTCGAAGTCGGTTAAAAATACATAAGTAGTTCAAAGGTATTGCTTAGTTACTTAAACTAAACTAAACTAAAAGAAATGAAAAAAAAAGTACTAAAACATAATCAAACATTGATAAAAAAAAGAAAATCTTACCCAAAATTATTTCAGCAACGAAAAGCATGAAAATGGTCACCAGGAATATTCTAATGAAATACATCTTGAACTCGTGTTGCGTACGGATCTCGGCGAATGATAGTAGGTACTACTAAATTCATAAGATATGTCGACCTCTCGCGTCTTATCTATAGGTCAGAGACTAAACAATAATAATGATTGTCGAAAAGTCAAAATGGTGTCTTTTGGCGGGCTTTTTTCGAGTGAAGGTTAACCTGGTTACAGGTTAAGTGATTGTTTCCGCAAATTGATTCCTAGTGGCTATTGTGTTTTGTTTTGTAGTTCTGGTTCTCAAGAGTCTACGCAACGCAACTGGACAATATGGAGTCATTGAAACAGGCGCGGCCGCGGTTAAGGGCCTTCTCGCGGTCCAGTGGCGCCCTCATTGAATATAAAATCGTAGCATAGCACAGAAAATAAATATTAAAAATCCAACTTCCCGTTTGTTACAAAGAGGATAAAGATTTTTTACGTTGTTAAAACAGGTCTCAAAATGTTTCGTATCTAAAGTAGTAGGCAAAAGTGCCAAAAACGGCCGTTTCTGACACTTTTGCCTACTACTTTGGATAAGCTACGATTTTTTATTCAATGAGGGAGCCACTGGACCGCGAGAGGGGCCTTAAGTAAAGCTGAGTCTGTTATTTTAGTATTGTATTGACTAACTCAGCGAAGCTTGCCAAGAAGGTTGACTTGCATTTGCTGCCAAATACTGTAAAAACATTAGAATGTGTTACATCCGCATTTTATAAAAAAAAGTAAGAGATTGACATAAGCTACCGAAATGTGACATGGTCAATCCCCAATATTTTGACATTTCGACAATCGCTGTCCTATAGAATTTTACTTTACAGCTTTGTTATTTGTTGCTGTTATGAAATTAAAAATAAAGAATTGCATAAATTATGTTAATACTCGTATAACATAAAATGTTATGCATCCGTGCTTTTAAGTGTTTTTTTTAGGGTTCCGTAGGGGAGAGTGGGTAGGATTCGTACACTTTTTACTTTAAGTCACATAAAACAAAAACTATCCATTATTTAAAAATAACTTTAATGCTGTCACATACCGCACTTATCAGCCTTTAAGATGAATGATGTGTTGTTTCGATATAAGAAAGCATGGCGATGCTACGACAACTTTACTAAAATGAGAAAAACGTACGAACCTACCCCACACGTGGGGTAGGTTCGTACATAGCGTAGGGAGCTTTCGTACATAGTGGGGTACCTTCGTACAATGAGAGAAATAACCACTATTCAATGTAATATTATCATTTATTGAGATCACAATTAACACAGAATCAGCCTTTTTTTAGGAACAATTATCAGTTATTATTTTGTGTACCTCAGTAGGTACTACAAATAACTACTTACTCTTAGTAAAAAAAAACGTACCTCAGTACTAAAAATGACTACCAAGACTAAGGGTAACAAAAACGTATCATAACTTTTCTCTTATTAATATAATAAGTAGGTACCTAATGAATCAACATAATAAACTCTACCATTACAGCAACAAGCCTTAGTCTTAAGTATTAATACACGTACTATCCGACAGCATACATAGATAAGTCTTTCTCGAAGCTATAAATGTGGGACGTTCTCGCTGTCAAAGCAGATTTTGATGGTGTCAGTATATGTACCACATCTGTTATATTGACACTCCCCTCATCCTTGGTGGTGGGAAAAACAAATTTCCAGGAACCAGGCTTCTTCCTCATAAATGAAACTATGTATTCAATAGGACTGTACTTTTTAAGCAGTTGCCCAACATAATATAAAACAGTATTTTTTTTAGCAAATTTGACTAGCACGAAACGTCCTTGGTTAATGTTCATAGACATAACTGGAGTTTCATCTTGAACATCCAATTGCTCGGACGCTTCTTCGATGGGAGAACAAGAACTTTCTCTTAAACTGATATTAGTTTCATCCTCAGAATCAGACTCGTCCTCACTGACAGGCTTGAAAGTTTTCTTTTGCCTCTTTGATTTAGTTGTCCTTACAGTTTTCTTCTGTCTTTTTGGATTGGTGCTGGCGGATACTACATTTAATGCTCGTTTCATCTCCTTGGCCTTTTGTTTTATCTCTTGCTCTTGCTTCTTCAATTGTTTTGCTTTCTCTATTTCTTCTAGTCTTATTTTCTCCGGAGTATCTGTATATACTTTCGACTTTCCTTGCTGTTTCCCTTTTCTCGACTTTTTAGACTCAGTTTAATGTTTTGTTTAATGTTTAATGCTATGCAAGTTAGTGTGGGGAGGATTCGTACAGTACGAATCTACCCCACTGCTAACTGCACGAAGGTACCCCAAACCAAAAATACAACGATTTAATTTAAAATAAAAATACCCGTTATAGTTATCAGAAAACAACTGCGTGCATTTAAGACCTCAATACCATTCCACTAACTAAATTGAATCACTTTTATAACTAGAGTAAAACTAATAACATTTAAACACGTTTCAAAGTGAATCCAAAAATTACTTACGTGGAGCGAAAACATGAACGGGCCTGTTGTGTCGAAGCCGGGAGCCGCACTGCCCCGCCGCTCCGCACGTAGCCTATGCGTCCGAGTGGGAGTTACGCACACAAAGATGAACACGCCAGTGTGCTGTATAGCTTAGATATCACTACTGTACGAATGCTCCCGTTGTACGAATGCACCCCACTCTCCCCTACCCTTCGGGTAAAAAAACACTTTTTAAACACCCTAAAAAAAAAAACTACCCGTCGTCTGTCACACAGGTTTTACAGTCAAACGATTGGAGCTAGTCTCTGAAATTTTCACAGTATACCTAAGCATCGTTTTGAACCAAAGCCATACAAATAGTCAAAAATACACGTGCGAAGTCCGACACACACTTGGCCGGTTTATGTTTTTAATGCTATTGTGATCAGGGACAAGCAAATTCAGACCCGCAGGTAGATTTCTCTCTGCGCAGCTTGTGTATTGGGATGCAAAATAACGATGTCTCTGGTATTGCTGATGATAACCATCGGCGGCGGTGAACATTAACAATCGGGTGGGCAACCTTTCTCATCATCTTCCTACCCTCTTACCATACTTTTATTTTTTTTTGGGTGGTGGGAAATCTTCCTATGACTTCTCCCGCTGTGGGTGGAGCGCGAGGGCGTGTCAGTCTCTTACTGACTAAAACCCACCCCTGTTCCTTCCCTACCCTGAGTGCCCAGGGGCGCGGTAACTCTGTTTCGAATTTATCCACGACCCCTGGGCAGGCATCGGTCATGACGGGCCCAGTCATATGCCATGATACTTGGGGTCGGCGCAACGTTTTGAGGGTTCCGTACCCGCAGGGTAACCAACAGAAACCTAATACTAAACCTCTGCTGTGCGTTCGTCCGTCTCCCTGTCAGCGGCTTGTATCTCATGAACAATCAATTTTCACTGCATATTTCTATTATATATTACTAGGGAAAGAGAAAAAAAGCAAATTGTAAATAAAACATTATGTATTTTAATATTAATAATATCGTTATAGTTAAAAAATAAAACAATGGATTCACATAAATAATAATAATATTTTTTATACAATTTTAGGACGATTTTCTTTTATTGCACATTATTTTACAACCTTAACGCCGATTTTTAATCAACTTGTTATTTTTCTAGATAAGTGGGGAAGATTTCTGCGATTTATTAAATTAGCGGTGTAAAGCGCTATCATAAGAATCATCATCATTCTAACAAGAAGCGGTCTTATAACTTCTCCCGCTCTGGGTGGATCGGGAGGGCGTGTCAGACTTTTACTGACTAAAACCCACACGTGTTCCTTCAGTAGCTTGTGCCAAGGGCGCGGTGACCCTCGCAACATCGGCAATAGCGGGCCCCGTCACTTTCTGCTGACATCTCTTTGAGGCGCGCGTGGAACACTACGCACCGTCGACCCGGGCCTGGGGCCCAATTCTGTAAAATGACTAACTTGTCAATAGTGTGTCGGTAGTGTGTCAGTAGTGTCTCAATAGAATAGTCATTGACATTTGGTATTCTATAAATTATTTATGGTCATTGACTTGCCACTGTAGTGCCATTGAAACGCCATAATAAGACTGTTGTAATAATTGGTAGTCTGGTCTACTATAATATGTCAATATCATTTTGAAGTTTTTGCAGAATAATTTGCAACAGTGGCAAAATAATGTCTGTTGTGTGTCGATAGTGTCGATGGCGTGTTGCTTAACTCAAAGTTACAGAATTGGGCCCCTGGTCCTTAAGTAGGCAAAAGTACCAAAAAACGGCCGTTTTTGACACTTTTGCTTACTACATTGGATACGAAACATTTCGAGTCCTGTTTTAACAACGTAAAAATACTTTATCCTCTTTTTAACAAACGTGACGTAGGATTCTTTAATATTTATTTTCTATGCTATGCTACGATTTTTTATTCAATGAGGGCGCCACACGGGTAGTAGACTAGCCATTACTCGCCGTCGGCCTGTGCCAAGGCCAAATAAGGTGGACCGATGACCAGCAGGTGTATTCGCTAACTCAGTGGACATCAATTTGATAGGCACTATGCAGTACATTGCTCGGTGGACATCGACTATAATAGGCACTACGGTTTTCTTATACGTCAAAGCAGCAATGTACGTCAAAGTGCCTATCAAATTGATGACAACTGAGTTAGCGAATACGCCTGCTGGTGAGGGTCACGGGAATAAGCTGGATGCGAGATGCACAGGACCGGCCCCTGTGGTGTCGCTTGGTCCATGTCCAGCAAAGGTCTATCAGCTAAATTAATAACAAAGAAGGCCCGATAAGTTGACTAAAAACCAGCTTATTTTTTACTAAGTGTGGCACTCTGAAATATTTTAGTTTTAAATCACTCTAACTAAAAATCAAGCTAAGTACAGACAGTATATCATACGAATTATGAACCTTATTCTCATAAATTTAATGAATAAAAATCTTAGATTTGACCTGGTTCCCGTATGCTGAAATTTTGCGCTTTACTTTGTGAAAGAGGAGCTCGTGGGTAAAGTAATAACAGCCGCACGGGACGATCCATCAGGTTAAGCTACGCTTGCCGGAGGTTGGTTCATGTATGGGTGACCATCTTACATACCGAGACTCATCCGTGCCTCAGAAAGCACGTTAAGCCGTTGGTTCCGGCTGTCAATCGTGGATCTTTGATAGTCGTTACGGGTCGTCAAAAGTCTGACAACCAGTCTTACCAAGGGGTATCGTATTACCCAGTAACTGGGTTGTGGAGATCAGACAGGCAGTCGCTCCATGTAAAATACTGGTTGGTATTCAGCTGCATCCGGCTAGACCGGAAGCCGACCCCAAGATAGTTGGGCAAAGGCTAGGCAGATTGATTCTCATAAGTTTAATGCTCCATTTTTATTGTTAGGTTCGCCTTTGACAACTATCTCACCTGATGGTAAGTGATGGTGTGCTCGACGATGGAACACGCTTACATAGAAGTAATCTAATCACTCTTTTAATTGGAATTCGTATGAATTGCTTGATCACAGTCGCTTATAGGAATATGCACATTAATTTCTTACAAATAGGGCTCATATTAGTATGGAACACTTACTGTAATTAGCTTGAATACACTTTAGTTCGCTTAGAAGATCTCAACCATTACACCTAGTTTCTGTATTGAGAAATTGAAGTTAAAAACTTATCAAACTCCAATACTAAATTTGAGAAGTTGACATGCTAAAGCAGTCTGAAAAGTTCCCAAATTCAAATTCTCAGTCTAGAACCTTTGTGTTACACGTCAAACCTGACTTTACTGGGACTTAATTTCCCGACCATGAATATAGCACATCGAGTTTTGTCACTCGTAACTAGGAATGTAACGGAGGTGGGTTTACCGAAACCGAAGTCAGAATCAGAGTTTTCATCATCATCATCAGCCTTTTAATGTCCCCACTGCTGGGGCACAGGCCTCGTCTCTGTGAGATGGTTTGGACCGTAATCCACCACGAGAGCCCAATGGTGGATGTTACATGTCTACGAATTTTTGGTTCTAGGACATGCCGGTTTCCTCACGATATTTTCCTTCATTTGAGAGCAATAGTGATGAAATAATTTACACAAAGTAAAGCGCCTGCCTGGGTTTACACTGGGAGACTGTTCTAGGAGTTATAAAATTTGATTTTTAGGAATCAGAACCGGAATCAAAGTCGGAGGCAGAAGAGAGATGTTTTAACTAATTAACTCTCATTAAAAACTTGGGTAAATTAAATTTAAGCGCGAACGCATAAAATGCAAAACAACCAAGTGAAATAGTAATCATTATTCCCCGCGCGACATGCGCACTGGCAGCGGGCGGCCGCACCGACCGTGAGCTTCGAACTACGATTTAAAAGTGTCGGAACCGAAGTCAGAATCGAAAGTTCCGACTTATTGGAATCTGAATCGAATTTCCGTAACATACCTACTCTCCTGAGTGATAGTCTTTTACTAAACCTCCATGTGTCGTATTGACGTCTGGGTATCTCTGGTCTATGAGTGACCATTTTATATTTAATTTAACGTTATTTTAAGTTAACAATATTGTGATATAATTCATTATTTATACATTTTAAATTAACAATATTGTAATTATAATAATTATCTACCTATACATTTTTAATAATATGTTTAATATTTGATAACTTACTTATTTTAGTATATTTAATTTTAACATAGGTATTTAAATATAATAATTCTTCACCCCGTTTGACGTGGATTCGATAAAAATAAACAACCCGATTTATTGCGAATTTCCGTGAGTTTAAATATAAATAACATGAATAAATAACTAACATGTTGCCAACATGTTTTCGCAACACAAAACCTGTTGCTGAAATTGTGTTGTGCAGCATTTTTTCTTCTTCTTGCAACAGTTTAAGCATGCATACAAAACTTTTCCATATTGCTAGTAACATTACATTTCATATTTCCAAAATAATTTGTCCCGCAAGGATTCGAGTAAATTAATTTTGGAAACACAAACAATATATCATACAAGACAAGATTGAAATTACATGGCAACCCAATAATTTAAATGACCTTATATTATAAATTCAAATATACCCACCAACTTGCAATCGACAATTCAGCTTTTAGACGCCGCATAACAATAGTACACTAAGCGTGGTACACTTTTCTGTTAGCGTTCACGCTAAAGGCTTAGTACAAAAAGTATGGCAATGACATTACCTGCGGAACAGTCAGTAAACGCTAACAGAAAAGTTATTTGTCTAGACCCCAAAGAGTATAGCATTATCATCATCAGCCTTTTAATGTCCCCACTGCTGGGGCACAGGCCTCTCTCTGTGAGAGGGTTTGGGCAGTAATCCACCACGCGGGCCCACTGCGGTTTGATGGATGTCACATGTCTTAGAATTTTTGGTTCTAGAACATACCGGTTTCCTCACGATGTTTTCCTTCACCGTTTTGAGAGCAGTGGTGATGAAATAATTTACACAAAGTAAACCTGACTGGGTTTGAACTCACGACCTACAACTTGTAAGTAGCGGCCGTTACCACTGGGCCACCACTGCTCTCAGTAATAGCGTCTCTAATCAATCAGCAGGGCCAATCAAAATGCAGTATCCCGCTTCCTCATACCACGTCTAGATAACTGAATAAATATAAAGAAAAATAACTATCATTACCTGCCTCAAAGCTGAATAATCGATGGATAAAACAACCTGATTTATTGCGAACTGTCATGATTAAAAACTTACATTTTGCCAACATGTTTACGCAACACAAAAACATGTTGCTAAAACATTTGTTTCCATGAACACTTGCTTAAAAGGAAGCACGGTGTATGTGTGTTTGCGATTTAGTTTCTTTAAACAAGTATATGTTTCTTTAAATCCAGTTTAAAACACACATAAATTTCAGTTTGCACTCCAAATTCTAACGTCTTTATAACTTCTTCAATAGCACTAGTCATTCTGAAACCATTTAAATTTAAACTAACATAACGCTGATATTCGTTTGACTGGAAATAACATCAATTGGAAACAAGGATTTGAAGACTATATGTCTGCGTTAAAGTGAGGTTCAGCGTAAACAGTCAACGTTCTAAAGAACATTACCAATAAGGTCCGTGTAGATGGTCCTAGGGCGTCCACTCCCGGCGTTTGCAGCCGTTCAAATATTACGTAAGCAGATTTATTTTTAGTAATTCATACCCCCCCCCTCCTCCTCGTCAGCAAAAGTAAGCAAAGCTCATACCATGCCGATACCTGTACTTACGTAAAGATCGGTACTTACATGTATTTTTTTAATCAGTTCTGGTTTTGAGAGTTTCTGGCGGGATTTTCTCGAGTGCAGTTCAGTGGCTGTTTTAATTATTCGTTTATTGATTCCTAGTGGATATTGTGATGTAAAATTGGTGTAGTTTTGTGTCTCAAGTGTCTACGCAACTGGACAATATGTGGAATCATTGAAACAGGCGCGATCTCGGTAAAACGGAGCTGAGAATTTTATTGTTGTATTGAATACCCCACTGAAGTTTGCCGAGAAGGCTGACTCGACACATTTGTTGCCAATTACTGCAAAAAACATTAGAATGTGTTACGTCTGCACTCTAATGAAAAAAAAAGTAAAAATACACTAATACTAAATATTATTATACTAAAGACGAGGCGGTATGGTTTATGACCTTAGCCTGCCCGAGAAAGGACGAAGAAAAAAAAACAGTTCTTGTTTATTTATGGATTCATGAGTAGAAGTTATTAAGTCTAGAAATGTTTTCTGCTTGATATGGATGTCTGCTCGACCGTCCGCTTGCACCATAGATAAGTAGATTTGATGACTGATTAGTTATTATTATATTTAATATTTTTAAACATTTACGCATATACCTACCTACATTTTTACATAAATGCACGCCTTTTTTTGTGTTTACTCTTATTTCATTTTTAGTAAGTTTATACCTCGTTCCGTGAGTGTGTCCGTGGCATCACAGCGGGCACTAACAGAATACCAGCGCTGCGTTATTTATTACTTAAATATCGCAGAATATGCTGAGTTAGGCGCCTTTTGGCCTCGCACAGTTTATTCTTATTTTTTATTTGTGTTGTTAGTTTAATAAGTTCATGTTTGAGGTGTGATTTTGGGATATGAGACGTCGTTCCCTTCTAGCCATTCAACAACTTGGCACTCGTCTTAATGTTGTATAATAATAATAATTCTTTACTATCAGATCATATACAGCATGTAACAAAAACTCTGTCCGATCCTAAAGGGTATTATTTGGTATCGTACTGCGTACACATATACGTAGCCATTTTATGTATATGAGATTATTATTTTTCCGCAATGTTAATAATTTATTTAGAAAAAAAAGAAAAACACATCAAAAGCAACACTAATTGTTCGACAAAGTTCATCTACAGTTTAGTGTGAAAAAGGCCGCCTGAGCAAGACGGTAAGTGAGCCCTTTGTCATGTGCCGCCTAACCGAGAAGTTGTGCCTACAGCCCGGCTAGTGCTGGTCAAATAAAAATAGGTAAAAATAAAAACTTGTGAACTTATGAAAATTTACCATACTTAGTGTTAAATTTCGCATTTTTTATAAAAATAAAAAATCAATAATTTTTCGTTTTTATGAGTTACATTTTTTTTACAATTTTTTTTAGTGCGTATGTTAAACCAAGAATACACAATTATTGGATCGGACAGGGTTTTTGTTACATGCTGTAGAAACCCAATCAAAGCCAAATAAATTTAGCAGAAAACCCGAAAAAATAAATAAATAAATATTGCTGACGTAATCACAATCCACCCACGCCCACCTTCATGCCCATGTCATCCAAAATAAGCAAATCAAAAACCTTTAGTGCTTACGTAATACTTGAGTGACGCCTTTCTATTGACACTTATATTAAACTATAATCTACAGAACCCTCCTAAATAGAATGTAAAGGTTGAACCACCCGATCATCAATATCAGGCTTCCTTTCATGGACCTTCAGATGACCCTTAAGAGTACACTTCTGCGTAAAGGCTCTCCCACAAACCGGACAAACGAATCTTTTATCATTGTTATGTATCCTTAAATGCTCTCTCAGCGTCTTCTTCCTTTGATAAGACTTCTGGCAAACCGGACAAGTGTGTATTCTTTCACCATCATGTTTAATCATGTGCATCTTTAAAGCGTTCTTAGTATAAAACGCTAGATCACATTTATCGCACTTGTGGTTACGTTCATTCAAATGATCCCTTCTGACGTGGCTCGATAGATGTCCAGGGGTTATATAACTTTGGGGACAAGCTTTACACTTGTATCTTTTTAATTCTTCGTTATGGACTTCGGCTAAATGTTTTTGACGGGCGTAAAACGAAGTTAAGGAGATGTTACATCGTTTGCAAGCGTATCTTATGCCAGATTTGTGTTCTTTTGACACGTGGTTTTCTCTTTTAGTAACTCGGTCGAAGGTAGCGTTGCAATACCGGCAAGGGAAGTTCCCGACTTCATGGGTCCTCATGTGACCTCTTAACCTAGCTTTCGATGCGAACGCTTTGCCACAATTTTCGCATATATAATTAGGGTAGTGAACATTCATGTGTGTGTTTAAGCTGACGTAGTTTAGGAAGGTTTTCTTGCAAACTGGGCAGTCTAGTTGATCTTTTTCTAGTTTGAACGGTAAGTTATTCCATTTACGGTTAGAATATTTTAGTCTAGTGCAGTTTTCCACGTGCTGTCTTAATTCCTCGTAGGTAGAAACATCTGTTGTACATATTTTGCATCTCAATTTTGTCCCAGACTTGTAAAACCGTTGTGAATTCGAGAATATCATCTTTTTGAATGCCAAATGTAGATTAGTTTTGTTATGGTCTACTATGTGAACTTTAATGTCGTCCAAATTTGTCGATTTCTCAGGACATATAGAGCATGAAAAGGTTCGATTTTTCCGTATTTTAAAAGGGAATAAACCCGTTTTTAACATGGATTCTGTTTCACTGAGATCGTGAAACTTTTTCATCGGATTTTTTTTTAGTTTTTTCACAGTTCTGCTTCTTGTTTTTCTGCTACATTCTTCCGGTTCCATTTTGATTATAGGTTTGATTTCTGTAAGTAAATAAATGTTTTGTGATTATGATTTTTTTTTAAATCATTTAAACTAAATAGTGCATATAGAAACCATTGGGCAAAATTTGACTGCATAAGGCCTTCGCCTGCTCACGTGTATAATATCAAACGACGTTTTTCAACACAGTTACGAATAAAGATACAAATAAAACGAAATCTTAAGTTTATTATTATAATATAATTTATTATTGTAATTGAAACTAATGAAAGTACAATTCATATTTTACGCAAAAGATTTTCTTGGAATTTTCATGGTTTGTGAAATAAAAAAAAGGATTTGGTTTTAAAGAATTTATTCTAATCAAGAATAGAAAAATCCTACTTAATATTATAAATGTGAAAGTTTGTGTGGATGTATGTTTATTACTTTCACGCAAAAACTACTGAACGAATTTTGATGAAACTTTTTTTTTGAAGTTATACTTCTTAAGGCGCGTTATGAAAAATGATGAGAGAAATTTTAAGATGCGCGTATGCGCGCGCATCTTAAAATCTGTCACACAAAATTCACAGGTTGAAGTCAGCTAGAACCGATCCACACCTAAGTTAGCTATGGTCTATGGTTCATGAAGAATGATTGTTTTCCTTTTGTAAACTTTGTGACAGTTTGATTTTTTATCTTGTTACGCCAAAGAAGTATAACTTCTTTCGTGCGTACATAAGTACACACACACTTTTTTTTTTTATTTTAGATGGGAACACACAGGCTATAATTTATAATGATGGGAGTTACTAATTCCACGCGGGCGAAATCGCTGGCACAAGCTAGTTAGAGATTTAGGAACAAATAAATCATGCAGAACTTATAAAATAACGTAAATCACTCTCACATTACACACAATGACTCCTCACACTCACCGAGTCAGTATAAGCTGAATTCGACTACACCTCGTCGAATTTAAATTTATTTTCAACGTTTTATTTATTTTAGCTTCTACCTGGCGTCTGCCAAATGTCATGATTTCATGAAAAACTACATTAATACGGTATTAATACTAACAGAGAGTTGTATTGATGATTTTAATGATCACAGTTCTGTAAGCACGTAGTAGCTACGGCCGCGAATGACAATGCAAAAAACGAAAGAAAATTTGAATAGGGAATATGCATGAAAAAAATATTTGTTCTCTAACCGGTTTATCGATGAATATACTAAAATAGAGTACGAACAGTGAAAGCAGAATCAAAATTGATCGAAAATTAAACAAGATATAACAATTTTAAACAAATATATCTGTCCCTCTCTCGAAAACGCTGTTTTCTATGGCAGTTGTATGGGCGTCATGTCCTTTGACGTCACAGAACACGTCGGACTTCTCTTTCTAATTATCAACTTTAAAGCTTTATAAGTTCGTCGCTGATGATGATATTTTGAAAATACCTTCATATTTGTTCACTATAGTTAACTAGTCTTCAATTATTATTATTACAATTGAACAAATAAAAAAATATCATGCATATTATTACGCGGGTTAACCTAGCGCTTCCCTCTTAATACTTATTACATTTTACATAAGAAGAACCAATAAATTATCTACTATATTTGAAATTTTGGAACAAGAAAGTCGTATCATACAAAACAAAGTTTCAGGGTTCCGTACCCGAAGGGTCCAAACGGAGCCCTATTGCTGTCACTCACGTGTTAGCCTGTCAGTCTGTCTGTCTGTCCGTCGTCTGTCACAAACTTTTGTTCCGGAGAATTTTTTAACTTCCCACTGACCTATGAACTTGAAATTTGGTGATAATGTTTATTATTACGTATATTTTAAAAATACCAAAAATATTGATTTACCTCATATGATACGGAACCCTGAATGTGCGAAGTCCGATACGCACTTGATCGGTTTTCAATACAAATGATCACTTAAAAATTAAAAGTACTTAATTAAAAAAATATTTTTAAACACAAGCTATTATCTGGGACAATGAACTAAAAAATTAAAAATAAATTCTAGTATGTATTTGACGTGTAGGCACTACCCGTTACAGGTTAGGTACTACTATACTTCTGTGCCTCAAGCTTTTAAGAATATAGGTAAGTACCTACACGCCAAATTCTTACTACAATTTATTTTTAACTTTTTATTTCATTGTCCCAGATAAAAGCTTGTTTTTAAAAACATTTTTTTACTTTTAATTTATTCTTCTAAAGGTGAATGCTCCAGGGTAGCCCGCGAAATTCAAATTTTTAACCGACGAAAAAAAGGAGGAGGTTCTCAATTCGACCGTATATATATTTTTTTTTTTTTTTTTTTTTTTTTTTTGTGTATGTTCAGCCCTCACTCCGTCATTTATGAACCGATTTTGATTATTATTTTTTTATTAGATAGGGTATACCTCAAGGGTGGTCCCATGTCAAGGAAGTCAGGATCTGACAGTGGAAACCTGATAAAATTGAGAGAAAACCTTGAAAATTGTGGGCACGTTTAGCGTTTCTGTATGTATGTTCGGCCTTCACTCCGTTATTTATGAACCGATTTTGATTTTTCTTTTTTTGTTAGATAGGGTATACCTCAAGGATGGTCCCATAATAAGGAAATCAGGATGTGACAATGGAATCCTGATAAAATTGAGAGAAAACCTTGAAAATTGTGGATACGTTTAGCGTTTCTGTATGTATGTTCGGCCCTCACTCCGTTATTTATGAACCGATTTTGATGATTCTTCTTTTCTTGGATAGGGTATACCTCAAGGGTGATACCATGTCAAGGACATCAGGATCTGATCATGGGATCCTGATAAAATTGAGAGAGAACCTCGAAAATTGGGCACGAATATTGTTTCTGTTTACTTTTCATATCTCAATCAGGTATTTGCATTTAGGAACCATCACATCATGAAACTGAGCTGATGATGGAAACCATAGCTTTCTTAAACAATAGAAGTTATATATAAAAACTAGTTTTAGTGACAAATACCACTTAATATGGTTTGAAGAAAAGACGTCTTTACAGTATTGGAGGTAACCTCAACTGGTCAATATCCTGGGAACTTCATGGAAGGATGGTTATTTCATCAGCTCAGTGGCAAGAGGAATGATGAAGAATTAGAAATTAGCCTCAGAGTGTTACAAGATGATGCGAGCCACAAAAAATCAAAAAATAAAAAACTTTTTAACAAAAAAATTAACCGACGAAAAAGAACTAAAAAGCAAAAAATAAATAAAACTTTTAAGTCTTGAGTAATGAGCATATTTACCTACATAAAATATCAAATTTTATATAAACTAATTTTGAGTCGGCGCCAATTAATAAAATGATTAATTACCTACTTACAGCCTTCTTCATTTGTAAGTACTTATAAAATTTAGATATTTAATAATCAGATTGTTGTTTGGCGCCGACTCAAAATTAGTTTATATAAAATTTGATATTTTATGTAGGTAAATATGCTCATTACTCAAGACTTAAAAGTTTTATTTATTTTTTGCTTTTTAGTTCTTTTTCGTCGGTTAATTTTTTTGTTAAAAAGTTTTCTTACGTTTTTTTTGCAATTTGCAGGCCAGTGTCAGGTTGTATCTTGGTCAAAATTTGATTCGCGGACGTAGCAAGTATGTCTTTATAGAACTACTAGCTGCGCCCCGCGGTTTTAACCGCCTAGACCGGAATTAAAGGTAGCCTATATGTTAATCTAGGCTATAAGCTATCTACATACCAAATTTCATCCTAATTGGTCCAGCCGTTTGAGCGTGAAGAAGTAACAAACATACACACTCACAAACTTTCACATTTATAATATTAGTAGGATAATCATTAAAATCATCAATACAACCCTCTCAGTTAGAATTGATACCAAATGTAAGTATTTCATGAAATCATGACATTTGGCATCAATTCTAACTGAGAGAGATGTATTGATCATTTTAATAATTATAATTCTATAAATACATACTTTCTACGGCCGCGAATCAAATTTTGACCAAGATACAACCTAACACTGATCTGCAAATTGCAAAAAACGTAAGAAAATTTGAATTTCGCGGGCTGCCCTGGAGCTTCCGCCTTAACTATTTAGTAGGTAAGTATTTTAGAGTAGGCGTGATGTTTAAAATATTCTACAGATATTATGATGTGATGTAAAGTGCTCGTCAAAACGAATCAATCGAGCAGAAACTCGGTGGGGTTATGTTGCTTTATAACAGAGATGCCGTGGCCACCTTCCAGCTTCATCATCAGACCCTGGATATCATTTAGGCGTAAAATGCTCCTCAAGACGAATCAATCTAGCCCAGACTCGATGGGTTTATCTTGTTTAGTTCAGAAGTTCTCCCACAAATATTATAAATGTGAAAGTTTGTGAGGATGTATGTTTGTTACTCTTTCACGCAAAAACTACTGAATGGATTTTGATGAAACTTTACAGTAATATAACTTATACACTTATACAGTAATATATTTTAAGAACCGGTTCTGCCCATGGAAATGAACAACTTTCTCTAAGAAAAATAAGAAAATTCCCAAAAAAAAAAAGAACTTTCCATACAAAGTTATCATCAGCTGATCAATATTTGTATGGGAGGTAAATTTTTTTTTTGAGACTTTCCGCAGGTTTTCTTGAAAAAAGTTGTTCATATCGATGGGCAGATACGGTTCTTAAAATATGACCACACCTTTCCGTTACACCCTGTACATCAGAATCTCACATACGCTATAATGTATAAAGGGGAGAAGTACTAATACCACGTGGGCGAAGCCACTGGTAGAAGCTAGTAAATAAATAAATACGAAACGAACTCTGTATATTTGTTACGTTTTCGCTAGTGTCAAGTTTTCGCCAAATGTCCTGGTTTTAGTGTCAACTTCTGGCAAAAAATTCTGGTTTGTGTCAAGTTTTGACCAAAAATCCTGATTTTAGTGTCAAGTTTTGGCCAAAAATCCTGGGGGTCTACTCCGAAGTGTTTTTACGAAGTATCGGCCGAATGTTCGGACATATTTGTGAGAAGTGTTAAAGTGAATATGGCATTCCTAAAATTGTAGCGAAATGGTATTACGTATGTTTTTGGTGGAAGAAGCTCTCAGAGAAGAGCTGCCTGGTTTCGGCTGGAGTTTCGGTCAGAAAGTGGCCGAATATTCGGATTGATCGAAAGTATATGAGCTGAAGGTTGTAATAGAGACCTATAAATTAACTGTCTCGTTCGTATATGTGGGTAATCATGGAATAGAAAAAACAAGTGGAAGTGCCCACGCAGCTATTCGGCGCGTGTCTCAATTATGCGGAAAAAATGTAAAATAATAACAACCTTCGTCTGTTGTAATAAGTTTTAATTTTGTATGAACAACCCGACACTGTGAACCAATGGTGACAACCAGACACTCTTTGCGATGGCTATGTCCCGTTAGCAAAGTTTTCATTTCTTATTTATACAGGGTATAAGGAAAACGCTTCCGAAAACGGAGACAGGTGATAAGACTAGTGATTCTCGAAACCATCAAAAAAATCTGAAAAAACCAATTCATCTAATTTTTTTAGAATTTTGCGTACACTATGCTGTGAGAACAATTAAATGTAACCTTTATTTGCAGTTAAAGACACTCTTATTCTTTACAATTTTAGTATGCAATGTAATATTTGTAAAATATCAATACTCAATACTCATTTGCGAATACTCAATCAGCTGACGCTCGCGCATTCCTCGAGTTAAAAGTGCGTGCCGACGACCTCACGTCCACACGACACCGAAGTAAAGCAAAACATTACTGGTATCCGTTTGCATTTTGGTTGTATATAATCTACGTTCTGGCTTCGGAAGAGTTCCCCTTACACCCTGTATATTCCATGTTATACAGGGTGTTACGGAAATAGGTGGTCATATTTTAAATACTGCTTTTGCCCATAGAAATCAACCACTTTCTCCAAGAAAATCAGAGGAAATTCTGAAAAAAAAATTGGACCTCCTATACTTATTTACTTTGAATTCCTTGAAGAAAGTTGCGTGTATCGATGGGCAGAACCAGTTTCTAAAATATGATCACACTTTTTTGTTACACCCTTTACAATAAACAGGTCAAATTTTATGTATATTTGTTACAACCTTTTTAATAAACAGGTAAAATTTTATGTTTATTTGTTAAAACCTTTATAATAAACAGGTCAAATTTTATGTTTATTTGTTACAACCTTTTTAATAAACAGGTAAAATTTTATGTTTATTTGTTACAACCTTTATAATAAACAGGTCAAATTTTATGTTCGCTAATGGTAATCTTTGGAAGTAGTGATCCGATTACGAACATTCTTTAACTTTTTATCTCGGGAACGAACCGTTTCAGCGGGATATGTAAGGTTATTTAGAAAGAGAAGTTTCCATAAATATTTGGTCCATCAGTTAGAGTACCAAAAAACATTGTACACGTATTGTTTCTTTTGTCACGTCGATAAAAAATAAAAACGATACAGTGCGTTGAAATTTTGCGTGATTCACGACGTGGTATACTTTTTACCTCGAATTGACGTAACAAGCCTCCACTCATCTTTGTTATTTTTATTGGTTTGGTAAAGCAAAAAATACGTACAATGGTGTTGATTCTGTTATGCACAAACTAAACTTAATTTAGGCTATTGCTATCTTTTTCTCTCTAATAAAACAAGAAAGAGACGACGTAAATTAGAGCTGTCAAATTTAGTTTGAACTAATATTTCCATACAAATTACACGTACACGTAAAAACATGTCGTCTAAAAACACGGCGAAGCGCAAGGCGTAAACTAGTTTGACATCTCTAACTTAGTGCATAGCTATAGCCGTCCTTTTCTCGCACTGTCTTTTAGTAAAAGATAGCAATTCTCTAATTTTAGTTTAGATATTGAACAAGAGAATCCGTGCCAATATCTTTTGATAATCTAACTTACAGGCTAAATATATATTTTATTTTTTATTTGTACCCAATAAACATTCCTAACTCATTGTTTCGCGTTACCCTCAATTGAATTGACAAATTCGCTAACATGAGAACTGGAAGGATCCTCTAATTTTTTTTAAATAATAGGAAGCACAAAACCTGGCCTAATATTAATAATTTAATTCTTTTCTGTCTTTACTGCCGCTGGAAATGACGGATAGGAGGCATCCTCTACCAATTCCGTTTTAATAGTAATAGGAGTTTCCACTACTATCTTATTTTTAACATCTTTATTATTTTCTGTTTTCGACAATGACGGAACAAAACAGGTGGAAGGCTCTTGTACTTTCTGGTTATTATCCAACACATATGTAGTTTGCACAATCTTAGTATCAATAATTGCATCATTTGGTGTTGACGAAGCAGATTTACTCATGGGTGGTACTG
Source organism: Polia nebulosa (assembly GCA_951329385.1). Lineage (NCBI taxonomy): Eukaryota > Metazoa > Arthropoda > Insecta > Lepidoptera > Noctuidae > Polia > Polia nebulosa. The sequence goes on from OX589615.1 coordinate 9,550,046, forward strand.
AAATTGTTATGTAAGACGTAGAGGGAAGCGTTTCACGGCAAGACTTTTTAGGTATCGGCTCCAATTGTTTTCGTCGGGTGCGAGACTGCTTATTAGATCCAGCATGACTCTTAGATGTCAAAATTTCAGCATCAGAATCAGCCCACAGCGCAATCGAAGTCCTCTTAAAACTGTGTCCAGTGTAAGACCCCGCATCTGGTAATCCTAAGAACTTGGCGATCTCCATTGGCATTTTGCCGAATTTGTTGACCCCAATAGGTTGCACTGTACATCTACCCTTAAGATATTGTTGGAAAAAAAGCGGTTTTTTTGTATTTTTCGACCGCAGAGCTATGTATTTCTTTACTATTTCATAGCAAGCGCCGTCTATAACGAACGTTCGGGGGAGCTTCTTTCTACTATCGACTCGGACCTTAAGCTTTTTACCGTCATCTTTTATATCGTTCGTAGTGATATTCCTTAAGTCTTCACGTCTACAGGCACCAGTTACACCGAATATTAAGGCGACCTGAAAAGACAAAACAGTTCTTAGGTAGTATGTGTAGTTTATTGGACAAACGTAGGCTAGATTACGATTTCCAACGAGCGGACAGTGTCGTAGCGCATTTTGCAATTTCAAATGAAATGAATCGTCCAAGCTGTAGTTAAATGTCATATTTGCATGGCAATCGACCGACAGATCCGAACAGGTTCATTTGTTATTTAAATCAATATGCCAAGCCTTTTCCCAACTATCTCGGGGTCGGCTTCCAGTCTACCCGAATGCAGCTGAATACATGTGTTTTACATGGAGCGACTGCCTATCTGACCCCCACAACCCAGTTACTGGGTAATACGATACCCCTTGGTAAGACTGGATATCAGACTTTCGGGCTTCTGACGACCCGTAACGACTGTCAAAGATCCACGATTTACAGCCGGGACCAACGGCTTAACGTGCTTTCCGAGGCACGGAGGAGTCTTGGTATGTGAAGATGGTCACCCATCCACGGAGCAACCCCAGCAAGCGTAGCTTAACCAGATGGATCGACCCGTGCGGTTGTTATTAATTTAGCCACGAGCTCATGCAAATATGACTTCTGACCACTTCACAATCGCTTTAATATCCCTCAACGCTGCATTGAAAGATGTGCTACGGCACGACCCCTTCAGTGAACATCCTGAATAAGTAAAAAAAAATTAAAAGTAGATAAAGATGTACTTATTTAATTTACTGACCTTTGTTGCCAGATATTGACTATCCGGTGCTTCTTCTAAAAACTTTTCAACGTCACTTGATGACAGCACCTTGCATTTCCGAGAAGTATAACCTTCTGAGCGTTCTCTCAGAAAAACCATCAGTTTGGGGTACTTCTTGATATCAACACCATTTTTGTCTTTCACCATGCTTTTTAACATGGAAAAGACACTCCACAGCGTGTTAGGCTTATACTTCTCCGCCAGTACATTAAAGTATTCCAAAAATAATTTTTCAGTTAATGACTGATTAAATTTGTTTTTTTTCCAACGGATGAAATTGTCCCAAGTCGTCAAGTACTTTTCCCTTGATTTTAAAGGGACTGGCTTATCACTTGCGTCTTGACTTGCATCCGGCGTCGTCCAATCTAAAAAATTTGATTCTTCTTCATAACATACTCACTCATTCACGGGTCACAGACAAATAAATGTGATTGTTTTTATCTATGGTTTGAAATTTTCGCGCCTTCACAATTTGAAGAAGAGGCAAAGGAAGGCCGCAAAACAGTTTTTTTTCAGCGGCCGCCGGGCGTTACGCGCTTCTTTGTGGTTTTAAATATTTGGATGCAATATTCGAGATAATAATCAATTTTCGAACAACAAACTCTATGCTATACCTACACGAACAAGGTCAAATTCCTTTGCAAACCAGTTTTTTTAGGGCCTTTTTAAAAGGTGTTTGTATTTTATTTCTTCGTTATTTGACACCAACTTCCGAAGTTAAAGTTATTTTTAAATTTTTAGTATATTTTCTTTTTTGGAAGTCGGTAGTTTTTTTTTTGTAAAAATAGTTTATTATGTTTCACTTTTTAGTTGTTATACCCCAGAACTAAAAACCCCACTAACATAGAACGTGGAATTTAAACATACTCGTAATTGGAGGAAACCAAAACGTCCTCCATGTATACATATTTTTCGTTTTTGTTCAGTTTTTCAAAAAGCGCTGAAGCAAATTCGACAAAATTTATATGGGACCACCTCGGGAGTATATTCTTTCGGATGAAAAAGAATTTTTAAAATCGGCCCACAACTGACAGAGAAATCGGTGGACATACATAAAAAAAAATATACAGTCCAACATAGAAAGAAAGAATGAAAAATAATTTATTCTGCACAGATATAACGCACATTACAGAAAAATGGATTAAATAACATAAACATGCATGAATGCTAAAAGCCTCGTATTCAATCAATGGAAGTCTTCTGTTCATTGCCTAATGTCAGAGTCCGCCAACAACCAAAGACAATACATATATTGCGTAATACTATGGAATCTGTACTGCGACACTGGCAAATGACAACAAACAGACCATCAAAACGAAACAGAAAAAAAAACAGTTGGTGAAAGTAGAAAAACAACTAGACTAATCTCTTAACAAACACTAACAAATTGAGCTGTGCGTCGCATCCGTGCAAGAACAGGTCGTTGCTCAGCAAAATACTGCGACTTCAGGCGAACTTATCGTCAACAGCGCTGGTTTTCAGCAAAGTACCTATCACGCGAATGACGTAATGACGCATAGAACCACCTCCTTTTTCGAAGTCGGTTAAAAATATCGACCGTACCACCAGAGGTACGGCCAGGGATACGGTGGGTCTGCAGTGATTTTTTACAAAGACACTTATTACAAATACGGGAACAAAAAAATTTTTACGTTTCGTCGGCAATGCTGTTTTTTTAAAACTTATATTATGTCACCTTTATTATCAAGACAAACCAATCAACACAACATTAGTCACATACAACATAACTACATACATAATAACCCCACGAGATGAAATAATAATATTAAGTCAAACACGCGTGTGAAATATTCAGCATTATGAATCAAGAATCAGTGTAATAAGAGGCAGCTTTCATTTCGTGTTTTTTTTTTTGGGACAAGCCCGCCACACTATTCCCCAACCACTGTAACTTCTGTAAGCCAGAATCAACAGTGGCGACCACCAGAAAAAACGCCGAGGCAATGAAGCTCGACGAGTCCCAAACGATTAAACTGTCTTGAGTCCCGCAACGAAATTAATCAGAAAAGACAGCGGAGGAGTAGAAAAACATAATTTCCACTTCCTTCCTAATCAAGCGGGAGACAGAACAAAACTAGGCCATTAGGCACAAAGAGGGTTTTTACAACTGGGGTAAGCCCAGTTGCCAAGCACCACTGGTTAAAAACACCAATATTAATGGGTCCTAAAATTGTGAGCTGTTACACTTGATTCCATTAATAGGTATGGCAAAAACGCTTGAACGCACGGAAATTCGTTCTAGTTTCCACAAGGTCCGTATACGTAATAGACAACTCCAGACGTAGGCTGAATACTATCAACATAATATTGCGCTCAGTTTGCGCAAAGTGTATTAAAAAATTATTAATTGAAATAATTTTAATTTAAACGTTTTGAGAACACATGCATTGTGCGTACAGCTAAAAAGTGGAATTCCCTGTCGGAGTCTGTTTCCTGATAGCTACAACCTGAGGGTATATAAGTCGAGAGTGAATAGGTTACAAGTAAGCGTGCTCCTTGACGAAAATACAGCCCATCATCATTCATCATTCTCCTGCCCTTATCCCAATTTATTTGGGGTCGGCGCAACATGTCTTTTTCTTCCATACTTCTCTATTAGTCGTCATCTCTGTAGTCACCCCCTTTTTAATCATATCCTCTTTCACACAGTTGACGAAAATTGACGAAAATACAGCCCAAGCAAAAAGGGTCCAGTTCTCGGCATTAAGTTGCCGAGATATATCGCGCCGCAGTGCATTGTGCACTGTCAAAGGAAATTGAAGCGAGCATGAGCGAGTTAAATGTCATATTTGGATGGTAGCCACCCGGCCACCACAACGTGCGTTTGGAGGCATGCGGCACAGGTTGTAAAGTCCCACAAACCTCCATTGAAAAGGGAGGATTCTCCGACCAGACGGGTGTTGAGTCTGCCCCCTTAGCCAAAATACATTCGCGAACCTCTGTGAGGAGCGCGAGGAGGCTAAACGCCGGGGCGAAACACCGCTGCCGCAACAACTCGCGGCTCGGCGGACAGAGCTCCGGCAAGATCTCATGGCGACATGGAGACAGCGATTGTCGCAACCCAGCGCTGGGCACGCCACCATTGCGGCGGTAGTGCCCCTCTTTGAGGAGTGGCTGGAGAGGCCCCACGGCGCCCTCACCTTCCACATGACGCAGGTCCTCACCGGACACGGTTGTTTCGGGAGGTTCCTGTGTCGGATAGGGCGGGAGGAGGCTCCCGGGTGTTTAAATTGCGCGGATCGTCCCGAGGACACGGTGGAGCATACGGTGGAGGTCTGCTCCGCTTGGGCGGAGCCCCGCCGTGTCCTCGTGGATGCGATAGGCGGCAGCGACCTCTCGCGCCCTGCCCTGGTTCAGGCCATGGTACGGAGCGAGAGGGAATGGGAAGCCGTCTCCTCCTTCTGCCAAGCAGTAATGCTCGCGAAGGCGGAGGCGGGACGCGTGAGGGAGGCTCAACAACGGAGACGCCCTCACACTCTCAGCAACAGCCGCCTCAGGAGACGCCTGGGAGTTCCGGCGCCGCGAGACGATCTCCGGCGACCGTAGACCCGGGCCTGCGGACGGCGAGTAATGGTTAGCTCGCCGTCCGATCAGCACCAGGCCCGAGAGTCGACGGCGCGCCTCAAAGAGTTGTCAGCAATAGGGACGGGGCCCGTCATCGCCGATCCCTGCCCGGGGGTTGAGGATAAATTCGAAACAGAGTTACCTCGCCCCCGGGCACTAAGGGCAGGAAGGAACAGGGGTGGGTTTTAGTCAGTAAGAGTCTGACACGCCCTCATTGAATGATTTTCCACCCAACAAAAAAAAAAAAGCTAAAATACATTTCTGTCAACGTTAACGCTAACGCTTTTTATTACTGGGCGTGAGTCACGTGACAGTTCTCTCCGCAGGTAATGTCCTTGCCATACATTTTGCACGAAGCGTTAGCGTTAACGTTAACAGAAATGTATTTTGGCTAAGGGGGCTGGTCCGGGCAACTGCCCGATGGTTGATTTCATACTGTTGTATGTGTTCAAATCGCACGGAGAACTCTGCTTGCGCGATGTAGCATTTGTTGGTATTTTAGTTAGTTTGCGACGTCATAGATGTCGCTACATGCGTTTATATCCGAACGGGTTGGGTTCATTAGGGTTCCGTACCTCAAAAGGAAAAAACGGAACCCTTATAGGATCACTTTGTTGTCCATCTGTCTGTCTGTCAAGACCCTTTTTCTCAGGAACGCGTGGAGGTATCAAGCTGAAATTCATATCAAATACTCAGATTTACTGTCCCTTGGAGCTGTGAAAAAATCAAACTTCTATGCTGTAAATGTTCAACACTCGCAAAGGAATCAAATCCTTCAGGGTACTTCCCGTGAACTCAGAATCTTGAAATTTGGTACGAAGCAACGTCTTATAGCACAGATAAAGGAAAAATTGCGAAAAGCATAAATTTTTAGTTACATCATTATAATGAAAATATTTTTTACTTATATAGGTTTGTACGGAACTCTCGGTACGCGAGTCCGACTCGAACTTGGCCGGTATTTATTTTATTTAAATTCCATCCAAATATGACATTTAACCACTTCACAATGGCTTCAATTTCCCTAAACACATTGCAAACTGCGCTCCGACGCGGCCCGGCCGGTTCAAATCATCCATTACACAGTACGGCATCTCCGCGCCGTAAGGAACTAGAGATTACCATAGTCAGAATAGGGTACTGTGATGATTGTAGTCACAGCCTAATCTTAGCGGGTCTGTAACGGCCTTCAACTAGCTGGTGAGAATGTTCGAGAGTTATTGGAGAGCCGTTTGAATTTAGAAGGTGTAAGGATTTTTTTTTTTTTTTTTGGGAGGTGGGAAATCATCCTATGACTTCTTCCGCTCTAGGGTGGAGCGGAAGGGCGTGTCAGACTCTTACTGACTAAAACCCACCCCTGTTCCTCCCTGCCTTGAGTGCCCAGGGGCGAGGTAACTCTTTCGAATTTATCCTCCACCCCCGGGCGGAAGGTGTAAGGATCACATTTGTTTTATGGTTCAGTTCTGCTGGCCTGGCCGAAGTGGGCACATGTATTAATTTAACCCATTTAATATAATTACTCAGAGTGCCCTATTCCTCTTTCTTTGTAACACTATATATACACCGCGTTGGCGTTGCCAGCGAGTGCGACATACGCCAAGCTACCGGGACTTCGAAGAACGTCCCAGGATCCCTGCAGGCCGTACTGGTGCCTTGGGGTCCTACAGTACTTAGTATTTTTTTTTATTTGTTCTATAATTGAGTATTTAGTAAATTAGAAACCTTTCAAATCTGGTGGAAGGGGAAACTGTCAAGTAACAGAAAAACCAGCCAAGTGCGTGTCGGACTTCGAACATTTAGGGTTCCGTACCAAATTTATTTTTGACTATTTGTATGGCTTTGGGTCAACAAGATGCTTATACTGTGAAAATATGAAGACTGTAGCTCCAACCGTTTGGGTGTAAAACCTGTGTGACACGACGACGGACAGACGGACACGTGAGTGACAGCAATTGGGCTCCGTTTGGACCCTTCGGGTACGGGACCAGAAAAGGATGCACACACTAGCGTATGACGTCGCTACCATTAAGTTACGCGCGTATAAGTTATAGCGAGATGTCCCCACCAGGACTTCACTCTTCATGCCTAGGGGTAGCGGATAAATTCTCAACATGAGTCACCGCACCCCTGGGCACTCAGGCAGGGAAGGAACAGGGGTGGGTTTTAGTCAGTAAGAGTCTGACACGCCCTCCCGCTCCACCTAGAGCTCCGCCCAGAGCGGGAGAAGTCATTGGATGATTCCCCCCCCCCCCAAGTTTTTAGGGTTCCGTACCTCAGAAGGAATAGGGAACCCTTATAGGATCACTTTGTTGTCCGTCTGTCTGTCTGACCCTTTTTTTCAAGAATGCGTAAAGGTATCAAGTTGAAATTTATATCTAATTCTCGGGTCTACGGTCTCTTTCAGCTGTGAAAAGATCAAACTTGTAAGTCAACGCAATCAAAATACATGACCGTTTATGTCGCGTATTTTCGCATATTTTGCATTTCGTTGACCTAGATAGAATCATGAAATTTGGCAAGAAGCAATATCTTGCAGCACATGTAAAGGAAAAAATCTGAAAACCGTAAATAAGTTTAATAACAAAAAAAAGCGTTACAAACTTATTATTTGCGGTTGGTGCAGTAACCGTGTCTAGGGATCGAACGGCAAAGTTAAGTCTGTCCTTTAAGAGGCCGTACCCGAAATTTTGACGATTTCACTGATTTACGTGATTTTACAGACGTGATCTGAAAGTTTTAATGCACAACATGAAAGATCATTTCAATTATGATCTAATGTATGAGCTAGTTTTTTTTAAATTTTTATTATAATTACGATTAATCGACCACAAACTGACGACGGTTTTGTAAATTGTTGCTGTAAGAGGTTCACAGGAATCACTTTTTACCAATTTAATATAAACATTTTTAGTAAAAAAATATTTAACTTAGTCAAATTTTAGAGAAAATGGACAAAGAATTGCTTTTGATTATGGCTTTTCAGAACTCTCGTTCATAAAATTAAAACAGCAAAATATAAACTTCAGTTCACCATCAATCCAACTCATGTAAAACGAAAAATAAAAATTACAAAAATTTGGCAAAAAATATCTTATACAACAACCCAAATCTCGACTTATAATACGCGACGCAAGCTTCGAATCTAGCTCATTCATTAGATCATCATCATCAAAGGATCGTTGATCATCGATGTTGTGCATTAAAACTTATAAAAATGCATTATTTTAACTGTAAAATTACATCTGTAAAATCACGTAAATCATTGAAATTGGCCAGAATTTTGTGTACGGCCTCTTAACCTAGGTTCTACAAGTTTGTACGGAACCCACGGTGTGCGAGTCTAGCTCGCACTTGGCCGTTTTTTTTTATTTTATTTTCGCTTCGCACAGTATGTGTATTTAGCCAGTTTCACTTTTTTCCATTGGAATGCTGGTTTAACTCATTCCAATGTTTTTGCAGTATTTGTGCGTCAAACTCGATCGCGTTACCGCGTTCTTTCTTTGGCAAACTCGGAGTTGTGCGACGAGAGGCCGCTTTCTGGTTTTGCCAAACAAATAAACACGACAGTTGCATATTCGCGCGATTATCGCTTTTTATTTGGACGACGCCTATGAGTAAAGAAAAGAGATACCTAAAAAAGGGGGGCCCTAAGAAAAAAGGGACCTAAAGAAAATTGGGACCTAAAGAAAATAAGGACCTATAGAAAATAAGGACCTAAAGAAAATAGGGACCTTAAGAAAATAAGGACCTAAAGAAAATAGGGACCTTAAGAAAATAGGGACCTTAAGAAAATAGGGACCTAAAGAAAATAGGGACCTAAAGAAAATAGGGACCTAAAGAAAATAAGGACCTAAAGAAAATAGGGACTGGTGTGGCGAGTTGCCGCCACTCTGCAAGTTGGGTGGGGTTGGTATCACGTCGCGTGTGTGTCTCGCTTTAATTTGTCAGACAGACGTGAGTGGCCGGCTTTACGCGAGGTATAGACAATTTAAAATGCAACAATCGACGTCACGTCAGTTTGACGTCAGTGTGTGTGTGTCTAACGCCGCGAGGCACAGCGCGCATCTCACCGCAGACTAAATTAATGTCTTAAAATAATATCGTCCCCGCAAATACGCTAAAATCCCGAGTAAATCCCGTAAACGTTGGGGATCCACCGGGAATAATAAATAACCCATATTTACCGCGTCCGTTAACTACTGAACAAGCATAATCAGGAGTGTTGGTGTGAAGAGAACGAGTGGCCACTCGACAATTCGACGTGCAACCATCGAGAACAGCCCGGAAAGTAAGGTACCACTTGTTTTACAAATTGTGAGTAGGGCCACATTCGCCGACTGCTGCCGACCACTCCTAACTTGAAGTTATACAGACAAATATAGGCAATTTTGGGCCAGCATTCCCTCCAAGTGCTTGGTCGTACTTTACCGTTCTACATCCGCAGAGACCCACGGCTATTTACACGCTTGGGCAACTCCATTTGATGGTCCTTTCGAGCCTGGATAGGCATCAGTAAAATTCAGTACAAATTAAGTACAAGTCATTACGGTAGGCACATAACTTTATTAGTGCCCCAAAATGGCGTCCCGCAAGCAAGAAGCTAAATTGGCTCAGCTTACCGCTAAAAGACAAATGATTTTCGAGCGAGTTAATCGCATATATAATGATTCCAGAAACATCTCGAACTATGATTCACGTTCAAATGAGACATTCTTAGCGCAGTCAGAAACAATTACTGAGCAATATAACAAATTTGAGGAAATAGTAGAACAAATGAATGAATTGCAATTCGAGATTGACCAAACCGCACCAGACTATTCGAGTCTATATTCTATTGAAGACTTATATTCTAATATTAAATATAAACGTAATCTCATACTTTCGAAAAACGAAACATCGGAACACAAAGTGGGTACTCGGATAAAATTACCGCCCATAGATTTGCCAACGTTTGATGGTAAAGCGGAAAATTGGCCCATATTTTATGAAATGTTTCGAAGCAATGTTCATTTAAATACCGATCTGGTTGACTCGCAGCGTGTCCAGTACTTGATCAGTGGGTTGACTCATGATGCCTTGAAGCTGACCGCGGGCATTGTTTCTACAGGTGATACATACAACGTTATGTGGAACAGTCTCGCAAAAAGGTATCAAGATAAGCGTAGTTTAGGGATTCATTATCTCAATAATATACTGGACATTAAACAATGCGCCGGAAATGCCGCGAGCCTCAATACTTTTGTGGAACGATATTCAGCGTCCGTCGCAGCCTTGAAGCAGTTAGACATTCCAGACTTACTGGATTTTGTTTTATTACACTGTGGTTTAAGAAAGGTTGACGCGCAAACTGTCTTACAGTTTGAATCACGTGTGAGTGAAAAAGAATTACCTTCCTATGCGGAGTTTATAACATTCATGCAAGAATATGTTAAGGTACTACAACGCTCATACGGTAATAATTTACAGACGGAACCGCGCGCTAAGTCTAGTTCAGCGAATCATCAAACAAAAAATAATACCGCTAAGTCATTCGTATCGCGTAATGAACCGGTTTCGAATGGCAAATGTACGCTTTGCGATAAGGATGACGTACGACATCAGCTGTTCTATTGCCCGCAGTTTAAAAATATTAGTACACCGCTTGCACGTTTTGAATTTATTAAAGCTAAACGTGGCTGTATAAACTGTTTAAGTCTATCCCATTCTTTGGTTAAATGTAAGTCACGTAACGTTTGTAAAATTTGTAAGAAGAACCACCATTCTCTCTTACATTTCCGAGAAAAACATGAGTCATTATCGCCCGAGCCGCAAGCGCCTACTAAGGATACATCTGTTTCGCTCACTACAGCTGTTAAAACTGGGTCAACCATTTTGCTAGCGACCGCGCAGTTATATGCATACTATAGCGACATCAGAGATAAGGAGGTGGTTCGGTGCCTACTAGATAACGGATCGCAAAATAATTTAATTACTGTGGACTGTTGTAAACGTTTGAACTTACCCATAATTAAATTACGCAATTCATTTTTACAAGGTGTTGGAATGTCATCGAAACCAATACACGGTTTTATTCATCTCAACATAGAATCTCGGTTTGATCCTCATACGAAGTTTTCGATACAAGCGTTAGTTGTTGATTGTATTACAGATAGACTTCCCGCGAAATTAATTAGATTACATAACAATGATAACATGTCATACTTAAATAGCTTACCGCTCGCCGATTCGCTCTGGAATGTTCCGAGCGGAATAGATCTTGTGCTTGGAGCACAATTGTTCCCCTTTATTTACCTGGGAGACAGGGTCGACCCAGGTACCCGCGCGCCCCCTGCTGTACTGACTAGCTTCGGTTATGTACTTATGGGTGATATTGATTGTTGTAGTAGTGATGTGACACACATTGCATCTTCGTTTACCGCGCAGGCCGACATTGAAGTCGAGTCAAATTTATATAAGTTTTTTGAGCTAGAGGAAATTCCACTCGCCGCCACCGCCGCGCCGCGCCGCGCCGCGCCGCGTTCCGTTATTGGTCCGCACGAATTAGAGAGTGAAAATAATTTTAATTCTTCAGTCTTATTTGAAGACGGCAGATACTTTGTCGATCTGCCTTTTGCGCGCTCACCCGGCGGGCTAGGTAGCTCGCACGGTTACGCCCCTGGGCGCTCGCTTGCGCTCGAGCGTAAGTTAATGACCCTACGCGAGAATAATAATAAAACTATCGCGGATTATATGACTCACTCGAGGTTGTCGCTCAATGACATTTTGCATGTCGGACCTAATTTGCAAGCAGACTTGTTTTTGTTATTGCTTGATTTTCGTACATTCCCTGTCGCGATGATAGCGGATATAAAACAAATGTTCTTACGTATCGGTGTAAGAGAGCACCACCGCAAATATTTACGAATCTTGTATCGTTTTAGCAAAGGTGAGCCTATTCGCACCTTTCATTTTAACCGCGTTCCCTTCGGACTAAAACCTAGTCCTTATTTAGCGATGCGCACATTGCGTAACTTGGCGTGTGAGCAAAGCGACCGCTTTCCTGAGGCTTCTAAATTGGTAGAAACTCAGTTTTACATGGACGACTACGTCTACTCTGTTTCGGACGAACAGACAGCTATGCGTCTATCCCGCGATTTAATTGATTTAATGAAGGTAGGTTCCTTTGACTTAGTCAAATGGGCTACCAATTCACCCGCTTTATTAGAGATTCTCCCAGAGTCTCACCGCTTACCAGTTAATTTTTCTGGCATGGATAATGATGTCCATAATTTCAAAATCCTTGGATTAACCTGGGAACCCGCTGATGATTATTTTTCTTTGACAACAGTCGCCGTGGATGATAAATGCACGAAGCGCGCGATTCTATCGCTAGTTGCCCGCTTGTTCGACGTACTGGGCCTTGTAGGACCCGTTGTGCTGTACGCGAAGGTATTAATTAAGGAACTTTGGTTAGCTAAAGTAGGATGGGATGAGGTTCCTCCGGAATCTATCACAAATCGGTTTGCCGCTTTTACGCGCGATTTTCCTTCACTCTCTTCTCTAAAGGTTCCTCGCCACATTGGCGTCTTTAGAGAAGCTGTAGTGAACATCGTGGCCTTTTGCGACGCCAGCTTTGCTGGTTATGGCTGTTGTATTTATTTACACATTACCAACCCTACTGGTGATGTCACTGTCCGACTCTTATGTGCAAAGTCCAAAGTCTCCCCCGCTAAAGTAACAACGCTGGCGCGATTAGAACTTGTCGCCGCTTTACTTCTATCTAAACTCGTTCGCGTAGTCAAGGAAAAACTTTCCGCTCGTGTACCTATTACAGGTGTCCACGCTTTCTCGGACTCCACCATAGCTCTCTCGTGGATTCACTCATCTCCCCATAGATGGTCTATTTTTGTCAGCAACCGCATTGCTCAAATACAGGAAAACTTACCTGCCGCTTGTTTCCGTCACGTGTCCGGGAAAGAGAATCCTAGCGATTGTCTGTCTCGCGGCATGCTGCCGTCGGATTTAATAAGACACTCGTTGTGGTGGAACGGCCCCACATGGCTCCATCAGCCCATGAGCGAGTGGCCTTTAAAGTTCGCTCCTGCTCAATGTGAAACATTGCCGGAGTTTAAATCAAAGGTTTTTCTTGTAGAAACTTCGAATACTGAACCGCGTATTTTAGATACTATAGCTGACCGTGTTTGCTCATGGAATAAATTGTTACGTGTATTTATGTACATTCTTAAATTTACAAACAGACTACATAGTCATAGTTCTGTTGAAAACATTCAAACCGCCGAAAATTTCATTGTTCGATTAGTTCAAAGTTTACATTTTGCGAGCGATTTAAATTTAATTAAAGCAGGTGAACTTCCAGCTAAGAAGTTGCGCTGTTTATCTGTCTTCATTGATAGCTTCGGAATCTTACGTATTGGGGGCAGATTGTCTAAATCTGACTTACCGTATGAAGCCAAGCATCCCGCGCTTTTACCTAAACGCGACCGCGTAGTCGATCTAATTATCGATCACTATCACAATACGTACTGCCATACGGGCCCAGGGTTATTGATGTCCATTATAAGGCAGCGGTTTTGGATATTGGATGGCCGAACGGTTATACGTTCTCGTTGTCGGAAATGTAATACTTGTTTCCGTCTAAATCCTAAGCATCCAGTACCCAAAATGGCTGAACTTCCTGGATACCGCGTCCGTGATGCTAAAGCCTTTGTACACACCGGTGTAGATTTCGCCGGGCCGCTTGCTTATATACCTATCCGACGTAGAGGTCAACGTTCGCAGAAACTTTACTTATGTTTGTTCGTATGCATGGTGACTAAAGCCATACATATCGAGCTTGTTTCGGATCTCACATCTGAGGCTTTCCTATCCGCATTTAAGAGATTCATTTCTCGCCGCGGTCCAGTGTCTGTTATGTACTCAGACAACGGTACCAATTTTGTTGGCGCTAAGGCGCAATTGGATGATATTTATTCTTTTTTATTAAATTCAACTGTTCAAACAGATATTAAAAATGAGTTTCTTAAATCACGCATCGAGTGGACAAGAATACCGCCGCGAGCTCCACACTTCGGAGGTATTTGGGAGTCGAATATTAAGAGTGTTAAAACTCACTTGTTTAGAGTCGTAGGTAAACAACTTCTCACTTACGAGGAACTCTCGACCGTATTGGTGCAAATTGAGTGCCTTTTGAACTCTCGACCACTTAGTGTCATTTCGTCAGACCCACATCCGGAGGTACTCACGCCCGCGCATTTTTTAATGTCCAGTCCACTCACGTATTTGCCTTCTTCTGAATTGGCAGAAGAAAGCATAAACCTAAACAACCGCAAAAGGCTCTTGGATCAACTTGTGTTATCCTACTGGAATAAATGGCGAATTGAGTACTTGCACACGCTGCAAGTTCGCCAGAAGTGGTGCACTCCCGATCGCCCTATAGAGATAGGTACTGTCGTTCTCTTGGGTCAAGATAACGTACCTCCATTGACTTGGCCATTAGGTATCATAGAGGAAGTTTTTCCGGGATCGGATGGTGTGATTCGAGTCGCTTCAATAAAAACCGCGTCAGGCACGTATAAACGTCCTGTCACTAAGTTGTATCCTTTGCCAACTCAATAGATTATTATTACTACATAATTTAGTTTAATTTAGTTTAGGGTTCATATTATACGTTCCAATGGTACGCCATTACATAGTTGTAATTTAGTTTATTCGACTTACCATAGTCAAGTCGAACCGCAATTCATTCTTAGGACACTGATAATTATTTTTCCCGAGCATTATATCAATGCGATGGTGTTTCGGACTGCTGCTTGGATTTCCCTCAAAGCTCTTCAACAAGTTAATGCTTACATATCATCACCGCTTCTTGAACCTCACTCGCTCCGCATAGATTAGCAGCTTTTGAAAGCTCCTGGACCTTTCAAGGCGGGGAGCATGGTGTGGCGAGTTGCCGCCACTCTGCAAGTTGGGTGGGGTTGGTATCACGTCGCGTGTGTGTCTCGCTTTAATTTGTCAGACAGACGTGAGTGGCCGGCTTTACGCGAGGTATAGACAATTTAAAATGCAACAATCGACGTCACGTCAGTTTGACGTCAGTGTGTGTGTGTCTAACGCCGCGAGGCACAGCGCGCATCTCACCGCAGACTAAATTAATGTCTTAAAATAATATCGTCCCCGCAAATACGCTAAAATCCCGAGTAAATCCCGTAAACGTTGGGGATCCACCGGGAATAATAAATAACCCATATTTACCGCGTCCGTTAACTACTGAACAAGCATAATCAGGAGTGTTGGTGTGAAGAGAACGAGTGGCCACTCGACAATTCGACGTGCAACCATCGAGAACAGCCCGGAAAGTAAGGTACCACTTGTTTTACAAATTGTGAGTAGGGCCACATTCGCCGACTGCTGCCGACCACTCCTAACTTGAAGTTATACAGACAAATATAGGCAATTTTGGGCCAGCATTCCCTCCAAGTGCTTGGTCGTACTTTACCGTTCTACATCCGCAGAGACCCACGGCTATTTACACGCTTGGGCAACTCCAGGGACCTTAAGAAAATAGGGACCTAAAAAATAGGGACCTAAAGAAAATAGGGACCTAAAGAAAATAAGGAGCTAAAGAAAATAAGGACCTAAAGAAAATAGGGACCTTAAGAAAATAAGGACCTAAAGAAAATAGGGACCTTAAGAAAATAGGGACCTAAAAAAATAGGGACCTAAAGAAAATAGGGACCTAAAGAAAATAGGGACCTAAAGAAAATAAGGACCTAAAGAAAATAAGGACCTAAAGAAAATAGGGACCTTAAGAAAATAGGGACCTAAAAAAATAGGGACCTAAAGAAAATAGGGACCTAAAGAAAATAGGGACCTAAAGAAAATAGGGACCTAAAGAAAAGATAGACCTAAATAAAAGAGAGGTTTAAATGGCCACATATTCGCTTTGTCTCTTTCTATAGAATAGTCAATTTTGTGACGGCAATGCGCAGTCTGTATGAAAAGTTTTGACAATGCCGCCCTAGCGGCAAATAGAAGCTCTGTGGTATTAAAGACACAAAAAAAAAAAAAAGTTTAGGGTTAGGGTTTAAGATTGTGTAGGGTTATTTGACTTACCAAGATCTTCATCGTCGTCATTCTCGTCATCATCATCATCATCATCATCGTCATTGCGGTAATCATCACCGATGTCCACGTTCATCGTTATCTCCCTTTTGATGTCGTCTGATTCACGCTTTTCTCCTTCTGAAAATAATTATTTGCTTATTATAACATCGAACGTCGAGCCTGTAGCGCCTAAAGAAGAAATTTCTCAGACCACAGATTGACGCGCTCAGCAGCACCATGTCATCCGCGTAACTGATATTATTGACGCAGACACTGTCGTAACCCAACATCTGACCCTGGTGCTACTGAGCTCGCCAATCAGCTCGTTCACATATAGGTTGAAGAGCGTTGGTGAGCTCAACCCACCCTGCCTCACCACAAACTCCAACCCATATGGACGAGACATCGCCCCACCCCATCGTACAGTGTTGATCTGGTTTCCATACCAAAACTTTAAAATATTAATGAGCGTCTTGGGTAAATCAACACGCTCTAATTTACTCCATAACACATCATAGGAAACCAGATCAAAAGCCTTTGATAGGTCCAGGAAATAGGCATAAACAGGCGTCCCGCGCTTCGCATAGTATGTGATAGCATGCTTGATACAAAACTGCACTCTTAGTTAACAGACCAGCTCTGAAGCCGAACTGGTTATCATGCACGATAACCTATGGCTTCTCCCGCTCTGGGTGGCGGGAGGGCGTCAGATTTTTACTGACTAAAACCCACCCCTGTTCCTTTCTTACCCTGAGTGCCCAGGGGCGCGGTAACTCTGTTTCGAATTTATCCACGACCCCTGGGCAGACATCGGCCATGATGGGCCCCGTCATGCATTGCTGACAACTCTTTGAGGCGCGCGTGGAACACTACGCGCCGTCGACTCTCGGTCCTGATCCTGATCGGACGGCGAGCCACCCACTACTCGCCGTCCGCAAGCCCACGTTTACGGTGGCCGAAGATCGTCACGCGACCTCCGACGCCCAGGGCGTCTCCTGCGGCGGCTGCTGCTGGGGGCGCGAGGGCGACTCTGTTGAGTCTCCCTCATCCGTTCCGCCTCCTCCTTCGCGAGCATTACTGCTTTTCAGAAGGAGGCGACTGCTTCCCATTCCCTCTCGCTCCGTACCATGGCCTGGACCAGAGCCGGGCGCGAGAGGTCGCTGCTGCTGATCGCCTCCACGAGGACGCGGTGGGGCTCCCCCCAAGCGGGGCGCAACTCCACCGTATGCTCCACCATGTCCTCTAAGCGGTCCACAAAGTGGTGATACCCGGGCGAACGGCGCTAGGGAGATTGGGAGCAATGTGCCCTGCCCTTAGGAAGTAGGCAGATGTAACACAGTACTGTAAACCACACGCAGCGCCGGCCCTAGGGTAGAGCTAGGCGCTAGATGGCAAGGGGCGCTAAAAAGCCAAATGCGAAAAAGAATTTAATATAAGTTCAATAAGCGTTGATTAATCAATTGCCGGATGTATGTAAGCGCTTCACTTCAGAACGACTGTACCAATGAACAAAAAAATACTGCACCCGTAGAACCCGAAGACGTGTCGGGTCGCCAGTTTAACGTAAAACCGAAGTAGAATTCACGTGAAGTGAAAGCGTTGACCAACGAGCGCCGAAAGACAATCTCGTTCTACCCTGATCAAGGGCTAGAGTCGGCGCTGACCACACATCATCTGCCCTGATCAAGGACTGGGCCCGGCGATGACCACAAGTCATCTGCCCTGATCAAGGACTGGGCCCGGCGATGACCACAAGTCATCTGCCCTGATCAAGGACTGGGCCCGGCGCTGACCACACGTCATCTACCCTGATCAAGGACTGGGGCCTACGCTGTTTACACATCATCTGCCCTGATCAAGGGCTGGGGCCTACGTTGACCACACGTCATCTGCCCTGATCAAGGGCTGGGGCCTACGTTGACCACACGTCATCTGCCCTGCTCAAGGGCTGGGGCCTACGCTGACCACACGTCATCTGCCCTGATCAAGGGCTGGGGCCTACGTTGACCACACGTCATCTGCCCTGCTCAAGGGCTGGGGCCGGCGCTGACCACACGTCATCTACCCCGATCAAGGGCTGGGCCGGCGCTGATTACACGTCTTCTACCCTGATCAAGGGCTGGGACCGGCGCTGATCACACGTCATCTACCCTGATCAAGGACTGGGGCCGGCGCTGGACACATGTCATCTACACTGGTCAAGAGCTGCAGGGGCCGGCGCTGCCCACACGTCACCAAATGAGGGAATTATCAAAGAAAAAATCTGATTTATCAATATATCGATATTTGTTAGTAAAATACACGTAATAATAAACGTTATCACCAAAAAAGTTCATAGGTCAATGGGAAGTTAAAAAAAAACTCCGGAACAAATTTTGTGACAGACGATGGACAGACAGACGGACACGTGAGTGACAACAATAACACGGGCACGGAACCTTAAGAACAGTAAACTTACTATGAAGTTTATATGTAGACTCCAGAGTGTTGAACGAGGTCTCCACTTGCTCGCGGAACAGTATGCAGTCTCGTAGTCTGCTGATGCATAGTTCACATATCAGGCGCTTCGTGTCACCCAGCTGGAGTATGGATACCTGTAATAGAGTTATGTTACTTTAGTTACGTTACTCAATATACGTCGCCGACTCAAAATACTGAGCTAATATATTTTAGCTTGGGAACTTAGGGCACCCAGCCACAGAAGTTAGGGTGCGTAGGAATCGACCAATAACAACGGTTGAAATCTTCATTGCTTCACTTCTCCCGTCTGTGATTGGACGATTCCTACACGTCGCCGCTCCACGACGCCCAGCTCCGGTTCACTGGAAACGCGCCGTTAGGTTTGAAGGGGATGTCATCAACTTCATGTTAGGTTCCTTTAAACCCTGCAGACAGAAAAAGGAGCGGCTCCGTCGGCTTATCTTACTTACGACCTAATAGTCCAGTCATTATAGTAAGTTCACCTCGGAATTCGAGATACCCAGCTGTAAGTCTGTAAATACTTGTATATTGACACCCTAAAAGTTGTCTCAAAACCTACATATGGTAGGGTGTACGCAACTATTAAATTTCAAGGTCAAAGGTCACAAAAATCGGTTTTTTGCGCTTTTTTTGTAAATATCTCATTTCCTATGGGCTTTTTGCTATTTGTATTTATTATCAATATTGTAGAATACAAAATTCTCTACAAATTTTGTTTAAAAAAAAAATTATACGGTGAACCGTTTTCGAGATAGAGGGTGGAGAGCGCGCGGTCACACACTTCAGGTCAACCGGTGCCTCCGGTCGAAAACGCGCCATATATAGTTGATGAACTATCGATAAATCAATGATTATAAATATTTGTCAATTTTTATTAACTATTATATTATATTTTATCATTTTTTTCCTAACCTATCCACTTTTTATTCAGTAATAATTTATTTAACAACACTTACCTGCCCATGTAATTGCAGAATTGTTAATGAAAATATAGGAAATATATTTGAATTTCAACCTAATTAATATTAATAACTTCTTACATGATGAAAAAAAAAACAAATAAATTATGAATTAATCTTTTTATTAAAAAATATCATTCAATACAATTATTTTTATTAAAAGTAAAAAAATGGAATAAAGGGTACCCTTTATTCCATTAAAAACTACAATTTATACCTTTAATCATCTTCTTCCTCTTCATCGTCGTCTTCCGGCTGCTGGTAAATTTCAAACTGGTCTTCATTATCGTCTTCAACGACATTTGTCTCAAGTTCTTCCATGATTTCGGGGTCAAAGGTTCCATCTTCGTTAATGTCGCTCTGATATGGTAGAGCATTTAGACAAGCTTGCCCATTACATTGGCCACAAGCTAAAGAGCATTGCAAGCCCATTTTCCTGCATCCGCATCGCGAACCACAACCACTCTTGCAGTTGCAGAAAATTGTATTTAGCAAATCTTTAGGAGCAGGTGATATAATTGTCATGATAGGCTCCAGAAAATCGTTTCGCATTGCCCAACCCCATACCTGGGGTTTCAAATCATGCCCTAACCAAGTTTGAACTTGATAATATACACGTTTGAAATGTTGATGAGCAGCTGCACTTGTTGGTGGAATATTTGAAAGCTGCACAGGTTTATTAAGTTTTGTAGACTTGACGTAATGCATATAACAAAGATGATTGAGACTTTTCACAGATTTCGGAGCATTATAGACTGCCAATAAGGTTTGAGTTCCACTCTTAATAATCTATGGGCCGAACAATTTTCTCCGCCCTCTATCTCGAAAACGGTTCACCGTATAATTTTTTTTTTAAACAAAGTTTGTAGAGAATTTTGTATTCTACAATATTGATAATAAATGCAAATAGCAAAAAACCCATAGGAAATGAGATATTTACAAAAAAAGCGCAAAAAACCGATTTTTGTGATCTTTGACCTTGAAATTTAATAGTTGCGTACACCCTACCATATGTAGGTTTTGAGACAACTTTTAGGGTGTCAATATACAAGTATTTACAGACTTACAGCTGGGTATCTCGAATTCCGAGATTCTTACCTAATTTAAGCTTAAATGACTGGACTATAACTACGGCCGGCACATTGCCGCCTGAACATCCGGCATCTGTTTTTAGTGTGCCGTACCCGAAGAATCCAAACAGAGCCCTACAGCTGTCACTCACATGTCCGTCTGCCCGCCTGTCTGCCTGTCGGTCCGTCGTCTGTCACAAAATTTTGTTGCGAAGAATTTTTTAACTTCCCATTGACCTATCATCATCATCATCATTAGCCTTTTAATGTCCCCACTACTGGGGCACAGGCCTCCTCTCTATGAGAGGCTGTGGGCCGTAATCTACCACGCGGGCCCAATGCGGATTGGTGGATGTCACATGTCTTCGAATTTTTGTTACTATACCATTTCATTCTTTAAATTGCATCATTTCCATGCTTTTATTTGTGTACACCCAGGGTCGAAGTGTCGATGGTCGGTGGGCATTCCCCTTTTGCATGTTAGACTATGAATAGACAAGAAATCTAATAAAATCTTTTTTTTTGAGAGTCATGTGTAATATTTTCTTAATATTCATACTCAGACTTCGTAACACGAAAACAAAACAAAATACCTATTTTCTCGTCGCATTTCTTGCTAAATAAGTATAAATTATGATGGTTTTTCGTTATAATATTATCTAATACTAGTAATAACTACTTAGAAGTTAAAACATACCTTTATAACTTTGTTGAGACACAAAAAGTCACATCAATCACAATCACAATAACAACATGTGTTATTCATTCCAAATATATATCTAGAATGATGTTATAATGATAACAACATTTAATTGAATATCTAAACACTTCCCACTAATAAACAAACACAAAACTATTAATACACATAATATAAACAAACCTTCGACCACCTTGACAAGCAAACAACATCAACTACAAACTTTTTTTTTTTAAATTTCAGAACTGTATTTATCTATGACAATGTTTGTCAAAGCAAACTATCACGCCCCGAGTGTGTGAACCTTGCCAGAGGATATAAGAACTTTTGTTATTTAATATTAGAGGTTTCAACCGCGTGAGTCGGTTTTCGCCATATGGGGATTACGACGGCTGATGGTTGCATACGATTTGTTCCCATATATTTGCCATATGGCAAAAACGGGCATTGAGTTGTCAATGATAGCTAAAGCAGTTAGAAAGTTTCAGACTGTAGAATCTATTGACGTCCATGATATCCCACAATGTGAGGTCCCATTTTAAAATCAGCTTCTATTGGCAGTCGATGTTTTATAAACAATTAAATTTATTTTATCTTTCATAATTTGCTTATTAATTCCTTTTATTTTAATTTTTCTTTTTTTTACTAGTTTACACTGTCCCACTGTTGGGCAAAGGCTTCCCCCAAGTCCGTCCAGGAATTTTAATTTAATGTGATTTTCTATGGTAGCTGGTTGATCTTCTAATTCTAATTATGCTTTTGTGACCCAGTTGCGTGAGGAATTTAATAAATCGTATTTTATTAGTGTGTGTGCCTAAATCTGTGCTAAATAAATGCTTTTTCTTTCTTGATCTATGTTTGCTCCTTAGCCGCCTTTGCATTGTTTTGGGATCTATTTTGCATGAAGAATAAAAGAATATTTCAATAGAGCCTCTATCCTAGTCCCAATAATATAAGACAGCATTTTTTTTTTAATTATCTTTTATTTGTATACAAGTTCTGATAGGAATCAAATAAGCGGGCAGCACAGCGGCAAAAGTTTCGACCATGTTAAAAAGAAAAGTTTTTTTTTTACAGTATAACGTCAAGAACTGGTGTTTATCGGTTTGAGTACTGTTTACAGTTTACTTACGTCTATTGTAAAGCATTTCGCCAGCATCTCAGCGTACACTTCTGTCTTTCCATTGTGCTTATGTCCAAGCAACATACTCTTCACCGCACCTTCGTTTAAACACAAATTGCACATCCCTAGCAGAGGCAGGGCCTCCACCATTATCTCTGAATCCATCTTTGATTCTTTAAGACTACTTTTATACTTAAATAATTAGTTTCTCAATGAATTTCAAATAATAATCCATGGTTTTGTGTTAACTCTGAATCGTATAATTTGACATTGGGATGGCGTTCCAGATTTCTTATGTCATTAGCGATCGGTTTTCTGTCTCTGTCTAACTACAACGTGTTTAACTTCGCTTTCTCTTTCGAACTCTTTTTATGCTTTTTAATAACAATACAAAAGAACCTGTTTCGGTTCCCGTCACTTTGACAGCGGTAACGTTTAGTTTAGTTGAATTGGCTCAAATTACAACAAAATAGATGTAATTCCAAAAGAAAAAACTGCAATGCAAGCTTACTAGTTTAAAACTTGTCAGTCAGTCAGATTGTCAGCTTCGGTACTGGTTTATGTCTAAATTCCAATTTTTGTTTTTCCTGCATTGTTTGTAGCTTGTAATGCAAAGAGTATAATAATAATACGAGGATGGAACGTCGTGAATATTCTGCTTGCCATCATATAAAGCGACTTCCAGCTGTTATTACTGTTGATAAAGGTTCTTCCTTAAATGTTAACTTAACCAAAGAGAACATTAAAAAGCAAGAGCCCTTGTATAAATCACGTTTACATAACTTATTATTTACTAACGAAGACACAATCTGCAGGTGTATTCGTTAACTCAGTTGACATCAATATGATAGGCACTATGCAGTACATTGCTGCTTTGACGTGAAAACAAAAATGACTAAATTGCCTATTTAAATATATGTGAATAGGTTACTTCTAGGCAAGCGTACTCCATCTTCGACCACATCATCGCTTACCATCAGGTGAGATAGTGGTCAAACGCGAGCATATAAAACATTAAAAAAAAAAATGTCAACCAACCAATGTACTGCAAAGTGCCTATCAATTGATGTCAACTGCTGTATTTGAATACTAAGTACTATCTACACGCGTCGCATCAAACGTTACAAAACTGTATCAGCCTTTATTTTTGCAGGTTTTCTAGAGACCATAAACCAGGAGGCAAGAGTGCTTCCTCTTTTTGAAGAAAGAATTCACAAGTTCAAATATACTAGAAGCTATTCTTTAAATAATAATGAAATACTCAAGTGCCGTTGGGGTGAATTCACGACCACAAGGAAGGCGAAAATACCGTTCAAGTTCCCTTCTGTCAAGTAAATATGTTGAGCCTGGAACATACTTATTAAGCCCAAAGTTCGACAGTACGGTTGCCACAGTTGTTGAGCGTTCGGATGCTTTTTTTTTGTAGGGCGGGAAATCATCCAATGACATCTCCCGCTCTAGGGTGCAGCGGAAGG
The DNA here is from genome assembly GCA_951329385.1 of Polia nebulosa. NCBI lineage: Eukaryota > Metazoa > Arthropoda > Insecta > Lepidoptera > Noctuidae > Polia > Polia nebulosa. Next base: position 9,573,778 of record OX589615.1, read on the forward strand.
GCGTGTCTGACTCTTACTGACTAAAAGCCACCCCTGTTTCTTTCCTGCCCTGAGTGCCCAGGGGCGAGGTAACTCTGTTTCGAATTTATCCTCAACCCCCTTTTTTTTGGGGGTGGGAAATCATCCAATGATTTCTCCTGCTCTGGGTGGAGCGGGAGGGCGTGTCAGACTCTGGCTAAAACCCACCCCTGTTCTTTCCCTTCCTGAGTACCCAGGGGTGCGGTAACTCATGTTGGGAATCCTCAACCCCTGGGCAGGCATCGGCCATGACAGGCCCCGTCATTATTGCTGACAACTCTAAGGCGCGCGCGGAACACTACGCGCCGTCGACTCTCGGGCCTGGTGCTGATCGGACGGCGAGCTACCCACTACTCGCCGTCCGCAGGGCCGGGTAGCGTTCGGCTGCTGCGCTGCGTATTACGGGTTAGATCCCCGCACGGAACAAATATTTGTATGGAACAGATAGTTGTTCCGGGTCTGGGAGTGTCTTGTGTATGTGAGTTTACCATGTTTGTGAACGCACCCATGTTACAGGAATAATTCCTAGTGTGGGGCAAAGTTAAAAAAAAAAAACACAAAAAAGGAACGCCCGCGTGTTTTGTAATTATAGGTTGTTATGATTTTACATCATTTTCATTTCAGAGACATGCACTTCTACAAGAATACAGTGATTCATGAGCCTAAGGAAACCATAAATCAACGAGAAAATCATAGATTTCATCTGCGTTGTGGTCCCGGTATTGACAGGTTTGGTCAGCTACCTATCCCAAATGAATTGCACCTTCGCAAGACTGCCTACCATGAAATTAGAGACAAGAATACCAACAAGAATAGAATGGACAAAGCTGGAGAAAAAGAATCTCGTTCATAGTTTAAAAGTTTTTGCGGCCTTTCACTAACATAACCTGAATTTTTGTGAAACCTAAAGATGATATTTCTTCCTGCAGGTGTTTTCGCTAACTCAGTGGACATCAATTTGATAGGCACTTTGCAGTACATTGCTCGGTGGACATCGATTATATAACACTACGTAGTACATAAAAAAAAATGTTTTCTTATACGTCAAAGCAGCAATGTACTGCGTAGTGCCTATCAAATTGATGTCAACTGAGTTAGCGAAAACTGTTATAGCTCAGTTTCTGGAATGAATTTATCCCAAAATATAATAATTTCTACCTTTGATGGTAGTTAGTTTCTGTCATATGATGTCATGAATGCTTAGCAGCCAGTATCACCTAACTTGCGTTTATTTTGTGATGCGTCGATCTTTCCAGAGACCCGGGAATAATATCAAAAATATTTTACATAATGTTTTAGTATAATTTTTTTTTTTTTTTTTTTGAAGTGAAAACTTCACTTCTTCAAAAAAAAAATTGAACTCGCCACCGACACCGACACCGATGCCGACACTGACACCGCTACGTGATCCGCTGAGCGGATTGAAGTGAAAACTTCTTTAGGCGCGTTGGGTATTTTTGTTCAAGTTTTCACTTCTCTCTCTTTTTATTTTAGTAAATATTTTGCGTTGTATTTTTATTAATTTAAGGGAAGCACTAAATTTTAATTAAGAAAAGAACACAATACATAAATAAGATTTAATTTTTGTTTGAATTTTTTATATTATGTACCTAGTTTTCTATAAATTAGTAATTATCTTAAGGCGTGTTGTTTGGAAATAAAAGCGCAATAGAATCACCTCACCGTTATTTTATTTTGAAACTTTTTTTAAAATTATAATCGCAGTGAGGAAACCTGTGGGTCATTATCATGTCAGCCGAAAGACCAGCCCGCCTATTCACTAACTATGTTGACATCAATTTAATAGCCACTGAGCAGTACATTGCTGCTTTGATGTATAGTTGTGCCTATTATAATCGATGTCCACCTCACAAAGTAGCAATGTACTGCAATGTGCTTATCAAATTGATGTCAACTGAGTTAGCGAATACACCTGCTGGACCTATGTCCAGTAGTGGACGTCTTCGTCGCCTGCCCGAAGTGTCGCCACAATGACCGGTCCTGTGTATCTCACATCCATCGGATACCCGCGACTCTCAACGTGTCATCGCGCCAACTTTTTTTTTTTTTTGTGGTTTGGGAAATCATCCAATGACTTCTCTCTCCCTCCCGCTCCACCCAGAGCGGGAGGGCGTGTCAGACTCTTACTGACTAAAACCCACCCCTGTTCCTTCCCTGCCTGAGTGCCCAGAGGTGCGGTAACTCATTTTCAGAATTTATCCGCTACCTCTAGGCATGCAGGCACCGGCCACGATGGGCCCCGTCAGTGGTGGCTGACACTCATCTCTTTGAGGCGCACATGGAATACTACGTGCCGTCGACTCATGGGCCTGTTGCTTATCGGACGGCGAGCTACCCACTGCTCGCCGTCCGCAGGCCCGGGTCTACGGTGGCCGAAGATCGACTCGCGACGTCCTACGCCCAGTACCTCTCCTGCGGTGGTAGCGGCCGGGGCCGTGAGGGCCACTCCGTTGAGCTTCCCTCACGCGTCCCGCCACACACACTGGTCATAGACTGTGTCTTGAGAGACTGTGTCATGTGAGACTAGAATATACCGTACAGCTTCGCGAACGCTGCCCAGCCGAGTCGGCTTCGACGGTTGACCTCTTTCTCGAAGTTAGACCTTGTTTTATGTGGGGGCAATCCTCATGGATACTCTCCGTCTGGGGAGAACGGAGAGTTATGTTGGACTCCTACCGAGTAAAACCCCACATTTCCTACCGCTACCATGAGTTGGCCCGGGATACAATTAAATTCATACACAGGCCCCCACTCGGATACACGCACCCCCGACAGGGTTAATTTTACAAACGGTTTGTTTTTACCGTTTTGTTTGTTTTATTGCCCTTGAGACCATTGAGAAATGAGCCAAGAGGATCATCGGCAATGATAAGCCTATCATTGCCGTCCTCTCAGTTGGGGCTCTAGCTCCTTCAGAGCGAGGACTAGCGCGCGGCCGGGAACTGTATCTGGTCCCGGGGCAACTGTTTTGGCCCGGAGTCGCATCACGGCGTCCTCAACTCTGGTTGTGTCACCTCGGGGACCTCCTCATCTTCCGACTCTGTGGCTGTGGGCAAAGCCATCGGCGGCGGTGTGTGCTCTTCTCTATCAGGAAAGAGGGATGCGACCACTACCTCCAACAATTGAGGCTCGAGGCTCTCAGTGAGTGGAGGCGCCCAGCCGCCGGGACCTACGCCAACCGTGAGTCCAGTGATTCCGGCCGCTGCAGTTGCGTCGATCTCGAGCGACGAATACACCACTCCGCCGACGACACCACCACCTGCGCGTCGACGGGGAAGAGGCCGACCACCAGCCAGCTTGGAACCTCGAGGCCCGCCGGCCTCTGATAGGGTTCTCGCTGCCGGTGGAAGTGTGCAGCGCATGCGATGGACGCAAACCATTAACGAAAACATCATGCGCTCATACTTTGGGGCTACAGAGGGGGAAGTAACCTGACTGCGTACCGTGGTCGGATGCTCTCTCTGTTTCAGGTGCTTGAGCCAGCTGTCAACGTTTCGGCCCAACGACTGTCGGATCAGGTGCGGTCATTCAGCGTAACCGTATGCTGGATGACGCCGTACTTGATAGACTACGCCTCGAATCACGGAGTAGCCGTGTCTCACCTGCTTCGCCACCGGCCGCGATGCAACTGGAACCCAGTGCCCCACCGCGACCCGACCATGTTGGTGAAGATGATGATGACGTGGCTATATCCGTGAGTACCCAATGTAACGAACAATTGAGGAGCGCTTTGGAGGATGCGTTCCGAGAGCACCGCTCCACACCGCCTGGGCTTAGACCTCGACTACCTCGTTTGCCCATGCATAAAAAAAATAAGGCGCTGGTCTGTGCTCTAGATTCGCAGCTATCAAATTATTTTGATAGCAGCAAAGACCTTACCGATACCCACTCGATCTTGTACTGCGCGGCTGCAGCGGCATGTCGTGTAGCTCATGTCAAGTTCCCCAACAGTGACAGAGCTGCACGACCAGCTGTACCAGCTTGGTAGTGCAGGATCGAGCGTCGTATCGGTGAGGCTAGAGCACTCATT